>JABSTQ010011107.1:0-320906 GCA_013358835.2 Ixodes persulcatus | reverse complement strand
GGTTTAAATATTTTCTTGCATTCGTTCTGCAGCGCGATCCTAACCACACAGGTGTACATTTCTATCATACAACACCTGTAAGCAATTCCCACGCTATTGGGTTCCTATGAAGCGACTTACGTGACCTTAAGTTTCCATACATGCGTACATGAGTTAAACTTTATCTTCTTGCAAACGCTGCATTAGGACCTTCCGACATGCAGCAGAAGTCACAGTAACATGGCACCTTGGTCAAAATACGCGTCTGTCATACTGCATGGTCTTCAACTCTCCACTTGGAGATCTGTTGGCCTGCACTGCTTCTCCGAGCAGCTCAGGGTCGTTCGCGACTACTTACACGTGAAAACAAAAGCTGTGCTAAACCATTAGGAGGGTACTGTTAGTGACAGTGCCGCGGCGAAAGAGACCGATACATTATGTTGTGTTACTTCACCCAGAGTATTATTCATGATATTTATTGTTAAAGGGGCACTGACAACCCAAAGGTCGTATTTTTTATTGTCTAAAACGATGCAAGTTGTAGTCTTAGACACGCAAAAAAAACGCATCGCGAAAACCTTTTTATTTTTGGTGTTTATATTTCCCGCCGCTCACCTCCTCGCTTCCTTTGATCGGTGACGTCAAAAATCAGGAAATTTAGAAGCTTTGTAGGTGACATTTCTATAACATTTAATAACGGCAATCGTAAAACATGTTTTTTAACGCAAATGCGAACGCACTACGGCCCCTCTTCTTGAAATATCAAAAATCCGAGTTCGGTGTGATGTTGCTTCCTAGATTTGTACCCTCCCTCGGAAAGCTTGGCGGCGCTCGTCGGAGAGTCGGGGAAGAAACCGGTTTTTCCCGCGCCGGCGCCCTTCTATCCCGCCTGCTCACCTCCTCCTCGCTTGGGGTCGCCGTGGCAACGGCGCTTTGCTTCATAGCGTGGAGCGGAGGTTCGAAAGAAAGTCGAGTCGCAGGAGACCGCAAAATTGGACTCACTGCACTGGCGCGGATCGCGCGGGAACTTCAAATTCGGCACTTGGAAATTGTTTTTTTAATTCACAAATACTGAATTTTCAAGTTTCGAATTTCGAAGGTAATGTCCCGGCATCGTTTTCAATCGTTTCGGATAATAAAAAAAAATGATCTTGATGTGTCAGTGCCCCTTTAAGTTCAAGGAGTTTATTGCTTCAACCACTCTCAATAGAAATTGCTCTTTGAAGCGAAATGTTTAACTAGTTACAAATGAAATATTCAGTCGTTGAATCTGTTAAAAGATGGGACCGCCATAGATTTGCCTCGAGAGTGAATTGCCGTAATACACCCTCACCTTCGGCGGAGGTGAAAACTTCGGGGCCCCTGAAGCTTTTGTTCTGATGACCAAAATTCTGCACTGAAGTGTGGAGCCCGTAGCGTCTCCCAGGTGCAAGGTCCACGGAGATCTTCATGTTTATATTGATTTTAAGGGCATGGATTTATTTGTAAACTTTCTGAGCATCATCAAAAAACATTAAATAAAAAAATGGGAGTGCGATAGCTGGCGCGCGCTGCATTTTACACCTTTTTTGAAAAACAGCAGAACTTCGACGGGTTTTTAAGTTTTGGTTTGCAATTGGAGCGCTTTTCGGCATCGACGGTACCGCGCCCCGTGTAGAAATCGTGCAACCAATACTGGCTTCGCTGTCGTCGCGCTACGCAGCAGAGGCAAGTTGCACTCTTTCACCACGGGGCGCGGAGCTGTTGGTGCCGCGAAGCGCTCTGATGGACACTTTCCGAAATTCAGTGCCATCTGGTGGCTGAAATTGCGGTTAACTTTTGGCGTACAAATGGCGGCAATGAACCTTTAGCCCGGAGTATTTTATCGAACACCGTCACTTTCGCAAGTCAACGGCAAAGGAGAATACGCTCTTCACTGTACTCTTCTTTCTCGGTCATCTCTTTCAGAGTCGATGACTACAAAGATGCAACCAGTCAGAACGAAGCGCCAATCCAAACAGACTCCTTGATAAAGTTCTATACATCAAGGGGCTTTGAAGTCGATTCTGTGCTACTAACAAATTGACTGGGCCCGAGTCATGGAAATGAAGACTTACGCAGCTCTTGCACTCAAATCCTGCTTCGCATCGTGGTAACGTCTCGAATGTATAGACCGACGCGCTGTTTACAAACAAACCCGCTTTTGCCCACACCAGGTGTGGGCACTGCGCGTGCGCAGAAACTGAATTCGCGCGAAGTGAAACGTCTGCGCATGCTCAGTGCCGTCGACAGCGCCACCGCGGCTGTGTGACGTCAGGGCCGCGTGCTGGTCTATAGGCCTCGAATCCTCAGCTTAGGAGTATCTTCAACAAGTTCCTTCATCAATAAACAGAAGGCTTCCATTCGTACGGCACATATGCCATTTTTCAGATGATGATGATAGCGAGCAAAGTGGCCAGACTGAATTCGAAAGGGTTTATTGCAAACCGAAACTTAAAAACCCGTCGAAGTTGTGCGGTTTTTCAGAAAGCTGTAAAATGCAGCGCGTGCCTTCTTTCGTATTCCATTTGTTTAGTGTTTTTGATGATGCTCAGCAAGTTTTCATGAAACCATGTTCTTAAACTCAATAACAAAAAAATAATGACGCGAAAATTATTAAAAAAAAACCTAATTATTCCGAACTTTAATAAATTTCGAAATAGGCCCCTGTCCTAGGACCAAAACGTCATAAGCCTTTTTTTTTTCCTTTGGAGCGATGCGTAGTTTTCGTATTATCGAATTTTTCCACCTTTCGTGAAACACCCTGTAAATACTATGTACAGAGTGTTTCACGTAATAGTGACAAATATTCCCACAATTACTGCATTCCAAGTAAAAAGATAATTTTCTCAAGACCGCATACTCGTGGTGGCGGACATCAGAAAATGCGTGATACTTACTAATGAGTTCGCGCATTAATGGACCATGACAAATTAACGTTTTTAATTCGTACAGATGAACTTATGATTCCAATTAGAAATTTGCTGAGTGTCATCGAAAACCTTAAATCAGTAATTTTCAGATATAGTTTGAGCGCGTGAGAAGCGTAGTAGTGCATCAAAGTTGCCACTCGTGTAGCATGTACAAAACTAGCGGTTTTGGTAAGGCGCCCGTGCGAATTTTTAGTCTCTTATGAGAGCCCCAGTCTTGTACCTGCTCCCCGAGTTGTAACCTTAGCGCACTACTACGCTTCTCACGTGCTCAAAGTCTTTCTGAAAATTACTAATTTAGTGGCTTTCGATGACGCTCAGCAAGATTATATTTGTAAACATATGCATATTTTCACCAATCAAAAATTAATTAGTCATTTTTAAATAATTAAAGAGATATTAGTAAGTATAGCGTGTTTTCTGACTTCCGCCACAACGAGTAATGCGGTCCCGAAAAAAGTGTGCTTTTACCCTGAATACACTAATTTTAGGAATTTTGTCACTTACGTGAAACACCCCATATATAGAGAGGGATTCTTCATTTAGGCAAAAAAGGTACAACTGTAACGAGGGGGCTAGGAAAAAAAAAAGCTGCCAGTTTGCAGCGTGACGCGTTCCAAAGCCACTCAAAGTTGGTCCGAGCGCAACGAGAATAACATATTTGTATAGATAAACCAATTTTACACACACAGGCACAGACACATTATACGTGCATAACTTACCTCCGCTATGTAGGTCAAATACAGCAGCGTGAATTAAAATGTCACCGAGTAATAATATATGGAAAAAATGACGATAAAACAAATCTTCAAAATAGACTAAAAGGAAAAAAAAACAACGATGTAAGAGGAGAAAGAGTATTAAACGAATCTCCAAAAATATTCAATAATTTACAACTTACCTGTGGCTTCGCTCCGATATAATGTATATGCTGCCTTTCCAACTTTGTAAATTGGTTGGACAGAACCATCAACAGTGTAGTAAGGTCGTATAACTATTTCGTACTGTGTCCACGGCTTCAGATCCGAGACACGGTATTCATTGGCTTGTGCCGTAAACGTCTTCTTGAAGTTATGATGATCTGAGGTTCCGGAAAGTAGGTATCCAGCCAAATGCACGTTTTCGCTGTCATCACTTGTCACTCGTCAGTTCGACTTCAGGCTTCGCTATTGCGGAGTCTTCAAATGACCATGAGATAAACACGGTCAAATTGTTTTCGCTTTGCGTCCTCAAAACCAATTCTTCGGATGGTAGATATCGTGTTGCCACTGAAAGCGCGAGGAAGAAAGAATACAATGTAACAACTACGGCTATGATCGGACATGTTTACTGAATTTCAGGAAAATCCAAGTTACCGACTGGGTTCTAGGGAGTCGTATAGCACCACCTCAGTTCAGTTCAGTTCAATCACAGTTGGGGCCAATAACTGTGATTGAACTCAACGACGGTTCAAAGCACCCGTGTAACTAGGGTATTCAAGTCTTACTTAGTCCAGCATACTTCGACCGCAGGTAGCAGCCCTCGACGCGCGGAGCTGGATCTCAAATGACGAAGCGTAGCTTAATTTCCTCGTGAACTCACGACATCACGGGCGGATTATACGAACCAAGGAATATCGCAGCGGGTGTTTGACGTCACACCTTCGAACAAAGTTCAATAGATAGCGCTAAGGGTGCGATAAACCTCTTCGTTCGTGATTACTTTCAATTACCACAAGGGGTTTCTCGCAATCCAACAGCACTAGGATTTCTATGCCCTCCACGCATCTATAAAAAGCTGAACTCACGAAGAACGCCTCATTAAAACATCCTCTTGGCACACTTTACTCCTGAATAAATTTAATATTGTCTCGATCGTCGTAATGAAACCGGAGAACACAAGAGTGTGTCATTGTGGGCAGTGCATCCAAAACCACACAACGCTCTCCGTAACCAAACACAGCAAATCCAGAACGCGCCCATAATGCCCGTACGAAACATTATGTGCTTCCCGATTTTACCAGAATGATAGCAAACTTTAATTCTTTAGGAACGCCCTAAAAAGCTGCGAGTGCTTTATATTCCTGTAAAGTGCGCCAATTAAGAGGTTCTCTACACTCTAAGAAAAAATGACTAGACTGGGTAGTCAAAATGGCAGTTTGGAGGCTTTGACTACCCCAAAGAGGCGAGTGGCCAGCCTTTGGGCGAAGAGACGACCTTAAACCGCTGTGGAATGACCACCTCTCTTCAGGTGACGACGGCGGTGTGGTCACTTTCGAATCTGATGTTCACGTGCAGGCAGTCGTAAATGATATTAGTAACTTAGATAACTACATAAAGACTATAAATTATGTTCTTTCTTAGCTTTCGTGACCCTTTAGGATCCGACAAGTTCACATCTGTTAGGTAATTCGCGTAAATTGGTGGAATACAAATTTTGTCGGCGCGAGCAGCAACACTGGTTCTCAACAGCTGGGCCTGGCTTGGCATCAACAACAACGAACGACCCGCATGGTCTGTCGTGAGTTTTTGCCGAAATAAGGTAAGATATTGTTTTTGCCGCATTTAACGCCCGTTCACACTCTTGCGACCGAGTAAGACCGAGAGAGAGACCAGACTGGTTTTTAAGCCCCTTGCGATCTCTCAGGACCAGCTCCGCTCTAGCGCATCCGGTCCTAAGAATGTCGCAAAAGGCTTAAAAACCGGTCTGGTCTCTCTCGGTCTTACTCGGTCGCAAGACTCTGAAACAAAATAACTAGTTGCCATATCTGATCGTATTGAACCATTGAACACTGAGACCGAGGATCGACAGGGTAAACATGCTCATAGGTATGTGACTGTGTCCGCCCATACTGTTTTCCTCAATCTCGGAGTGGTTGGATTCCTGAGCTGCACCCGTCGTGGTTGTGATCTCCCGGCTGTACGTACGTAGCGCGTGAAGTAGCGGGTTTCAGTTCAGTGGCATTGTAGTAATCGGCTTTTACTAGATGAGTAAAGCGATACGCACACGTCGTGCACCTCGACCGGAAATTGCCACACGCACTACGCAAAACTCGTGTATAAAACGAATGGTTACAAGTTTCCTAAGCGGCGGCATAGCATAGGGTTTAAGGTGTACGCTTCCTACGCAAGTGGACGCGGGTTCGATCCTCGATGGGCCTACTTTTTTTTTCTAGAATTTTTTTTTGTTGTTGTTGTTGGGCATTTGGCGATATTTACGACATTTATTTTTATGATTAACACTGAAAAAAACAACAACAACCGATTGTTGTTGACGAAACTTTGCAGAACTAAATGGTGTACGACTTTTGTTCCCTGAGGTGCAATCGGGGACAGCGGGGCTCGGGTTGCCGGCTGGACGGGTTAAGTTTTGTAATTAGCAGTTGCACACTGTCACAGCAAAGTGGCGTGAATGCAGGCCGGGGGGGGGGGGGGGGGGGGGGGTTCGGTTGGGTTGGTTTGGGTTGGGTTGGGTTGGGTTGGAGTTGGTTATACCGCGCCGTCCGAAAAGGGTGACCCAAATGGCATATGCTCTCCGCATAGTGCGTATAGCCATTTCCGGTCAAAGTGCACGACGTAGTGCGTATAGCTTTACTCTTACTAGATTGTTGCGTCGTCACGCGAACTATTTGTGTTGTTACAAGTGCCAGCTCGAGCCTGAACTCGCGCATCTTTCGCCGGTCGTGTTCTTCAGTTTTGATGCTCTGCTCCATGATTCATTAAACCTAAACCTAAAAGTCAATCACCTCTGCATCGTCACCCATGAGGGCATGCCAGCCCTGCCGCTCTACCGGCCCTTCCTGGATGTCTCCTGCCGCCAAGTAGCAGCCTGATCGTCGAACCACCAACCATGATCGTCTCTACATCAGAGAATCACACATTTTGGTGCGTCAGCTACCACTACATTTTGGTGCGTCGGTCGCTACTATATTTTGATGCGTCTGCCCATCCCGTCCTTTCGACTGTTTAACTCTTTCCTGGGCAGAAAAAGAGCACCCTGCGGTTTCTCACGACGTTCTTGCGCTCATGCTTGTTTAGGTTTTTTCAGGGCAGCATATAAGCTTCTGAGGTTCTTGCAGTGTTTCCCATGCTTATGTTCCTTCAGTTCTTTCAGGACAGTAAATAAGCTCCTGAGGTTCTTCACAGTGTTCCAACGCTCGTGATCGTTCACTATACCAGTCTGCCCTGCAAGACGTGGCCTTTCAAACCTTCTGATCTTTTCCCCTTGGCCGGTCGCTTTGCTGTACCGGTTTTGGAGTGTACGAAATTTCATTGCATTGAGACGTGGCCTTTCAAACCTTCTGATCTTTTCCCCTTGGCCGGTCGCTCTCCTGTACCCGGTTTTGGACTTTACGAAATTTCATTGCATTGAGACGTGCTGCCCTATACCCCGTTCACCCCTAAGCTGAGACGGCAGTGGGAACTATGTGCTGCCGAACAAATCAGCCGCCTTCCTTTCATCTCCTGACCCAGTCCTCGGCAAGTGGGTATGAGCGGGAGCGTGATCACGTAAAGAAAGAGGGATGTATGACTGGTCCATTGAGGACGTAGCTTCCACCGCAGTCTCAGCTTAGGGATGAATGGAATATAGTCAGCGCGCAAGATGGCCGCCCAGCTCCGGCCTTCCAAGAAGGTGCCGTTTACAAGACGGCCGCTGTCTTCATTGGCCTCCTTGCTCGAGGCCCTACGGCGAAGAACCAGCGTGCACGAGCACGCTCGTGCCACAAAGCTTCATCGACGGCTGCCCGTACGCGGAGGAGCTGGCATCTCCTCCACTGTGATATTGGCCGATGCTTTTATCTACTTTGTGTCTGAGTGGACCACGATCAGTATTACGTAACTCTCCAGCAGTATGGCATAATATGAGCCGTGTTCGGCATTGCTTGGTATCTGACCAGCGGACCCGAACCTAAACCAGAGGCATTTAACAAGACTGGGCACATGTCTTGCACCTTCTTACATGGTCTTAAATGTCTTTGTCAACACCGGGGTACCAGAGGTTAGTGTTTGCCAAGCTCTTCATGACTGACCTGGCTGGATAAATGTCATGGAGCATAGCATAGTATACTGATAATGCCTACTCAATTGCCGGTTGCCAGCAGTCACCACAAGGGTGCGTTGCTTCCCTATACAAGGCAGAAAATGTGAACGACGAAAATAAGCCTCCATCGTGCGTTCTTGTATTTTTGGTGCTCTTTTTGGCATTTGTCGTTGTACATGGCGGGGCTGTCATTTCACGAGACCCCAAGCACCACTTGGGATCATGGAAAGTGACTCAAGCTTATTTCGAGGAAAGACTGCGTCTCAACTTCTACCTCCTATATACGAAATAGTGTGCGGTAGGCACCTTTTTGTGACTGACATTAAGGAAAGCCTGTCTAGTTCCCCTTGTGCATTCTGCTCAGGCTCCACTCAAAGCCCAGCTTGGCTCAAGCCTCTCTGGCGTTAAAGCTGGATGAGCCCATGTACCCTTCCAGGTCCTGTTTTGGTGCTGCTTGACTGACTCTCACTGCTTACCTACCCACATCTTTCTCACACTGTTCGAGGTATATAGTGACGGGCGCCTGACAACAGGCACAGTGCGTCATTACGAAACGTGAGCTAACAAACGTGAGCACAGCTAACACCTTCCACACTGCTTACGTGATTTCGTAGCGGTTGTTACCCCAGAGGACCCTGGCCGTTGCAATTCCTCTTCACCTTCTGAACTTTGAAGACAAACCAAATATGCAGCAAAACCAAAACATGCACTACCTTTCAGCATTTTAGCACCGCTTCTCGGCATCATTGTCGTTGTAGCAACGTTCTGTTTGTTTGTAGTATAGATGGTGATATCACAACATCTTCCTTGTCACTAACGGTGCTTGCAGGAACTTCGCAGAACATGAAAACATTGAAACTGCATAGAGCTGACACTGCTGTGGAATGACCGAAATATGCGGTTGCAATTTCTGCTTGCGTCAGCTAGCTCACCACAATGCGACATCGGGACGTGCCATGTCACAGTGTCGTAGGACGCCAGCTGCGCTTGATGTGGGAACCATCGTACAATGCCTGTCTTTATCGTGCATGTGTTTCACGTTTACTTTGCCAACTGATGCAATGAAAAGAGTTTTTGCTGGAGGCTATCGAGTTGGCAGGTTACGACTACCTGAGCATTCAGCTAAGTGGTGATTTCACTTGGCTATTCGTTTCAGTGGAATGTCTAATCTTGACTCTGTTGTCCATAATCTATTTTTTGTCTCGTTTGTTCGAAAGTAACTCTGTCGATCTATCTAAAGAAGCCTCAAGAAAAAGCTTTGCTAAGGCTGCACTAGCCTTGACAATTCTTTTTCTTGAGACCGAGATAAGACCACCTGATTTCATTTTGAGCAAGCCAGCACACTGCAGAGAAGGAATGACCCAGATTTAGCACGAAGTTATAGGTTTTACATGAGCACATTCCATTTGCAGCTGAAAAAGAGGTGACACTTAATGAGAAAGACAAGTGAAACAAAACCATTATTAGGTATTTCGGTTAAGAAAGCTGTGCATACTTTAGCTCAGCTTTCAGTATCCTGGGCACATTTTACTTTTTAGCTGTGAGTTCATCTATGATCACTATTAGTTCACTTGGAGCATGTAAAATACATTGGACGTGACAGACAACCCCACTTGGGCATCCATCATACGTCTGAGCTGTGCCTTCCTTTTTTTTTTCAGTTGAAGTGTATGTCTCACTTGGCTCGATCAGTATCTACATCATGTACTGAATACCTTTTTACAGGGTTGCGTCGCCACAGGAGACTTGTGCGCTTGTGGGTGTTTGGTGAGCGGCGTCACCAATCACCATGAGCCCCGAGCCCAGCATGGGTTCAGACCCCCTGCATGCCTGGCTGTGCTAGGTGTCCCCGTGTCTGATGAAACTGGGGTCCTGGCAGTTGAGCCAAGCCCGAGCTAGGTTTCCTTCAAGGGCCCCCCAGGTTGGGCAACACACCACCCCATCCCGCACTCCAAACAGACAGATGTCCTGCGTTGGCTCGCCCAGGACGATTCGGTCAGTCACTTTGCTTCACCTCTCCTTTCTTGTGATTTTCTTCTCCATCCCTGTTTTCAACCTCTTATCTTTCAGATGTAACATAATTCTTTGAAAGGGAAGAAGAATTATATAGCCCATGGGTGTTGACAACCACTAGGGTGTGACATGATAACACCAAATGCTTTAATATGAAAATATCTCACTCCATAAAAATCTAATGTCCTTGGCACGAAGAGGGCTTGCGTGGTTAGAACGACTGGATGCGCAGCAGCCTCAGGGTCTTTCTCTTTGAATAGACCTATCTCACCAGCCTATTTCGTTAAGCCGCCGCTGCCGCAATGCATCAAAGGAACTTCAGTCTTTTTGCATGTGGGAGAACCCCGCTGGAGCTTTGCACGTGACGAGACGACACGAGCCGTCTCATGCACTGCCGCCTGCCTCCTGTGAACTAAAGTTATGGCAGCGTCACACATGCGTGTAACGCTTAGTGAGATCTGTTTATTGGGACGATTGATGGCAACAATAGATTACTGTTGCCATCTATGTTTGCGGACAGCTGGAGCACAAGTTGAGACAGCTGTCTCTACTGTCTAGGCAAACACGGTATCTCGGTGTGCCCACGGCAGCCCCCTTTCTTGGTGCGGCATGACTACTGTACAGCATGGACGGAGTGATCCTCATGCATTCATTCAGATGCGTGGTGTCTACACCACTAGGAGGGCAACATTTGACTCTGTTGGTGCGCTGGCATAAATGAATAGAGACAAATGTATTTTTTCTGGTAGAGTACTTGGTGACACTGTCAACTGGCATGCTTGCAGCCAGGATATATGTCCATGGTGAGGTGACTCACATCCCAAATGTCCCAAGATGCCTCTGTCACATTTCAATCATTGCTTTTGATGTGCTTGCAAGAATGGGATATTTACAATAAAATATAGCAGTTCATTCAAGACAGATATTAAACATACTTTTTTAATTAATCTGTATATGCTCGTAGTGTAATTTCATAATCACTGCAGGTTCAGAAGGTTAATTGACAACAAAATTTGATTGTTTTATTTTTCTGGTTTTGTAATGTATAGTTCCAGGTGCATCAACGCAAGGCAGAGGCATTGTTGCTTGTTATGACTACAAAAGTTTGGGTCTATACAGCATGAATAATTGTAGTTTTGGTGGTGATCATACAAAAATCGCATGTTGTTATTTCAGCAATTGCTGCTCGTGAACTCGAGAGACTGGAATTGGAGCTATTGCGACTTCAAGATGTAACGAGATTTCAGCTGCTCGTCAGATCATGGCCAGGCAGCGGAATGGATCTTCAATCCTTTGGCGTGCTAGTTGGTTTAGACCGTGAAACTTCCAAAATTGTGTTTGCCTTGCAATGTCAAAACGTTCAAAAAGATTTTTCGTTTGAAGCCAGCGTAAAACATCTCTGTTTGCTACGTTGTTACAGGTTCGTCACCCTGTTTCTTCTTTTTTTCTTTTCGTTTTATGGTGATTCAGAACTCCTGTTTGCAACACCGGAGCCCACGGCCGAGCACAGCACCTCATGCTGCAAGCACCAGCAAAAAGACGCAAAAGAAGGTTAGCAGACAAGGCCCATCATGTAATCGATGCCACTAGCCCAACAGCCCACAAGACCACATATTATATGCAAAAAACCAGTTGTCGTCGTTAACCTGTCACGACCACGACATGCCGGCAGCGGTGGGACCCAGTGTTGCCCATGGCAAAAACAAAGGGTATATAAAAATGATAGGAGACGAGTGAACATTGCAGTAAGCGCGTTTGCTATTTGTATTGCCACCGACAGCCTGTCAGCTACCCTTGAATAGACCCTTTTCAAAAGTGTGCACCATCTATACTCTGTTCACCCTTAGGCTGAGACTACAGTGACTGCCGGACCAATCAGCCACCTCCCTTTTATCACCCAGTGATGTGATTGCTGTGCCATTTGCGCCAAATATAACAGCTGCAGGCCTCGCTACTGGACCACATCCTTAGGGTAGGCTAGTGCAGGTTTTCAGGACTTTCGATAATCGCCTCAAATAACATACTATTAGATTTGATTTCGCACCAAGCACTGACAGTACTCGGAAGTTTCGCAAAAAGTCTCGTGATCTTCTCTGCTGGGTTAGTTAGCTTTGTTGAGTGCGCTTCTCACCGCACACTGGTGTACTGCAGCGAAGCAACAATTGCGAACTAGGCGTTGCTATGTTGCGTGTCTTTCTTCGCCGCAGCACACCCGCGTGCTAAGGGGAAAGGTACTCCTCCAGATCGAGACGTAGTGCAAGAGGGTATACCATATGGACTCTATTGTAGGTCTATTTTTATGCTTTGTTTTCTGTCCGATTTAAGAATTGCAGCTTTGTTACAACCTCCCCCCCCCCCCCCCCAGAACTTGAAGGACACATAAATCTAGGTACTCAAAATGATTGTATTTTAATATTTGTTCAGTGGGATTACGTACCTAAAATAATCATTCACGGCAGTTTGCGTTGTCCTTCCTCAGCCGTCTTGTTACCGTGTCTGGTACTTCCAAATGCAACTAAACAGCTAGTGTTTGTTCTCCTCCTAATATTTGCGATCTCTCCTCCTCACATTTGCAGTGATATAAATGAAAATGAAGTGTGCGGTTATGCTTCAAAGCTCTTTTTGCTTCTACAAAATGAACTTTTGTCTGCTCCAATAGCTGCTCCAAAATGACTACGACCAATCACATCACTGCTCTTATCACCTGACCCCGCTCTTTTAGCGTGGGTATGGGCATGGGCGGGAGCGTGATGACGTGGCGAAACAGAGACATATAACTGGTCTAACGAGGACGTAGCTTCCATCACAGTCTCAGCTTAGAGGTGAACGGAGTGTGGTAGCTGCAGCACCAATTATCGAAGTCCGCCATTGTGTGGGCACACACTCTGGCCGATGTTGCTTGATGTTACAGAGAAAATTGCCTCATCTCAATAAATCTGATGCAAAATTGCTTGTTAGTCTGACAACACTGAGAGCGTCGGTATTTTAATGTTAGCAAGCGTTGTCGGTACTGAAGCACGGTGGATGCATTGGAAACAACCGTACAGGCAGTGTGCGATGGCGCAGCAGCTGTGTTTTTCGCCTTCCGACCATGGAACGTGGACAAACAGTTTAAACACCTTACTGCAACTGTCTGACGAAACTTTCGGAGGCCTATGCACACGCTGGCGACAACCTGCAGTGTGTAAGCTTCCGCAGTGAAGGCGTAGGACCTGCTGCAGTGCTTTGACGAGGTTGTTGCCAGCATGCAGAGGCTTCCTAGAGTTTCATCGGACAGTCGCGGTAGGTTGTTTAAACTGTTCGTCCACATTTCATGGTCAGAAGGCGGAAAAAACAGCTGCTGTGCTATCGCACACTGCCCGTACGGCTCTCTCCGATGCCTCCACTGTGCTTTGGTACCGATGACGCTTGCCAACATTAAAATGGCGACGCTCTCAGTGTTGTCAGATCACCAAGCAATTTTGCATGAGGTCTATTGAGCCTTTTTGACTGGTTGCCATCTTTTTTTGTAAACATTGCATATATCGAAAGCTTTTGGCACAGTGAATCATACCAGGGTGGATGCAAAAGTAACCGGAATGAATTTCTGAAAGGCGGGCCGTTTGTAGTACCAGCTTCCTCAACTACCAGCGCCTAGCAGCACCCCTTCCGAGTTAGTTTGCCGACTGGCATTGTCTGCTATAAATGTTTTTTTTCCAAACGCTTCAAAATCGTTTTTTTTTTTTTTTGCAACGTCTGATATCAAGGAACAGCATGCGGCTGTGAAATTTTGTTTTAGGAAAAACTGCCGGAAACTTGTAATGTCTCAGAGAGCTTGCAAAGAAGATGCTAATAAAAAATCTCATGTCTATGAGTACGTTTCTCGGCTCGCTTTAAGGCCAGTGAATTATTGATTGACGGCCAACCTCATTCAGGGCAGCCCTCAACCTTCTCAACTGATGAAAACATCGAAACATTTAAGCATTGTTCACTCCGAGTTTGTTCCAGTTGGTGAATCTGTTAATCAGGTGTTTTACCTGGGAATTTCGCGGCACTTGCGAAACTCAGGAAGGCAGAAATACCCCGATGTGAGAGAAAGGAGGAATGATAGTCCCATTACAACAATGCCCCAGCACACACTGCCCTGTCAGTACAACAATTGTTTTAGCAAAAATGGCCTTGGCACCGCTTCTCCACCCCCCGTATGTTTAGGACCTCGCTCGCCCCGTGTGAGTTTTTTTCTGTTCGCTCATATGAAAAGTCTTGAAAGGAAATCGTTTTGTGAATGTGTAAGGTCCTTCAAGTCGGACATTGCATAAAGCGAAAAATGATTTTGAAGCGCTTGGGGAAAAATTCACAACATGCCGCTAGATCCTTTGCAGACGACACCGGTCGGCAAACTCACTTGGGAAGGATGTTGCTTAGCGCTGCAAGAGGCGGATGCTGGTACTACGAACGCCTGGCCTCTTGAAATTCATTCCAGTTACTTTTAGGTATCCCCTCATATTCTTTTTATTGTTGAAACTTTGGTTCTATAGCCCAGTATCTTGCTTGGTGCAAATCATATCCCTCTTTGCGTTATACATATTTTTAGATATTTTTTTTTAGAATGGTGAAATGACTGGTGTTCATATTTTGATTATTTAATATTTGTAATGCATACATAACATTTTTTTTGTTAAATGTTTCCTGTTTTCATGTAAGTTTATTGGTTCATATTTAAAGGTGGCAGCCAATGAGAAGGGTGCAGGGTTGTTTCTGGCTTTAGAAAGTATCATTACTATAATTATTATAGTTTGATAGACCAGTGCTGGAAAAATACTTCTTTTCAGATTTCCATTTGAACAATGACTTAGAAGTACCTACACGGTTGTTTTAAAACGTTTAATTATTTTTTAAAGGAAAATATTTTCAATATAAAATTGTATAGCAGGTTTCGAAAATAAAAGAATACAAACAATTGCCACCTGATCACTTTGTCTTCATTAGAGCCACTTTATATATATAAACAGTATAGTTTTGGTTGTAATGCCCTAATGTTTTAAGCTTAACACATTGTTTATATGAAGTCTCCCCATGCTTGGGAAGTTCCAACCTTTTGTTGTCATCACAAAAATAAAAGATTTAAAATAATTACATAGGGGTATATATGTTCTCCAAATGCAGCACATAAACAAAGAAATCTCGGTTGTGCTATTTTATATATATATATGTATATATATATATATATATATATATATATATATATATATATATATATAAACAATTGTACTCCAATAGTTTTTTTTTACATAATTTTAATTTGGGGTTTTTAAAGTAAAGCGAGTAGAGCGAGGTCACTCGACCAACACGGGAAAGCACGCCGCCAGCGTTTGCCCGCGACAATTAAGGGAAAAAAGAACGAATTGAACAACACAAGACTACGAATTATGTTACCTTTAGCCGATTACTGTCCAGGAATGCAGATATTGTTGTACATTTTGCTGCTATTGCACGCGCGGAACAAGCGTAAGGGAGCATGGCTTGAGTAAGTTTATCACTGCATGAATCTGAAAACGAAACTGATCGGGGGCATGCCGTGTGCTGTTACTTTAGCCGATTGCTTTCACGTCATGTTGCCCTTCGAAGCGCTAGATTAAGAGAGGTGTCTAGCCTGCCAATTTAAATACATAGACCACTTGTATACCAATAATACTTGCAAACACTTTTTGTATTCATCTAGTAAACAGTAGCAGTCACTTGCCTAATCCTTGTCAGAATGTGGTAGGATACGATTCGAGTCGGTGGGGTAGCTAGAGTAGAGAGTCGCGGATATGCCGTGTTGGAGTTGATTGTGCCTTGTTGTACTGCTGACATGTATGTGCCTGTAATAGTGTTCGGTATCTTGGTGGTGTGTGTGTTGTTGTATGTGTAGTAGGTAGTTGAATAGCACGAGTTCGTGCAGAAGTATTTTCTTTTAGTGCCACCTAGCGGTTACTACTACACTTCCTAGGTGGCGCAAGCTGCCGCTTGTTTCAATAAGCGAAGTGTCGAGCAGTCCTATAGCTATTGCTTTACAAACAGCTGGCCTGGCTGGCCTGCGGTTCACTGGTCTTCCTACGCCCCATGCTTCTCAGTTCGATAACAATCGTAATAATTGTGCCACTCAGCCGACTCAGCCACCAAAATGCTCGTTTTGTGTCGAAGAGGTGCGAAGTGCAGGCACAGACGCGCACAAATGGATAACCACGCCGGTAAAGGTAAACCCAAACTAGAAAAGAAAGAAAATAGCGGTAGCGTTGGTGCGGAGTTGAACGCCTCTCGTCGGTGACGACGAAGGCGCCCAGCGATTCATCGCCACACACGACAAGCATACGTTTTGTTCAATAAAGTCAGCATGCCCATTCCTCGTGGAACGATTTCTTTTTTGAGCGTTCACCGCCGGTGGTAAAAATAGTCAATCTAGCGAAATGCCGTCAGGGGCGATCGCGGCCATTCCGGCACACACACTGCCGTCCTTACAGGAAATAGGTACGGTACCGGTGTCTGGGGACGGATGTTTAGAGTGTCTGAAGGCGCTTAAAAGACGTCGAATAGGTGTATGCGCTCTATTCTCTCACTCGGCCGAAAAGCCGTGCTCTTCGTTAGTCCTTACCGGGGAATTCGAGCCTCGCTAACCGGCAGCCATGTTGCTTGGGGGGGTGGTCAAATTTGACGACTTGCTTTTTGACTACATGTGGGTTCGTCATTTTTACTCTGAGGGTCGTTATATTTGGGACAACTTTTTACCACCTCAAAGGTAGTCACATATGACTACCTTTTTTCTTAGAGTGTATTATGATCAGAAAGCAAATTTTTAGTTACTCGAACGTTATTGGAAACATAACATTTTACCGCGGCAGCACTTCTTGAAACCTTGATTCCTATGCGTTTTTTGGCCTAACGGTGGACCCTCTGTCATATCCTTCCGGTGCGCCGTGACCCTATGGTGGGTCACAGACTAAAACTGCTCTCTCGTATCACCAACAGATGGCGCGAGCGGTCTTGCGGTTTATGCAGAGCCAAGCTCTTTGAAACTTGCCGTGCTATCCTAAGGCCACTTCGCGGGACACATTGGTAACCCACTTAGCACCGTGCACTAAAAAACAAACGTCGACGAACGCCTTGATATTTTGCTTTAGAATATTGAAGCACTAATTTATTTTTTATGTAGAAATCATGGGTCTTGGTATACCGCTAATGTTCCACAGTGGTATATTTCATGACACATTTTACTGTAAGCTCCATGAAAACACTTCGGTGAATAAATTACACTTAAAAGTAGCTCGAATCGAAAGATTTTCGCCGACAATACTTTCCGTATCATGATATATAGAAAGGCAGCGAGAGAATTTTTTCTGTTCAAGGCCGTCTACGTAGTGCTCAGTGTTATATTCCGCCCAAACAATACACGCCTCCTTTGGACATTCTCCACAGAATATGACGACATTTTTTCGCCATCACACTAGTACTGTTTTGGATTGTGCTTTTACTGAGTGATGCATAGTAATCAATGCATCGTCTTTGGATCTTCCGTACAGTTTCATCAGCTTTCTGGAGCCCGTGGGCACGCATTTTACTACATGTTGTCTCGGAATTGCATTGAAGTGCGCCGAAAAGGGAATGTGCCACGTCCTTTCAAAACTAAAACAAATGGGAACCTCTTTGCGAAATTAAAATGGTAATAGGGCTTTTCAATTTATAACAGAAACACCGTTTAGGCGTTTTGATATAACAATGAAAAAAAATAAAGTGAATTGCTCCGGACACCCGCGACCCACGTCGCACTGGATATCATTTGTTTTATGTGGTGCGTCGTGGGTCACCGGTGGGTCGGAGCAAATCTACCCAGCACAGAGGTTAGTCATAACTAATAAAATCGATTGTAGAATGTGGTTTTCTCCGGCTTTCATTTTTCTCAAAAATATGGCGCCCGCACTACACATAAGTACTGAATATTTGACTCCGCGAAGCTGGCACATACGGCGTGACCCACCGCTGACCCACGTTGCAGTGAGTCGCTCAGCGTTCCGAACGTTAATATTTTTTTCTAAAAAACCTTTTTGGCACAGACCAATATAATTTCCACCTTCTTTATGCGCCATGCGTGCTTTAGCAGCATATATTTGTCTAGACCTGTGTATTGCAGATCATTCTTTTACCCCCTGTGCCTGTAATAATCAGAGAAAACGTTATGAGTGACCATTTCTCGAAGGTAGTGAGTAGATATGATATGGAAAATAGGGTAGATACCTTGAGTCTAGTTATACCTAGATCAGAGTGGTTCTAGGACTACTTGGTGGATGGTACAAATGTGTTCTCTATAGTCATTAAGTTTATAAGCGGTCGTAACGCGATCGATCTCTCTTAAACGCAAACGTTGTTACCAGTTTTCAGTTGTTCTACCCATTGCTTTGTGTAAGCTTATTGATGTTGGTTCACGCGGAGTAAAACTAGACCACTGGAGCTTTTCGGCTGAGCTTTGTTGGTGAACATTCGCAACTCGATAGTTCAGATTCCGCTGAACATAAGCGTGAGCGGCAGGAAGGTGGTCACCGAAAAGTTAAGACAAGCTGTATCGCGATACCCTTCTATTCTGGCCACTTGTAAAACGTTTTGTTTATTTGACCGAAACATAACCCATAAATGAAGTCTGTCAATAACTATTCATGTCATTACAAGTTCTTGTGTGATTGTTCCTGCTCTATTGCTCTTTCATAAGGCTGCAGAAATGTACCCTTTTGCATTTCTGCCTTTGGCAGAACTATTTTCTTCCAACAGTCTTATTTATTTACATAATAAGTGCGAGTACCAAAGGAAATTTTTCACGGCGAGAACTGAGAATTAAGTGAAAACGCGAAAACGGAAAGCAGGACGCAGCCAACAATAAAAGTAAAAACGCATGCCCTAACACATAAAACAGACAGACATTTTAACTTCTAGGGCTAACCAAGAAATCGAAAATTGGATTCTATAAACCGAAAGGCATGAGGCTAAAAATTATTATTATTTGAAAAGATATTTGAAAGGAATGCTAATAAAACAATGAAATTAAAAAATAGGGTTGCTCATTGAGTTATATATTAACAGAAAGACCGGAAACGGGTCTATGAAGGTCAAAAGTTCGTTGAATGTAAGGTTGTGTTCGTTCACTTACCACAAATTTCAGAGTTTTCATCGTCGGCACAGAAAGACTGCATCGTGTCATTTGGACACTGTCGTTTTCCATCGCACAAGAAGATTTTTGAGATTTTGACATTTCCACCGCACTGAAAAGGCATATGGTCGCTGTACCATGTCGCATCTGAAAAATGTGAGCAACGAAGTCACTATTTGGTGTTCAATTCACTCTTAATTTATGATTAGTCAACCTAAAAAAAGTGCATCAATTTAGTAAAAAAATGTGTGGTGATCAAGAATACAAACGATGTTTGTTCAACTGAATAATAATATTAATAATCATAAGATTAATAATTAGTGACGTGTCAATTGCAACATGACATAGTTTTGTCGAGGTTAACAAGGACTCTTGGGAGTAAACCAGAGTTGCAAAAAAAATTTTAGTTAAAATAAATGATCAAATTAAATTTGAAAGCCAGAAAAGAGGTACAAGGTATGTTCACTTGCGTTCTGGCTAACAAGAACAAGAAATCACCATTAAAAAGTAAAAACAAACGCAATTTATTCTAAATATACTTCTGTCGGAAAAAAATTGGGTTGTGTGTATGTTTATACAGCCTAGAACTTGGTCTGCCTCAACGGGCGACGAGTCTTCCAGTTGTAAATGAAAAATTTAGCCAGTGCAGTACAACCGCTAGCCTGGGGTACTCAACCTGCAGCACGCAGTAGTGATACACGACTGCGTGCTGCACGTTAAATACCCCAGGCTAGCGGTTGTGGTATTTAAATTACGCAAATTACTTAAGCGTTTCTGAAACATTCTTTTGTTTCAGGCAGGTGGTGAAACACTCTGTTACAACTGCCTGCCAGAAATCTCGAGCATTTTCCAAAACAGGTAGGAGATATGGAGCAAACTGCTGAAGGCTGATGAGTAAACAGTAACCTAAGCAGACTGTCATGGTTCTTCGGCTCCATGCTCGCCGACCGCTGGCCTGGCAGCCCTGCACCCTCTCCCCATCGCCGGGCGGAGAGAGGCACAGTTTGGGTTGCTTTTTGGGGACCGTCGCCCGTGGAGGAACCGGTTCCCGGAACGAGTCGCTCCCGCGCGCGTCCCTGTTCCTGGAAAACCCACTGCTCTCGGCTTGTTTTTTTTTTTTATGGTTGCACAAATATCGTTTCGAGCGGACAGGATTGCGTTCGCCTCAAAACGCCGCTCGGCCAACACCACTCGGCCCGCGGCTCGTCGATTCTCCACATGGGGCGGTCGCCCTCAGTGGCCCCCTGGGCGACCGAACAGCCGGGCAGTGACAGACGGGTCCAGGAGCCCACTCGTATTTGATAGAAGAGCAGTAATAAAAATAGGACCGTACGCACATACGATCAGCATTCTTCAAATACTGTAAACGACTAAATTTTCGCGAGGACCTAATTTTCGCGAATTTCACGAATCGAATCGCCTACATTTCGCGAAAAATACGTCCCGCGAACAATTCGGGCAATATGTGAACGCCACGGAAGCTACACTCAATTCGCGAAAATTAGAACCCGCGAATAATTTCAAACTTTCAGCTTTGGCCCGATTCGCACAAATTTTAGCCCGCAAAAATTCAGTCTTTTACAGTACTTAATTTTTCCCGACGCGTACAATAAGCAGCTATGTTCTAATTCTGCGAAATGTGTTTTCTCCACTTAAGCCGTTGCCCACAACATCCCAAGAAGCCTGAATGTTTTCCCGACCCCATTAGAAAAGCTCTTGACAGGCTTTCAGACATTTCAAGGCATTGTAAAGGGCACTTCAGACACTTCAGGAGAGCCTCTGACGGGGCTAGCAAACCCACCAGGAAATATTGCTGCCCCCTTAAAACCTCTCAGAAATTGCCGAAGTCCCTTTCACAACCTTTAAAAAAATCCTAGAGTCCCATCAGAGCGATTTTAAATAGGGCTTATTTGCAGTACTAATAAATCTAGTGACGTTCTCAATTTAAGTCGTCCTGGCGCAGTGAGTCACATGACCACGTCACTGGGCGACTTGACGTGTCATTAATTGATAGCATGTCTTGATACCATGACGTCACGTGACCGCGGGACACATGATTGGTCATAGTGCCAATACAAGAGCGCCACAAAAGCCCACAGTTCCATATATATATATTGCAGTTCGGCATATGACAATTCGATGACTACATAGCAATACAGTTGCCAGTTTTTATTTCTAAAACATTCATTTTGTAAAAAAGAAAAATTTTCGTGGACCGTTTTGAACTGGTTCCAGTTAAATTTTTTCCGATTCAGTTCTGGCTCAGTCCCAAGATGACGTCGAAGATTTTGGTTCGGCTCCGTTTTGTTTCGGCTAAAAATAATAGTTCGGTTCCAGTCTTCCGTTCGGTTCGGTTCCGGGTCGACACACTGCTTCGTATAGCCAATGCCTAGCCTATGAAAGTCAACAATCTCTTTTTGTTTTCTTTCTTTGCGTCGCGAAATTTTTTTTCAATGGCTGTTGTTCATTAAAAAATATTACTGTAACCTTGCCTTAAAATGTAGGCTACTTATTTCTCTTCCGTTCTTTTTTTTCTTTTTTTTTTTGGGGGGGGGGGGGAGGGGTGTTCATCGTCACGTTTTAGCTCTTTTTGTGACACTGATACATTTCCTCTCATATTCATCATGCGTTGAAGCACGCATTTTTTCGCTATCATAGCGAGTGGATCTGCGATGACTCGTTCATACCCAGAAGGTCAACCGAATGCAATGTTGCACACGTTCCTCAAAAAGAGAAACGAAAGCACGTTCCCCGTTCCTTCTGATTTTTGGAACGCGTACCCGTCACAAGTTCCATCTTTGAGAAAGAAAGTTGTTCCCGTTACAGTTAAAAAAATGGAGCGTATCGTTACATATACGTTACTTTTGTATTGTGCTAATTACCATATCTAGTTAGATGAAACAAAGTTTTTTTTATCTATCTACATTATCAAATAAGAACATACGAATTTTAATTCCGTGATAGGATAACACAAGGAGAAGAAAACAAGCGGAAGTAAGGCTTCATTTCTTGATATATTTACCTTTAAAATCTCACGGTTTAACTATATTCATGTTTGTGGTGGGCGTTTCAGACAAGCGAAATGTACTGTTACCTCACGCTGCATGAGCGTTTTACAACAACCTCACCCGTTTCAATCTCACAATGTCCCTTGTTCGAACTTAACAACAGTTGCTTCTCGATCTTGCTGTCCGGAAGACGAGCAACTACCAGCTCTTCCTCGTTAAGGCCGGATTCGTTGTTCAGTTTGAAGGTTGGGGCGAAGGAGAGAGAGTATAAAGCTTAATTTGTGCGTATCTTTTAAGTGACAAATGTTCGGAATATAAGGGTGCATTCGATGTCTCATAAACTGTTTTTTTTTTTATGTAACTGTAGGTTTCTTTAGCTCAGTGATGGCTGCAGTGTGCCTTAGATTTCCGGGTGTATAAAGATTCTTGGAAGCAAAAAAAAAAAAGCTGAGTTCGAGACGTCCCTCTTTTTGTGTCTTTTTCTTCGGTTAGTATTTTGCTTTTTGTACAGCAGCCTCGGGTACTGAAGAAACAAAAATCGATGTCCACTAGCTCTCCTGCATCCGACTGTTACCAAGCGAGGACCTCGAAAAATAAACCCTAAGATAACTAACAAAAAAGTTAACCAGGTCCTGCTCTTTGTAAAGATAATGTTCTTATACTTTTTAGAATTTCCCTTTTAGAAATAAAAATTACCCCCAGTGGACGAAAAAGAAAAAGGAACGCCGTTTTCTTTTTCGTTTCAGAAAAAAATGTAACGAGTTCCCGTTCCAGTTCCAACGATGAAAAATGAAACGGCGGCGTTGCTTCGTTTCTCCTAAAAGTAACGCGTTCCAGGAACGCCGTTCCTTGGAACGCCGTTCCGTACAACACTAACCGAATGTTACCTCCTTTCCGAGTTAATACTTTTAATATCATCAATGGATTTCCCAAAAGATGCTATAAGTAACACTTGCTTAATGCTTGCATGCCATGTTTGTGCTAGTCGTGTTTTTCGCTCGTATTGTTTTGTTTTCGTCCTCCTGTATATAATGTCCCTGTGCCCTGATGATTCTAAAGTGAGTAAATGAACTAAGAAATCAATATTTATTAATATAAAAATACATTTGTGTAACAAAGTGACGAGTCGTCCTGATAAATGTACTACGTAAATTGGGGCAGTTCTAAAATAACTGGACGAAAATAACTAAACCATAAAGAAAATGCACAAGTCCGATACTTACATACGGCGGGGAAAAGCAAAAGGATCAAGGCCAGCCTCATCCTTGTAGGTTTTGGCAATCAACCTTAAAAAGCAGCTATTCCCAAGCTTCTGAAAAAATAAAATGAATACATTATAAAACCCATCTTCCGATAAAGCAATTCCAGTTCTGCCGATTACTATGCTATATACGGCAAGTAACGGAGTATGAAGCAAGTAGAAAATCGGCGTTCTTATGAATAGAAGATGACGCATTGAAAAACAAATGCCAGGTTCATTAGGAAAGTTCTTGCAGTTCCAAAAATATCAGTACATCCATTGTGCACCATGCATGCGGATAACGAGATACTCATATTTTCTTAATCAGCTTATCAAGAAAAAACGAAGATAGGTTGCGCTCCAACTTTTATGCGGTTACCTTAGAGGCTGTCGAAACGAGATACGCATTTAGCTGTGCACTGTAATAAAAGCGTGCACACTTCCCAAGAAACGTGAAAGTGTGTACGCGCATGCGCATATTTTCCGTGACGACACCAACCATGCAAGCTGTACGGCTTTTCTCCTCGCTCCCAAAAGGTCGTCTCCTTCCTTTTGCTCTTTTTGGGGCGCAGGGTAGTGATACAAATAGAGGAGGCCTTAAAGGGTAACTGCGAAAAAAAAAAGTTTTTTTTTTTTAAACAGCCTAATTGGGACAAGCATGTCACAAAACAAATGTTCCGCGAAAAAAAAAATTTTTTTTTTCGCAATATTTACGCCACAGGACGTAATTTAGTCAGAGTCAGAACCTCTCCACATTTGAAACTCCCGCTCTTTCGACCCCCGCGGACCAGAAGTTGGCCCAGCCTCTCACTCTCCTTGCGTTGCGGAGTTGAACGACGCAGCGTCTCGACTTCCGGTAAGATCTGGCAACAACGCACGTTAAACATGGCGCCGGTATTGTTTTGGTTTGACGGGACACCAGAAGCTGCGCTGTTTGCGAGCACATAGCGAAGACGTGACCGGAGAAGTGCCCCTGTGACGTTCCCGGAAGACAGAAAGTATCATTCGTAATCGTCGTGCGTGCCTTGAAAGCGAAGGGAGTCACAGGGTCCTCGAGTGCGCAACTACAAGCCGAGATTCACGACGGCGCTGCGTTGACTTCGGCGATCTTGTTCTGTTTAGTGCAACACGGCGATGCGACAAAGAACTGAAACGTTCGTGGTGTGTGTGGTGCGGTGCTTAGAAGTAGATACCCACACTAACACGGAGCGCAAATTGGTTGTTGTGGGGTTGAGGTTCAACGGGTTCAGTCGCGTCGTCGTCAGCCTTAAAAAGCAAGCCGTTCACCCTTGTTTGTGTTAGACTGGTGGCAGCTCATAAAACCAGTTTACTCTACTGACATATAACTCCTGGTTGGCTCAGTTGGTAGAGCGCTGCACTGGAAATGGAGAGGTTCCTGGTTCTATACCAGGACCAGGCGGATTTTTCAGTAGCGCACCAGTCACCTAGCTGTGTTTGGAGATTTGTGTTTTTCTTTTTTACCCCTTGTTCCCCTTCTCCAGGGATCATTTTCGACATCCTTGTCCAGCCCGCTGGCACCTTTGCATTTGATTGCATCATAGTCAAGAAGGCCTTCGATTCCGTTCCTCACTAGGCCGTATTTTGAAGCGACATCAACAGAGGCCTCCGAGAAAGATGTTTCCGCTTCATCAGATCCCGATGGACAACCGGACCTTCTCGATCCAAGTGGGAACCACAGAAGGCTCAACAGAGGAGTGCCGCAAGGGGCAGTAATATCACAGACACTCTTTAATATGGTAATGGCCGACCTCGCTTTTGAACTCGACAAGCAGAAGAAATTCGGTTACAAAATCTACGCGGACGACATCTCACTGTAGTCAGCGAGATGCACGGTGGAAGAGCAACAAGCCCAGCAGAATGTACTGGACACAATTTAGAATTGTTTGTAATACGTCAAGATGAAGATCTCTGCGGAAAGGACAAATTACACTACGATTGCCAATATAAGAGAAAGAGCGAAGTGCGACACCATGCGACTAGAGGTAGCAGGAAAAGCTAACCAGAGGACGCCGGAAGTCAAAAGTCTCGGCGTGGCTTTCCAAGAAGACGGCAGGGGTACAAAGTGAAACAAGGCAATAAGGAAATATTGGAAGAGCACCATCAACACTATTCGCATGGTCACGAACCAGTCCTGGGAACCAGGAGCACTTTAGTCTTCTGGAAACTGGTAGGGGTGTTACTAGTATCCAAAACTATGTATGGCTGTAATTCCCTTCAATTTTTAGCGCACAAAAAGAACGGCTGAAACGGCTCAGCAACAGTGCAAGGAGGCTCATAACCGTGCTCCCCAATTTTACCAAGGTGGGAGATCTGGAAGCTATTTCCGGCATTAACAAACTCAAAGAAATAGCTGCAGAGGACAAGCAGAGCCCACTCCTCCGCCTGCATAAAACGCCATCAAGATGGAAGGTCCTCACGAAGTTAGGACACAATATTAACCCCCCACCCCCATATGAAGCCGCAACTCCACCCTGAAAGGACACACACCACAGGCTCGAAACCTATTCCACAAAACATGGAAAACGAACATACTAAATGCAAGGACACTAGGGCAAGAAGCCACCTCAGAGAAGGGAGGTCGGAGGAAAACTCAAACAAGGCTATGTATTACACCAACGCCACAACAACACTAGGAAGAACTGGTCTATCGACGATCAGCACCACCAACGGGAACCTGGTAGTCTACAAACTCAAAAGGGACTATCGCTCCCAAAAAAAGCAGAGCTCAAGGCTATCCTTGCGGCCGTGGACAACGCCGATCCGCAAAATGACTGCCTCATATACAGAAACTCAAAAATCCGCATTGGAGGCGTGCAGAAACCCATCCACTTGCAACGAAAGAGTCAAGGTCATCAAGGCTAAAGCCACGAACAGACAAGGCAATGCACAAGTGAGGAAGATCTGTTCTCCAGGAAATACCTGGGAACGATGTAGCACACGCCGCAGCACGAAGTATTCTTTCATCGTCCCCTGCTATCCTCGACCACGGTGGCCCTTTACCGTGCTCCTCAGAAAAACAAGACCCACCAGCACTCAAGCCCGTTGAGCCGTCAGCACGCCGGGAGCAACTCCAAGCACTCCGCCATAGCCACCCGCAACCTCTGTCAGAAGGCATCTACTCCCGCTGGGATAGGGTCTACTTCAAAAGGCTAGGCACAGGGACCGCCATGGTTCCAAAAAGAACGGCTAAGTACAAGAGCTCCAAGAAAGTAAAAGCGGCCCGGGTAACTGGGTTCACACAAAGCAGCGCTCCGTATATGATACAGATGCGGGTCTATGCGAAAACTGCAAAATATACGCAACAAAGGAACACATCTTATGGGAATGCAGGCACAACTCCGCCAGGAGAAACGAAGTCCTCGGGCAAATCCTTGCGTACCGCCGACCGAAGAGTCGGGAGGACTGTGCAAGACCATCCGGGCCTCCCAAGTACCCCCAAAAAATTCGAGAACCCCTCCTTCGCTTTGTGAAGGAGGCTTATCTTACTCATTTTACCTATATCCCACCACCTACCACAGGAAAACACCACTGGTCTAAGCCCAGTTTTCGACGCCCTCTTTTCCTTATACTTTAAATAAAGACATTGCAAAAACGAGAACTATATTGAACAACAGCCCTTACCGAACGCTGATGCAGATCCCGTTTGCGTCAGCCGAATTCCGCATCAGAAGAAACATAAGATATAATTTATAGTTAATCGATTTATTAACGATAATCGGGTTATTAATCGATAATCAATTTTAGATTTATTTACAGTTAATCACTGGAAGGGACACTCTTCGATCATCTGTTCAAAACTAAAACCACTGGCAGCTATAAAAAAACGCGTAACGTGGCTTATTGTGCTCAAGCTTCTTGCTCCGTGATTCGTCCTTCGACATTTGTATACCGCCAATGCAACAGCCTCATTGGCAACCGAGTGAAAATAGCATACCCAGGAATCACGACTCTATTTGTTACGTAAGCTATACCTTTTGTAACAGGAGGGGTAACGCCTGGGAAAATTTTTAAGATCGCTCTGGTAGGACCCAGAATGATTGCCGAAGAAATTCATTCAATTGGCTACTCGATTTGCTGCATGCGTTTTTTTTTTAGGTTGCAATTGTGGCAAATTAAGAAAAATACGGTGTTTCACTCACGTCCTGCGCACAGTGTGTTCAATACACGGCCCAGAAAAACCTCAGCACTGAACACCACAACTTGAAAGACTGCGCCTTTCGAACTCCTTTGCTTATTCGGAGATAACACTTGACACCGCTGTCATGATAAGACCAAACCGAAACTATGCAAGCTTATCACCGGACCTACTGACTTCGCCGAAAATAGGCGAGAAGGCGACGCCATACTCTGTTTCACGAAAAGTGCAACCGCAGCAAAACCTGCAATCCGATTAAGTCTAGAGTTTCTGCATAGAAGCTCCCGGAGGGAGCAGAGTTGCACGTTCATCTATCTTGGAATCTCAAGCTGTGAGGGAAAGCCCCTCCTTACGCGTGCAGGAGCCGTGCTGCGATGAATGTGGCTGGTGGTTTTTGTTCGATCTTTCAGCTCTCATTTTTGAGACCACATCTCCCTTGATTATAAACTTGCAGAAACTATTTCGTCGAGATATTCATAAAATGCGCCAGGCAACACGGCACCCAACGAAATTTTCAAGCCCATATTTTATCGACAAATTTAATTTTATGATCAGCCACTCCGGTGCATCGTTTTGGGCTACGCCAACGCTGATCAATTATCACGAAGATTTTACTACAGTATGTACACTAATTCCACCTGCAGGCATCACATGTCGGGGTTGTGACATTGAGGCCCCAGTGTACATTGAATGCTGGATAATTTGCGGTTTAGCGTTTACAACGGACTGTGAATCAGATATACGTAAGCGTGTTACTGGTAATCTACTTAAGGAGTATTTATTACAGAAAAGTAGGGCTGGGCACTTTATCGATTAACCTACATAATATTCTAATAATGCTTCCCCTGCGATTAATTTTTTAACCTGCTGATCGGTTAAATCTTGATAAACTAAACAAAAACAAAACAAACATTAAACGCTTTATCCTTCATGATACTTATTTATCCTTCATCCATGACACTGAAGACAACAGGCGGAAGCATATCAAAACGGGTATTAACGTTGAAAGTTCCGTTATATGTTTGTCTTTAAGGTGCAACAAACGTCATTCTTTGCCGTAGAGGGTTAGCTCTGTGTTGTCACAAAAGTAGACACCATTTTGTATGTCCATGAATGTGCACATAACTCACGTCGAATGTTTCATTTAAAGGGGCCCTGCAATCATATTTAAGTGTCCACCTTTTTTGCGATTTCCACGTTTCTTGGGGTTCGAGCAAGCCAGCGGGCCGAAGAGAGTAACTAAATATCAGTGCGTCATATTTTACCGGACGACACGAAAACCTGCTCCACCTGGGGGGGGCGACCCGCGGTGCCGAAAGCGCGCAGTATGTGACGACATCGTGACGTTTTAGGTCCTGGCCTTTCTACGGTCAGAACCGCTAAAATTTTCTTTTTAGTCGAAATACAAAATATAAGTGGCGCGAGCCATTTCAATTATTCATAAAAGTAGTTTTTGTTCAATATTTTGGACCAGAAAAGAAACCAATGCAGTTTATAAAGTACGAAAACAAGAAATGACCCGTCGACATACCCGCCACCAAGCGGTGGAAAAGGCGGTGCATACTAGAAAAGTGAAGTGGGATCAGGCACCGACAAGGCGGCGAGCGTAGAAAGGTCCCGGATGTACGCGGCAGCGCTGTAGTCGAGGATCCGACCGGTTCCGAGCGTTCCGAAAGCCTTCAGCGAGCAGCTTTGACTTGCGGTTTGGCCCTTTGGCTGTATGGCAGCGCGAAGTGGCTCCCGCTCTGAACTGATCTTTATCCGGTGTTTGCTGTCGTGTGTGGCCAATGAAGTTTCATGCCGAATTAGTGTTTAATCGCGCAACAAATGCAATGCGAGCCGCCCTGGCTGCCCGCTTCATACAGCGTAGCCAGAACACGCTTTTATTGCGTTCTCTCGAGCCGTCGACGCGGAGTGCGGCAGCCGTGAGCGCTCGCTGAGCTCACTGCCCCTCCTCTAGTTCACGGCCACTCAAGCAACCAAGGACGTCATGAAGGAGGTTGTTTTTTGCTTGTTTGTGTAATTTTGATTTGCCGATAACTTTTAAAATAAAGCGAAATTCGAAAAAAGAAAAGTTTCATTAAGTTACTACGTTCAGTGCGCTCAGGTTCGGTGCTAAATAAAAACCAGTAAAAAAGTCCTTGCAGGGCCCCTTTAAGTGACTGCTTCACTGTTTGTGTGAAGAATGTAGTACTTTTTGGCGATATGGAAAATTGTTCTCACTATACTTCGTCTCACCTTAGTATGGACTATTGTTAGCCGCGCGTGCTAAAAGCGCGAGCTAGTCACTTTGAATGAAGCTGGGGCGGCTGCACGAGCGCTCGTGCAGCAAGTGCTCTAGTCAAGGCAGTCAAGGCTGGCCGCTCGCGCTAGCACAGCCTTCGCGGTTAGTCCATGCTAGGGTGAGATGAAGTGTAATCCTCAAAAGCTAGGTTTGGAAACGTGCGGCTCAAAAGAAAAGAAAGCGTACACGAAACTGGACAAAAATGAGGCCAGTACCAAACCTCGGCACTGACAGCAGAAATGGGAGATGACCCATGTGCCTTCGCACGAACAGTCACCGCTGCGAAGCTCCACGCTTCCTGAACTGCACCGCGATTCATTCATTGCAAACAACGCGCAGAAGTTCATGTTTGTGTCCGTCTTTAGGACGGATTGGGTAAGGCTGTGCCTCCCGAGTCCCTACCCATGTATTTTTCTGGACAGGACGCCTTAGCTGTAAGGGCGATTTGTGCTAACTCGTGTGTGTGAAACTAAAAAAAAAAAAAAAAAAAAAAACACAAAAGCAACTGATGTGTGAAAGATATTTAATTATGAATGGATTAAGATGTTGGTCTTAAAACATCCCTCTTTCCTATTCGCTATTTGTTTGCTAAAGTACTAATAATACGAAAGAAAATGGCGAGAAAACAGGCGCTCTATGAACTGACGGGATCGCGGGAATTTACCATGCCCACCGCTAAACGATACCGCCAACCAGCCAAAAAACAAACAAACAAGGTGAAACATAAAACGAGAGACACAAAGCGAAGTTCGACGCCAAAGAGGAAACTGACTCACTGCTGTGGCGGCGAGCAAGCGAGCTTTGCTTTGCTTTCTTTGGTCAGTTCAAAACGTGACCTTCGTACAGTCTCACAGCCGAGCAAACAAAGAAATATCTTCGAAACCATTCCTCGCTCAGGCTCGCTGAGAATTTTCAAGGGATAGCTTTATGGGCGACGCTTTGTAGAGATTTCGTCCGCGTAGGTCGTCGTCGCCGCGTCAGCTGAACGCGCGAAGAATGGACAAACCCCATTTCTTTCCCCTCTTTGCGCGAGGAGAGGGTAGTCGGGTCGGGACTTTGCGTCGGCCGTGCAGCGCGAAAAGAGCGAAGAGGACAGCCCCGGCGTCTCGCCAAAATTTTTTTTGTGTCGTATGCTTGAAAGACTTGTTTTCCCCCTACCAGACAGACTTCTGTCTAATGTTCACTTTCAGGACCCTCTCCTCATTTCCATTAGACAGAACGACGGCCGCGCCACAAACCACCCGTGGTGGAGTTGTTTATTTGGCGACGTCTTTTCCCTTCACCCTTTTCCTTTCCCCGAGAGAGCAAGTGTAGGCGACACCTCGGAATGCGGTGCGGTTAACGGGGTCGCGAATGCGAAGACGGTACCGCTGTCGCCGTCAAGCGCGTTTCTGTGGATCCTTGCTGTCTTTTTTTTATGTACTCTCGGGGAGTGTCCTGTATTACCCAAGAAACGTATTTGCTAAAACCTTAAAGCATTAAGCGTAGCAACAAATAATCGCAAAGTGGGATTTTGAATAACGCGAGTAATGTATAAAAACAAGTCTTTCAAGCAGACGACATGAAGGGTCTCCCTTTGTCGCGCTATTTTTGGCGGGACGCCAGGGCTGCCCTCTTCGCTCTTTTCGCGTGGCACGGTCGACGGGAAGTTCCGACTTCTCTTTCCATGCATTTGTACGAGGGGCGTTCATAAAGTTCGTATTATCGGCACACAAAATCGAAAAAAACTGAACAAAACAGGCATCAGCATGAGCGCGCGTCCCTCTAGTTTCCACGCAGTATAAACATCACATGCCATAGTAGCTCGGAAAGCCGATAGGGAGTTGAAACAAAAATGGCACCGCCCGTCAGTGCCACGCACATGCAGTGATCCGTTTTCTCCATTTGAAAGGAAGCAATGCCAAGGAGATTAATTCCGAGCTGGTGGCGGTTTTCGGGGACAACGCCCCAGTTTATGACACTTTGGTTAAAAGGCACAGACGCTTCCAGTGTGGCCAAATAAGAGAAAAGCATTTCAAGGAGGGCGACCAAGTGATTGCTGAAGTGCAGCGATTCCTGAACACTCCAAACCAAGGAGTTCTATAACAATGGCCTCCGGCATATGGTTCATCGCTGAAAAAAGTGGGTAACTTTTGGTGGCGAACGTGTAGAACAAGTCTAAACTCCTACTCGAGTTTGATTGCTGAATCTCTATTCTCTCGTGACAATAACACGAACTTTATGAACGCCCCTCGTACATTCTTCAGCGCGCGGCTGGCGCGGCAACGACAACCTAAGAGGGCGATATCTCTAAAAAGTGTTGCTCATAAAGCTATCGCTTTAAAAAAAAAAAAAAAAAAAAAAACTTTACGATTTTTTATTCGGGTGAAGATTGAAGACCAGCGAAGCTGTACAACGGTAAGGTTGAACTATTTAAAAAAAACTGTTCAGCCGGCGTGGCGTCCTGTCTTCGCCGGGCCTCGCGATTGCGCTTGGCTTCCGTAGCACGATCGTCGTTCGTGCCGTTGGCCCGGCGGCGCCGGTCACATCGCCGCTTCTGCAATGTTGTCCTTGACTGTGCTGTAACAAAGAGGGACAAGGAAGTTTTTTTGAAACTTTCAATGAAAATTTGGGAAAAAATGTAGTAATTTAGATTTGAAACATTATTGAGCTAAAAATTAGGAATCTTCACCGTTCTTTAACCACAACAAAAACAACATCAAGATCAACTACAGTATCGCAGTATTGAAACCTTCGTTTAAGACCTGCCAGACGCAGATTCTTTAATTGACCAAGACGAACGCAGAAAACGTGGTATAAAAAAAATAAAAGAGAAAATAAAAAGTAACAAACGATGCAGCGAAGTGGCGTTGGGTTAGCTGGAGGCCTCATTTTGGTTTGTAGTACCGGGCCTCCGCTAAATTGCGGCTAAGAGTTTGGACATCTATTGTCTTCGGTGACCTCTTCGCCGGATCTGTTACTGGGCACAATAGTTACAATTAATATTATTTTTGTTGTTATTATTATTATTATTATTATTACTGTTAGTTCCTCCCAGACTCCTCCCGTAGAACTGATGTCGGGCATAGAAACCATCTAGCAACGGAAAACACCGGGCGAACGGCGTGGGCTGCAGTCCGACATTACAGATCCCAAGCGAACGCGCGCTTTTGCAGAACCACATGGTATCCTGCACATAGACCCCTTTTGTATGTTTTTTAATGAGAAAATGGTCGGTTTTTGTAGTATCGACTTTTCCAATGACAATTCCAAGAGAGAGAAAGAGAGAGAGAGAAAAAAAAAGAAACTCGCAAACTACAGTTGAATATAATTAGGGTTCCGTGTTTTCGGATGAATCCGATAAACTCCGAAAAACACCCACCGGAAAAATTTTGGTCATTTCGGATTTATCCGATAAACTCCAAATTTTTATGTGCCAATGTCCCCCCCCCCCCCCCCCCCTTCAAAAAAAAAAAAAAGAGTAAACGACTTTTTTTTACAGTTTAATCAGCGCAGGGTCGATTGATTGGCTTGGAGAAATGCCATCCTAATTATCTTTCAAATCTCGGACCGTTTTCAGAAGGGGTCTTACCGCTTCTCTTGTCAAGGTTTATTTAGGGCAACAAGTCATTGTACAATCGGTTCACGACATAAGCCACTCTTTTGGTTTACAATTTGGGCCATACAATTTTTGCATTAGAGAAAGGAGAGGTAATGTTTTGTAACAGTGAAAACTCCGAACCATAGAGATTGTATAAAATAGGGAAGACGGACAGTTGAATCTTTTCTGTTACTTCCTTAACCACTCCACCTAGCGCGGCCGCGGGCTAGATTGATGGAATAGGATTGGATGACTACGGGCTTTCTAGCGACTACCTCCTGGAGTTTATCGATTTTAAGGTATCGACATTTATCGAAGCAACACTTGTGTGCAACTTTTGTCGTGAGATAAATTAGTATTGCCAATGGAAATGCACCAACTCCAAGTTCAGCTGGGAAAATTTTAATTGATATAAGCGCATTCATTTTTATCTGGCATACGTTTGCGTCCGATTAATATTGATTTAATGATTTTAATAGGGAACACTGCGAAATTAAACTCCGTATATCGTATAATTGGGAATCAAACCAAATAAACTCCGATAAACTCCGAATGGTCGGAAACAAAATGAACTCCAAAAAAACACGTTCCGAATTTGACGAAAAATAAAATCCGAAAACACGGAGCCCTAAATATATTCAAGCGCGACGATTGTGGACGCCCACGGAAGGCTCCCGTCCTTGTGAGGTAAGAATGCTTGTTTCATCTTGAAACTTTTGATAACATGATGTTTTCGTCGCAGTAGCGACGAAAACTAGCGAACTAGCTTCTACCCAAAGCTCGCATGTAATATGTAGCGCGAATAATTGCAGCACGAGACAGGGACGTTCCGTGGCTGTGTGGATTTTTGCCTGCCTTTTTCTCCAAACCGCGAAGCGAATTAATTTAATATTGAATTGATGCCTTCCTATAAATATTATTTTTTTTTATTAAAAAAAGCTAGCTTTGTTGTATTTCTATCTTCCATTGATTTTCGTGTAATGACATGAGGATGGATGCAAGGATATCAGCGCCGTTAGGAAAGGTTAATCAGTTGAGTTTAAATTGATTTAAAAAAAAAACTGCTTAATATTCGCGCGGAGCCGCCTGACGATGGGTCGCTCGATGTTTATTTCTCAACCTTCCGCTACGAAATAAAAGGCTTTAACGTAACGAGTAACGTTAGTGCCGGCGCCGTTCTGAATGCCATCAAACTCGCAGAACCTTAATTTATTTTCTTCCTCCTTTTGTAACCTTCTGGCTTCCAAGATGTTCGGAGAAGATCACTGTTTCATTGCTGTGAGAGTTCGGTGGAGGCACACGGTAAGCAAGCATGGCGTGCCCATCCTAAATCAGGAGTAGCGATCGCTTCGATCAAGCCATCTCGTTTTACACGCTGGCGCATGGTAAGTGCAAATGCAATTAGAATAAAACAAAGCACCGGGAAACTCCTAGACGAAGGGCTTAAGCTCGCTTTGCAACCTAACAGAAAATGTTCTTCGAAAACACAAGCTGTAAACGCTCGCTTATCAGAAAACTCCACGGAAAGTCAATCAGCTGCGTATGAGAAGTTGTTATCGTTGCGTACGGCTAAAATATCAAGAGGCGTCACTTAAAACTGAAAATTTCAATATTTACGCGAGTGTAATATGCGCGACGCACCAACCGTCCGCGAAGCGTATGAACGGGCTGGTGTCGCCGCTCGTACGGAGGAAGACTCAGAGAAGGGAACGGGGAACTAACTTAATATGGCTCCTGAATAAACACAAAACAGCCCAAATACTGCTATCGGATGAATTAAAACAGAATAAAGCAGTCGTATGTTAAAGGAAACCGAGAACCAAGCCTACAAACATAGGTCCTCGGCGTCGGTTGGGCTCAAAAATGACGAAATGGGAGTTGCCATGGCGTTCGCGTGACGTGTCAGTAAAGAGTTTTAGTAGATCGTTTTGATTACTCCGATAACGATTCCCGATACTCCGCCAATGCCTTTGCACGTGCAGCGTATCATAGTCGGGTATCGTTAGCAAAGGTATGGGAACGATGTACTCAAACTCTCTGCTGACGTAGTTGGCGAGCTGCCAACGAGGGCACGCCAGCTGGCCAAACTCTCCCCTATCAATGGCTCTGTTCCCGGCCAGAGTTTGGCCATCTATTGTCCTCCGTGACCTCTTGCTGCCTCTTGGCTCCTCCCACAATGATGACGTCGCGCTTAGCGACCGACTAGCAACACATGACGCCTCGCGAACGACACGCGCCTTTCCGCCACTAGCGATCCCTCCACCCACCTGAGTGCACGCAGGGCCACACGTTTTTCTGTATACCGACCTTAGCGTTTCAAGGTTTTCTGGCTAGAAAATGATCGAATGCTGTGCCGTTGCTCGCTCGAACCACAGCTGCCACAGCCGTCAAGGGTTTCGTTTAATTCATGATCAAAAAATAAACATAAATCTCCAAAAGTATTGTTGATGAAAATCCACTAAATGCCCACGGCGGACTTCCCACCTTTAGAGATAGAAATGTTTGTATTGGCTCGAAGACTTTCCTTTACATCTATAGAGTGGAGCTGTCGTCTCTGTCGCGATCATACAGGTACGGGTCAATAGCTTCGATCTAATGGCACCCTCTCTAAAACTATCTGCTTGCTTATAAAGTGAAGCTGCTAATCTATGGTGATAACTTAATCTACGTGCTCTAAGCATCCAAAGAAAGCTATGTTGCAGTCATGCGTGGCCCATATCTCTATTAAAAATCTAATCAAAGATCGCGACACGCCCCTCTTCCTGCATCTCGGAGCAGACACCACAGGGCGCCGTCGGACGGCATTTTCAAGCAATGATTGCTGTATCCGAAAAACCTCAAAGATTTCACGTTTATTGTTTTCAAAATGTAATGCACAACGCGCCTAAAAACAACGACATAATTACTATTGTTGCTCTTTTTATGCCCGTCGTTCGGAACCTCCACGCAATTTACTATTTTCACTGGCAAAATCATATGGATGTAATGGGGAACCGATCATGAACCCCCTCCCCCCCCCCCCCCCTCCTCCCGCTAAAAGAAATTAGGTCCCATGTACTTCTGCTGCTGTGAGTTTATTAGGACGTCTTGTCATTTAGCATTGTTAATTTTTGTTGACTGAAACCCAACAATCAATATACAACAAAAAAAAAATAAGCTTCCACAAAAAGCATTGGAGTGCTCTTTTAAGAAGAAACAAAGTTCCGTATAACTAGCATCTGGAACGAATGACCTTAGCGCATTTTACATTGTAACAAACAATGGACCCTTTGCAAAAGTCCGTCTAACCACTTTGTAGAGAGCCAAACCCAACGCTATATTTTCGGAACTACAGTTTCTCCTACAGAAAAAAAAGCGATCGTCTTCGAAAGCATATCAGAAAAGGGAAAAGTTGTACGTCCTTTTACTCCTTGGATTCACGAAATTGAAGGTGTTTAATTTAGCCGAGAATTATCTTCTATTACACCCACTAGAGCGGCAATATCGGAGCTTTTTGGGCTGCCTCAAGATGACTCTGACTTTCTGAAAGGGCGAATTGTCTTTGAAAATACGGGTGCACTATAGAATTCCTCGATTGGTGATGGCGTTCTGTAAAGCATTGACCACTTGTTTACGCTCGCTGACTCAAACATTCTACCAAACACTTGTCAGCTTCTAATTAGAAGTTGTTGTCGTAGTTTCAGGACAAAAATAAATCAACTAACATTGAAATTATCTAAATGTTAACCTCGCACCAAGCGTACGCGGAGCTTATAAGCGGACCGTTGTCGCGACGCGTGTGGAGGGAGATTTGACAAGATTGCCGGGAACTCATTTACTGTAGTTGCTGAACAAAAACGAGACAGCATAATAGCGCTAGCGACTGACCTACAGCAGAATGAAACAGTCCTACGTTGAAGGGAACCGGAAGCAGAGCACGCAAAAGTACGGCCTGCAAGTTCTTCCACTTCTTGCGCACCCCGTGTGTTTGTTTACCCCACAAACGCGCCCACGTGGTTTTGTTTCCCCCCGGCATCAATCAATGACGGCGTACGTTGGGCTGCCTAGCCTTCGCTCAGTTCCTGCGCATTCTCTATGTTGCCCTTTAATTGGCGTGACACTGCTTGCGTTCCCATGCGCCGAAGGCGCATTTTGGGAGCACTTGCTCGGCGTATTGGTCCCCGATCTCGGTTGGGCTCGAAGATGAGACGTGACGTTTCAGTGAAGTCACGTGTCGTTTCGGCACGTGACTTCCACCAACACGTCACGGTGACGTTTCGTCACCGTGACGTTTTGGCACGGGGACGTTCGGCATGGTGACAACACTCGCGCAGAAACGTCACTGCGGTGCGTTATGGGACGTTTCCCATAATGCACCGCGCAATTACGCCGACGCCAACGCCGCTCAAGCCGGAAACACGCGCCTAAGAGCTGCGCTCTAAAAGCGTTAGAACCAGGCCCAGAATACATCAAACATACGAAGCCCATAGCAGGCAGTGCACAGCCATAAAAACAGGAGGCATACATAAAGCTAATTAATCATAAGTAATCATAATTTGGCGCACTTCATAGACGGATTACACCAACCGTTCGGCGCACGCCTGAGCTTGAGGAAGCCGCCTTGGGTACCACCCCAACTTTGGTTGACCGACGCGACGGACGCGGTGGAAGCGCGGCGGCCGTGAGTACACGCTGCACCCCCAGTCTTGTTACCTCGTTGACACATGACGCCACCACAACAGGCACAAATGTTCCTTTCTTTTACTCTAAGGAAGTAGTTCAACTTTTTTCTTGGTCCCTGGTTCGGTCCTTGGTATTTGAATACAAGACCCACTTAAAGGGGCACCAGCACGTCTCATGCTTTTGTCGCAAAGCTCCTTTGCAGTGCTTAGGAGGGAATATTGTAGAATAGCACCACGGGTTCATTGAATTCGTTTTGAGCAACGAATTGCAGGTTAATTAAGCCCTTTTTGAGCCGTGAGGCCGTTGAGGGGAACGCATGTTAGTGGCTGGTTTGATTTGCATGTGCGTAGGGCTTCGTTCATAAACACGCCTAAGGAAGGAACAATCAATGTTGCGCCATCTTTTGTACCCGATATTTGTCGATGCAACTAGAAAGCCCCGTAAAGGCCGGTTCAGCGACTTGCGTCTGAGTGCGTTTGGCTGCGTTGCGTTGAGAACCGAAAGCGAGTCACGGGTACATATGTGCTTCGTAGGAAGCGTGGAATCCAATTCAAGGAATCATCTGGGCATGCGATAAAAGCAGCAGGGATGTCCTGATTATTCGCAGCCGCGCCGCAGTCAAACGCAGTCAAATGCAGCAGGCTGAACCAGGCTTAAGACTGTTAAAGATATGGCCAGACTTGTCCACGCTACTAGAAAAAAAGTAAGGAATTACATTTACAATTACCCATGGCTCAATTGGAACTAATTACAGTAACAATTACACTTCCATAACAGTGACCGTTACGTAAACAAATGAAAGACATTTACAGCTCCCTGTGATGCCGAGTTAGAGCGCAGCTCTTGAGGAGGAAGAGGGGAGGGTACGGAGGGGACGGTATGCCCCTCCTCCTCAACTGCACCCTCTACTCCTCCCTCCTCATCCACTCCTCCCATGCGCCTCGCCTCCTCCCCCTCCCTCTTCTTCCTCCCTGTTCCTCCTCCCTCTTCCTCCTCATCCTCCTCCTCCCTCCTCCCCCTCGTCCTTCCTCCTCTTCCCTCCTCCTGCCCTCTTCCTCCCTCCCGCGTGGTGCATTATGGGAAACGTCCCATAATGCACTCCGGTGACGTTTTGGTACGGTGACGTCACTGGTGTGATGACCCTCGTGACTTCACGAGTGACGTCACGAGGCTGAGGAGTGACGTTATGACGGTCCCGTGCGTTGCATCATGGGACGTTTCTCACCATGCACCGCGCGGTTACGCCGACGCCGACGCCGCTCAAGCCGGAAACGAGCGCCTAAGAGCTGCGCTCTAAAAGAAATCCGTTACTTTCGTGACGTTTCTTTTAACCTTACTTTCCAAGGTTATGTATGAAACAAAACGCAAGTGGTATGAAAGCGTTTATTGTTTCCGCCTCACACACTGTTGTGACTTTGAGCCGCATCCGGCTCTCAAAAGTGTTATCAGACATCTTGTCCAATTTCTATGCGAAGATGTCATCCGCCACGCCGAACAATTTTATAGTGCTGCTCTTAGGTGCCCGTTTACGGCTTGAGCCGCGTCGCCGTCGCCGTGGGCGTAAACACGCGTTGCATTATAGGACGTCTCCCATAATGACCCCTATTGAAAAATCTGGCGAAAACTTCAACTGACATCTGGTGAAAACTGGTCAAGTTTCACCCGTTTTCTTCCGAAACCAGCGTGGCTTACCAGTCTTGCTGGACGTTTTGACGGCAGCCACTCTCGGTTACCAGATTTTGTTGGAAGTTTTAACGGCAGCCATTATCGGTTACCAGATTTCGCTGGAAGATTTACCGGCAGCCACTTTCGTTTACCAGACGACCCGGCTTTGCTGGAAGTTTTACCGGCTGTCACTCGTTTCCTCGTTTACCTAACTTCACTGGAACTAACTTCACTCGTAACTTTACTAACTTCACTCGTAGAAAAAAGGGGACCAAAAGGAGGTAACAGACCGCCTTTACCACCCTCCAGGGCCAGGGGGCAAGCGCTCCGCTTGTTACCTCCTCAGGCGCAGCAGACACTTGCAATGCGTTGCTTCAAGGTGAAGTTCGCCGCGAAGGAGCAGCAACGAGGTAAATATTACCTCCCAGAGGGTGCACCTGTTTGGGCGCTGTGATTGGCTGTGGACAGGCGCAAACGAGTTGACTAATTGCTATCCTCGTATGACACGTCGTGCTTCGCGCATGCGTGGACGAGCGCCTGCCCGGTGCCGAGCGCGTTCCCAGCCGACGCTCCCCTCCGGTCATAGCGGTCTTACTTCTCGAACTTTCGACGGAGGCGTCCCAGCGTAGGAACGTTCTTTATTGTTCTGTTCGGCTCAGTCTCTTCTTACAAAGTCACCGACAGCGCTGAATTGACTTCAGTCGAAGATCCAACGACGAAAATAATCCCTGGAGAAGGGGAACAAGAGGGACAAAGGACAAACACAAATCTTTAAACACAGCTAGGTAACTGGTGCGCGACCGAAGAAATCCGCCTGGTCCGGGTATCGAACCCGGGACCTCTTTATTACAGGTGGAGCGCTCTACCAACTGAGCTAACCGGGGGGTAGACGTCAGTAGAGCAGACGGGATTTATCAGCTGCCACCAGTCTGACACCAACCAGGGTGAAGCTTGCAATTTAAGGTTATGATTATAATGCAATTAAATGCAAAGGTGCAAGGAAGCTGGACAAGAATGACGAAAATAATCCCTTTAATGAAGAGATCCCGGGTTTGATACCCTTACCAGGCGGATTTTTTCGGTCGCGCACCAGCCACATAGCTCTGTTTGGAGATTTGTGTGTGTCCTTTGTCCCTCTTGTTCCCCTTCTCCAGGGATTATTTTCGTCATTCTTGTCCAGCTCGCTTGCAGCTTTGCATTTAATTGCATTATAATCAGAAGATCCAAGTCGTGTGCACCGTATGCAGGTAGAAAGATGTTCTGCCCGGGCGACACTTGCTTTCAAATATGACGTCCCCGGGAAGGCGACCCCCGTCTTCCCTAGACAAAGCGGTGGCGGACATGTTTTCACGTTTGAAGGCGTCGAGCGTTCGATGAAATTATTGTGTGGCGCGAACGCAGACACGGTTTAGACTATCAAAGTTCATAAAAAGCAAAAACTAGAATGACTGTCACTTGCACTAGCGCATATTCAGAAGATGGACATACGCTAACCAGTGTCGTAGCCAGGAGCTTTTCCCAGGGTATGTGTGTGCGGGTGGAGGAAGGGGATAGAGCGGCGGCCCGGCGTGCCTGGAGCAACACCTCCTAGAAGAGAAGGCCGTAGCGCTCCGTGTGGTTACGTCACAATGTCGGAGAAGAAAGTCCATGGCGCAACTACGTGAGAAAATGTCTGCCATCGACGGCATCGACGTGAAAAAAAAACGTTTCTTGTCGAGTGGCGCGGTAATGTTTGTGAGCGTTTATCCGACAATAATGTATGTTTTGAAAGCGCAGTCTTGTACAATTTATTATATATATAATATGAACATAATCTACAACGCGCTACCCAGGTTGAAAGTACCAATTTTATATTTATGATTATCCCGGTAACCGCGGGACTACGTGCAGTCCCGCAGCTCCCCAAACTTTTCGAATGAACCGGTCCGCTGCGACGTTTTCTTCCATCGTACGGGCTCTGATTCTGGTAAATTTACGTTGTGTGTGAGCTGCTGTCTTTCTAAGAAGAAACGCTGAGACTTTCAGGAGGAAAAAGAACCAAAAAAAAATCCAGCCATCGCCGCAGGGAGCGCACACGAGCACGAGATGATTCGACGACGTTAAGCCTCACACACTGCTGCCGCTGCTCTCGTGTGTGTGTGTGGTTCTTTTCATCCGTCTTCCCGCCGTTTCTTGGTCGTCACCGCAGTCTCTGGTAGTTTGCTTTGTGTTCGCTTGATACTACGGCGTTTACGTGGATTCGGGGAACAAGTCCTGCTACGGTTTGAGTGACATGTGTGGCAAGTAGCCAACGATGACACTGGTCGATTAGCGATAGACCTCTCTAGACAGAGAGAGACTTCTTAGAGTTTGTGTTCAAATGTTTTCGCCAAGAATATTGTGGGACGTATGGATACAATCGACAGGTGAGAAACAACTTATTTACGGGCTTTCTTGGTCATGTGGGTGGGACGCGAGTGAAGTGCTGCAGTCGGGCTTTTTAGTGAAAGAATGGCATCTTGTTCGTCGTTATCCATGTGCGGTTGCGTCGACATTTGTACATATGCGTGGTAATATTCTTGTTTTCACTGGAAGGGGAATGACAAGTTTGTGCGATTATACGAAGTGCGTTGTTTGTGCTTATATGTTTATTTATACTAATGTTATTTTATCGCCTTTACCGCGTTTAAACTAGAATCTTAACTGTATTAAGGTAATAGTATTATTTTATAAAAATAAGTTATTTTGTTCTAAGGCACCTCAAGCCCATAGGGAGAAGTAAATTAGTTGACTGTAAATTGTAAGTTTAGTACCCCTGCCACACGGAAAAGTTAATATATTTTCATTAAATGATATGGAACTTAATAAGCTCGCGGTCTTGAGTGATTGTACGAGCGTCGCAAGCTGATTTGTCGACCCCATAATGTCATTCGATGGAATTTACATTAGTTTTGCCATGTGGCCGGGGTATAATTCGAGAATTCAGTGACTGCACGCGATAACATCGATTACATGATCGTAAGTCACCCTTGTCTAGTCGTGTCCGCGTTGACTACGTCTACCTGATTTTTAACTGTGATCTGTTTTGCTGTGTCCAATCACTGCGTGTCTCGCCGTTTTGTCGGAGAATTTCTGTGTAAAATATGCATCCCTACAGCAATACCTGCGTGACTCAACGTTTTCTCTTATACGCCTACCTCGTGTCATTTCGTACCGAATATTTAGCGGTGTAATATTTTGCCCGTGTAATCAAATATTTTCCAGACCCATTGCTATGTGTGGCTTTTATTTTAGCTAATAAGACACGCGTATGTGACGAAAAGCGCGTTACGGCGGTCGATCCACGCGCGTTGCCTTCGCTTCGACGCGCGGCCCCGATGGCCTTCCTTCGCGACGTCACGAGAAGAGGGCTATGGCCTTCTCTGCTAGGAGGTGTTGCCTGGAGCCGGGTGGCCGGGTGACAATACGTCTTGTGAATCGGGGGTCGTCTACGTTTAAGGCGCGTTCACAACGGCCATGCGATCTAGTCGCGCGATCACTTTCATCGCAAAAGCGACCATCGCGGGCAAAAAGCGACGCGATTTGAGCAGTCGCTTGCTGACCCGACTTCGTACGATGCGATTTAGATGCGGAGCGGCTGAGCCAATCAACGGCGTTCGGAGCGAGAGGTTTCGAGAAAGACTCGCCGACGAAGGCGTTAAACTCGCTCATCGCGCACGCTAGTGTGACCATATAATTATTTTGCGATGCGATCTAGTCGCATCGCTAGACTGCTTACATCGCCGGTGTGAATGCGCTTTTAGAGCGGGAGGGGGTAGCAGGTTTTCTCGTTATGGGGCCGTTGGCGTGTCGCGTCCGACGTTAAATGGAAGATATGATAAAATATTTGAAAATCTCATAAGATTGTTGTTTTTTTTTTCGCAGAGCAGGAGTCGATCAGGTATTCATGCGATACTCGCCAGCCGGCGTGATTAATTCTCAACGTCGTTGATATTTGTAAAAGTCAGTGTTAAGCCCTAATCTTTAGAATCATAGTTTTCAGAGCGCAGCTCTTAGGCGCCCGTTTCCGGCTTGAGTGGCGTCGCCGTCGGCGTCGGCGTAACCGCGCGGTGCATTATGGGCAATGTCCCATAGTGCACCGCGCGAGCCCCCCCCCCCCGGGGTCACGTGACCCCCCCAGGTCACGTGACCCCCCAGGTGACGTGAACGCCGACGTCACGTGACACCCCCTCCCCCGAGGCCACGTGACCCGACCCCCGAGGTCACGTGACCCCCCCCCCAAGATGAGATTGAAGAATGAGGGGAGGAGGAGGAGAAGGAGGAGGAGGGGTATACCCTCCCCTGAGTACCCTTCTCTCCTCCTCCTCAAGAGCTGCGCTCCAATTCGGCGTTACAGGGAGTTGTAAACGGCTTTCACTTTTTCTGTTTTGTTTTTTTAATTTAACGAGGTTCAACAAACTGTTTTGTAAAACGGCACGTTACATTGGAATGCCGAATATAAATGTCTGAGCTAATGTTTCGTGCGCTTCACAAATAATAATAGTAGTACATTACGGAATAAGGTCATGAAGTTGTTACCGGCAGCGAGACTAGCAATTATATTGTTGTCTTGGCATTTTCTTTGCGTGTGACCAGGCATTTCTAAAAGTCTGATCATTCAGTAGGCGAGTTAGATATGGCTCAAGTTTGTATTATTTGAACTTTATTGAATATATTTCTTTCGCCCTGCGGCCACGGGTAGGGTGATTTCGTCGAGGGGACTGGATGCCTGCCACATTGGACTCATCTCCTGACAGTTCTTAACACTGTTTACTGCAGGCAAGCGTAGTCCAACATTTTATTTTGATTTTCTTGTTCCCATTTGTGCACTTGAAATGGGTTTCTTGATTTTTATGTTTACTTCGTGTGTGTGGTGTTCATTCATTTTCCAGAGAAAATTGAGGGTATACTTGGATTAAATAAATTAGAGTGAGACACACGAAGCGCTTGCGTGGGTCTTTTTCGATGTGTTCTTTTTCTGTGTTTTCGTCCTTGTGTGTTGTTCTTATGTCTAAATAAAACATACATACAATTTTAATCTGGCGTAGCACTTCGGCAAAAATATTTATATATTTGCCGAAGTTCGGCAGTTAGGGTTGGCGGTCATGGGAGTCGGTTGTGGTGCTGAGTAGCTAATGTGGTGTAGCTCTCTGTGGTGTACGTTCTTCCTCCATCCTTGTCTTAAAGCGCAATCATGTTTTTTTTTTTCACGTACAATACCAACTCACCGAACAATCAGCACTTCTCAGTACTAACCTGCTACAGTAGTTGTACCCTTTGGCTAAGATTTGTTAGTCACATAAGTAGATCGGGGGTACAAATTTAAACATGACCGGTGAATACAAAGTGCTTACTAATCTACGATTACCACCCGTCATGTGATAATTTTAGTCAATGGTGGTTAGTCAACAGTTCAACTGGTCACGTCTGGTAAGTATGGTTGATGCTTTTCAATGCCGGAATCAGTGGCCCATCAAAAGCTTCAAATGCGTCTTACAAAAATCTAATATTTTTTCACACTTTCTTTAAATTGGGGATGATAGGTTTCAATTTCATATCACATGATTTCCACTTTTTTTTTGTCCCAGGCAGGCAGTGCAATCTACCCGGTAGCTGTGAGCTCAAGCCTAATTAATAATGAGGTGCCCAGCTATGTGGCACTGGAGGGAGACCTCGAAGCCGCGTCGCCTGCTGAGGCAGTCCTGGTTGCATTCTGCCTCTACTTCATCTTAAACTTTGAGTACCATCACCAGTTCAGGTGCAGATTCATTGCATTGGAGTACTTAATTGCTCTGAAACACTAAAATGTGGAGTCACGTGCAACACATTGCTTTCAAACCTAAAAGAAATGCCAAAAAGTAGTTTATTTTTTTAATGCCTTTTTATGCAGGTTTAGGAATTTGTTTATGTCGTCTGTTTAATTCGTTTCTTTTTGTCTGACGTAAGTCCGGATGGTTGATTTTGAGAGTTACAGAAAAGTAATAATATTGCTTTATAGTCACATTTTTTGTAATTTCCTAAATCACTGCTTTTTGCTTTGTGCAGCATTGGCATACTTAATTTATTTCAGTCTACTTCATACTCGGTGCCTGAAAGCATTCGAGGGTTGTGGTTTTATGTCCACGGAGATTTGTGCTTGCAAGGTGTAAATACAAGATTGCTTTTGATGGCTTGCAGGGTTTAAATACAAGATGGTCAAAACTGATTTTTGCGATTCATTTGAAGTGAGTGAGATCCCTTTGGCCCTCGCGGTAGTTTGTGGTAGCTCATTTGCAGCAGGAGATACGAGCCCTTTCTTCTTTCCATATTAGAAGAGCAAATCCCAAAGTCTGCTTTCCTCTACTCGAGCATTCATTCCACTACTGTGAATAGGACGGGCATAGTGTACTGCTGTGCTTGAGTTACAACGCACTAGTCATTACTAGTCATGTCTTGATTTCTATTGCTTTTTGCAATATGTGTGATAGTGAATGTATGTTATATCACAGTGCGTTCATTTTGATTCTGGTTTTTACAAGACTTCGTTATTTGAGTTCACCCTGAGGAAGCTTCGCTATTCCATGCAGTGTTCCAAGCATTCACTGTAATTTGCCAGGTGGACACTGATTGTTTATGCACTTTTTTGTAATAATTTTATTGACTGTCGCGAATTAGAGTCCCGAAAGTGTTGTTCCGAATGCTTTTATTACGCTTAGAACTTTTATAAGATGTCTAGTCACGCTATTGATTCTTATGTCATTTTGTTTGTGACAGCCACAATAAAACATTCTCCTTTATTTTCAGAACTAGTGCCGTCTTCATTTACTATAAGGCCCACCCTTGAAGCATGTACTCTCACACCCACAAAGGGCCATAGTACCTTCCTTTAGAGGGAAAAGTGATTCCATCAAGTGTACACTTAACCTGTAATAAGGTGGTTAACTGGGCCAGTTGGTTGATGGTATACATGATGGGAAAAACAGCTCAGAAAGCGCGGACTACGAAAGCGCGGACTACGAACAAACACGACAGGACAGCACTGTCCTGTCATGTTCGTTCTTCGTAGTCCGCGTTTTCTGAGCTCTTTTCTTCATCGTGTACATTTAATCCCAAAGTGGATCATAGTTCCCTCCATAAGTTGGAAAAGTTGAAACTAAGGGCGTGTACTATTGCCCCGTAAATGGGGAAACTGTTCTCTCTAAATGGAGCGAAAACCAGCCCCACAAAGCAGGTGCTGTTGCCTCCGAAAGGAGGTAAAAGCAGCCCTCTCAAATACTGTAAACGACTTTATTTTCGCGGGCTCAAATTTTCGCGAATCTGGCTAAAGCTGTAAATTTGAAATTATTCGCGGATTTTAATTTTTGCGAATCGAGTGTACCTTCTGTAGCGTTCACATGTTGCCTGAATTGTTCGCGGGACTTATTTTTCGCAAATTGTAGGCGATTCGCGAAATTCGCGAAAATGAGGTCCTCGCGAAAATTTAGTCGTTTACAGTATGTCATTTTACCTCTCAAGGGGGTTGAAGTTTCCCCCTAAAGGAGGTAAAAGCTGACTTTGAAAGGATGCACTTTTAACCCCAAAAGGAACTAAGGTTCCCTCCAAAAGGAGGCAATGTTGCACCCTAGCCCAGGAGGTATGTTTGCACCCTCGTTGAAGGGGGTCACGTTACCTCCTAAAGGGGTTGCCCTGTGTGCAAGTCGGTTACCCCCTTAAGGAGGGTACTACAGTACCCTTTTTTTAAGAGTGTACGCGAGGGGAACGACTACAGGCGAGACGAGTAGGGGACTCGGTGTGTAATTATGGCAGGGACGCGTCACCACGCACCCGCTTTCCCTCGCGTTGGGTGCGTGGAGAAAATGTGAGTTGAACTTTGTGCTGTTTCTTTTGAAGGATCGGTTTTTCCGTCAATGACCGCTAACCGAATGCACGGCAACAAACGGACGCTCAGTGTCGGCTTCCCGTTTCATGAGTGCGACCTGTATCTTCCAGAGCAGCTGGATGTGCGGTTAAAAGAAAATAATTTTCAGTGACCTGTTTTAATGCCTCTTTGTCCGTCCGGCTTCAGAAGCATCCGTCGAGCGAAAAAGATGGCGGAGACGCCTCTGTGATGGCATCAGGGACGACACCTTGATTGTGCTTAGGATTTCTCAACGGTGGCGGATGTGTGTTGCGCGTTCGTGGTTTTCGGTAAACGTGCTACTGACAGTGTGTGTGTGTGTGTCCGTGTGGTGCACCTAGTAGGTTTTATTACTAGAACTACTGCACATCTAGGAATTTACCCAGCGCCATTGTGAGTACCTTGAAAGATAATGTTTGCGACGAAAGAATTTCGGTTGTTCCTATTTAGTCCGATTGCTTTTGTCTACAGCTGTGCAAATTGTTTTACAGGTATCAACCCTTTTAAATAAAGACGTGGAACTTTCAGGTCTATATGGACTAACCAGTTTAATTGTTACCGAATCGTACAGTATCTGGTAAACATACACCACCTACGGTTCACAGGCTTCTTCCTAAGTGCCTTCCGTTGACGTCCGAAAAAACAAAACAAAACAAAACAGGTAAGTTCTGGTGAATTCCGGAAAGTCCGGTGACTTCCGGTAATTTCTGGTGAATCCAGGCAAATCCGGTGACTTACGGTAAATTCCGGCTTTACCGGAAGTTAAACGAGTCCCATAATTCAGTAAAGCAGATTTTTTACAGGAAATGCAATTCTTGTAAAAAAATTCCTTTTCAGTAGGGACGTCTCACGTGACGTGTCGTGTGACGTCACGAGAGTCACTAGGGTCACGAGTGCCGTCACTAAGGCCGTCACTAAGGTCACTCGTGACCTACGCGTTGCATTATGAGACGTTTCCCATAATTACGTGACACGTGACGTCACGTGTGACGTCACAAGGGTTACAAGTGACGTCACGAGCGTCAAGAGAAGGGGAGGAGGAGGAGTAGGGGGAGGCAGAGGAGTAGGTGGAGGAGAAGGGAGCAGGAGGAGGGGGAGAAGGAGGCTAGAGGATGAGGAGAAGTAGGAGGGGAGGAGGAGGAGGGAGGAGTAGGAGGAAGGCAAAGGAGGGGGAGAAGAAGGCGGAGGAGGATGGAAGGACAAGGAGGAAGAGGGGAGGAGATTTAGGAGGGAAGATTAGGAGAAGGGAGTGGAGGAGGGAGAAGGAAGATAGGAGAGATGCCAGCTACCTGTGGTGTTGGCAAGATATACCACCATTCATAAATCACAGGAAGGCATGCATGAAAACGTGGGGTACTGGTATCCAAGTGACCATCTACATGGGTACGGGTTTGTGCTGTTTCTTCGATCGCTGTGGCACGTCAGACGAAGTTGGTAACATTTGTGCCGCCAAGGTCGACAAGCGGCTTGCTCGTGGTAGATCTGTATCTCTCGCCTACAGCACTCAACAAAAATTTCGTACTTGACAAAGAAGAACTTCATACCAGTCGTAGTAATGTAGAAAGTTGAGCTAACTGTTTTAGGTATGTCTTCGTACCAGTCACCGAGAAAAACATCCGATTGTCCCCGAGGGACGTGCACTCGCTGTTCTGCTGTGCCATCTCGGGGGACCACGCTCAAGACTAATGCTGAGGAAATGAAAAACGTCGAGCAGTCTTGGAGAGCGCCCAGAGCAAGTAGGATGACATCGAGAGAATCACGTGCTTCGTCAAAGTGTTGACTCTAACGCTGTCTCGTTCTCCAGCCTTGCACCTGCTGTCCGGTTTCCCGGCAGAGTGGAGCTTCCACTCGGAAGCTCCACTCTGCCAGGAAACCGGACAGCTTGGACAGACAACTTGGACAGAGTGGAGCTTCCAAATGTGAGGACTATATTTCCTTTCTCCGGAGTAGCGGTGAGCGAGAATATCACAATGTGTATATAAACAGGGTGTTTCAGAGAACTCAGGCCAAATAGCTCCTGCGAAAACTACTCATCGCAACAAAAAAAGGCTTGTGTCGTTTTGGTCCTGGGCCAGGGGCCCATTTAGGAAAATTATTAAAGTCCGGGATAATTAAGTTGCTAATTATTTTTGCGTAATTAACTTTTTTAATATTGTGTTTAAGGGCATGGTTTCAATTAGAAAATTGCTCAGCATCGTCGAAAAACACTAAATCAACAAATTGCAGAACGATAGAAGGCACGCGAAGCATTTTACGGCGTTCTGAAAAACCGCACAAATTCGACGGGTTTTTAAGTTTCGGTTTGCTATCGTAGAGCATCTTAGCCCCAACGGCACCGCGCCCCGTGGAGAAATAGTGCAACCAACCTCTGCTGCGCTGTCATCGCGCGACGCAGCAGAGGCTGGTTTCACTATCTCGCTTGCTTGTTGCTGCTTCATCTTGGAAAGCCTTACCATTTTTTTAGTTAGTTTTTGCCAGCTTTATAATACGGTCGTAATCAACGGAGAAGAAGTTCATGAACTGTTGAATGCCGTTTACTGTCTCTTTTAGGCTTTCGACTGGTGGCTTCTAAGACAGAAGTTCGTTCACTTGCACCGAGAGGGACGGGAGGGAGTCTACGCTTCCTTTCAGGGTATTATTGATAAACATAATAATTCTAGTGGCGATTCACACTTTTGAAAAAAGCACCAGAAATTCGCAACCTCTCAACTTTTTACAATAATTACAGTGATTTTATTAGAGCCTCCCTTTTTTTTATTAGGGCGGTGTTATAAAACACAATTTGCATTATTACGGGATGCAAGTGTTGCAAAAAACGCCTTAGAGCACCGCTACGTAAGGAGCGTCACGCCGATAAAAAAATAAAGCCCGAGCTATCGATGGCGCTTTACGGCATTCCTTGTTTTATTGTAAAAGGCTGTTCTTCCATTTTTGTACCAATACTTACGCACATTTTCAACTTGGCCCTCTGAAGTTCTACATTTCCCGAGCTTTGAAACAATTCGGTCATTGTGCCTATTCACAAAGTTGGCAGGACCGATGATGTAAAAAATTACAGGCCGGTATCCCTGCTTTGTGCGTATGCAAAATTATATGAAATCTTCTTGTTTGAGCATATGTCACGTTTTCTTAATCGTAAAATTAGCATTTCGCAACATGCATTTTTTACTGGTAGGTCTGTAGAAACCAGTATGGTATCTCTTTTTAAATTTTGTGTCGCCGATTATGAATCAGCGCGGGCAGGTAGACACGGTACACTTTAATCTGTCGAAGGCTTTTTACCTAGTTAATCATTCAATTCTTCTACATAAATTAAGGTCATAGAGAATGAACAGCCAGCTTTGCATAATATTGTTTAATTATCGGACAGAAAAAAAAAAGTTCTGTTCGGATATTGGGACATATTTCTAGACCTTACGTGTCAATCCAGTGTGCCGAAGAGATACTCGAACCAATTCTATTCAGTACTTTCATAAATGATCTCAGGTCCTCTACCAATCAAACATTTTGCAATATGCCAATGATATAAAATTGTTTCGGCAGGTTTCATCTAGCGATAACTGTCTACTCCTAATGAATGATGTTAATTCAGTACATAATTGGTGCTACCGCAAGTTGTTAAAACTAAATGAAAAAAACAGTAGTTTTTTTGTTTTTTTTTTTTAAAATGCATATTGTGAGTTCTTACTTTCTTTGAAAATTTACCCTTGAGTAGGGTACAGAGTGCAAAATATCTAGGAGTATATAACTACCCTACTTTGTCCTGCATTCAACCTGTTTTTTACATTAAGAATACTGGTTTCTGGATGCTAGGTGTCACTTTCATGATTACGCGTGAATGCTTATTATCATATTGTATATTCAATTTATATTGTTCGGTGATACGACCCAAACTTCAGTTCAATTCGTTCATTTGGAACTGTATTGGTTGTAAGAGCCAAGCTAAGCCTGAAACTGTGCAGAGACGTTGTATTCGAATTGTGTATGACCGCTAGATTGACCGCACTGTTTAAAATGATTATGGGAAACGTTTACAACAATGTGGTTGCCCTACACTAAGCTCGATAAGACTTAAGCGCGATCTAATTTTTTTACATAAATGCTTGCATAGTTTAATTCATTGTTCGAACCTCACGTCTGCTTCATGTATTTATGTGCCGCGAGTAATATTGAAGGTGACTCCCACCTTCTCAGTTAAATAAATTAACTTAATCAGTCCTATGCACCGCATACGACATTTCTATAACGCATTCTGCACAACCGGTATGGACATCTTCAACTCAGACCTTCAACGTTTTAAGTCTTCTCTTACTGATATTTAACTATTTATTGTATATCTAAAAAATATAACTGGAGTGAGCTTTCTGTTAGGTATTTTTAATTTACATTCCTCATTTTTGTTATAATTTTTTTTAACTACTACCTTCGTTTTTTCACACAATCTTATTTAGCTTTCATGACCCACATAGAACACTCTATAACCCGATTTTTGCGCGGGCATCGACATCTCAAATGTGCAATATTTTCTGTACATTATGACTAAGGCAACCTCGCTGTTCATTAGCACAGAAAATGAACTGATGATGATGATGGTCATGAAAGGGAAACACAGAGAGCGCGCAGGGAAGGCTGGATAACGAGAGAGCCGGGCGCGTGCCGTCATCGGTTGAGGTGGTGGGGAAACAAGAGCACGTGAACGCATCTGGAGCGTAAACAAATGCACGAGGTGCGCAAGGACCAGAAGAACTTGCACGCTCTGTAAGATAATAATTAGCGAATAGACGGATCTCACCAAGCGTTCGGCGCATGCGTGACGCCGCCATAACTTTAGTTCGCAGGAGGCAGGCAGCAGTGCACAAGACGGCTCGTGCCGCCAAATGCTCCAGCGAGGTTGTCGCACGTGCAGATAAGCTCCCTCGATGCATTGCGGCAGCGGTGGCGTAGTAAAACTGGCTGGTGAGATCGGTCTATTGGTCTCTGAAAGCGTGTCTTCTGGTAAACTATATTTTTTATATTTGTATTTTTATTTTAACAGATGTGTCCTTGATGTTTAGCTGCTGAGTGAGGCATTATTTCTACGAAGACAATCGTTCTAAATTTCTTGTTTCTTCTTGGAGAGCTTACCAAACTAAAATTATTTCTGGAATACCCAGGCTTTACTCTGCCCGGCCTGCTATTTATTATCTCTAAATTAAAAAAAAAAGCTATAGTCATGACGGCCGAGAAAAGTTAAGCCAAGGCCAACATCTAAATTTTCCCTCGACTTCAGTGGGGTGCGTAACATATGTTATGAGACTTTCAAGTCGAGTAGGCTGTGTAACACACAGTATCTTGAGCGTTTGTTGTTTTGTTCTGCCATTTTCCCCCCTCCTCAGCATTAATTTCACACCGTGTCTTTTTACCAGGGCTGGACATTTGATCGATTGGCCTACTGAATAATCATTTAAAGATTTATTCGCGATTAATTGTTTTATGCCGTTAGTCGGTAAACTTTTGGCAAACCAAAAGAAATGAAAAATTAAGCGCTTTCATCACGCAGACGTGGACGAGTACACATGTATAAAGTGCAAACTTAAATTAAAAACTTAACCTAAACTAAACTGTAGGGGCGAGATTTGTAACTCCAGACAAGTGCAGAAGGTGTGAGCGTCCGTTTAGTTTAGCAGAGTCTATGGTGAACGATAAAAGGAGATCGCTCTTGCAGGAGAATATGAACGGCCCTCTTCGCCTCATACAGCTGAGCTAATAATCTTTCAGTGTGATTATCTTTTAACTGTTCTCAACTAAACATCGAGGTTGATTTTTTATCAAAATGGGATATTGAGCCGTTTATCAGATATTAAGCGGAAGAAAAGAAAATATTAATTTTTAATTTTAAAACATATTATGCATGAAAATAAACAATTCCGATGAATCGATCACCTAATGAATTTTTAGGTGGCGATTAATCATTAATAATTCAAAATCATTTAAGAAATAAAGGTTAAGAATTTTAATCGATGCCCAGCACTACTTGTAACTCTGTCGGGAAAAAGAAAAAGATTGCACTGCACCCCTCTTCTCATACCTGACGTCACGTTTTTAGTGAGGACAGTAGAGCCCTCAGCTGTTCCGACCAAAGTTGAAAATCAAAGAACCTTGCGAACAAAAAATATCGTGGCTTGCAATGTAGCTTACTTCAGTTCAGACGTTTCTAATAATGTGTTGAATAATGTTTGAGTCAAACAAGCGACTCCCCGTTTCGTGACTTGCAATGCTGGTTACTAGTTAAGATGTGTCGAATCAAGAAGTTGAAAAAATTTTCAGGAAATAAGTGAGTATTCAAATTTCGCCGGAGCTCTTCTTTAAAGGGAAGCTGAAGGGGTTCTAGAGAGAAAAATACGAGTTGGAGGTGAAATTAAGAGTAATTTTATTCCGTGAATCTGAATATTACGTTCGTTACCTACGATTATGTAACTATAAACGCGAGAGAACACTGAAAGCCTCCAACCCGTCGTTATGTCATGAAATGATCTTTCGGCCGCCAAGTACGTGTCGCTCGTGTGGGCAGCGCGTGCAATTGCATGCTTGCCACGTATATTCCACCGCACTGACACCAGTCGTGACGTCTTTTTCTGACCTTTATGAAAATAGCAATAGTGCTAGTGCATAGCTTTGATAGGCGATGAAAATGCGCGAGAGCGGAGATTTCGAAATCTCCTCTTATGACGTAACGCTCCCGAAAGGAGGGGCTTCAGCGTTACATTAAAATGATTTTCTGCTGCCTCCGTGCATCAAACTTTTAAAACAATCTTGATATTTCTGATTCTGCAGGGAAATGAAGACGATTTAAGTGTTTTTGCTCAAATACAAACCGCTCCAGTTTTCGTTTAAGAACAAATTACGTGTACGGATATTTAGTCGCATTTTTAGAGAAACGCTGTGGCACTTAATTCATTTTGAAGCATGCAAGCTGAGAGAAAATACCACAGTCTAATAGAGGAACACTTTATTATAATATAAAAAAGTATCAACTTCTAGTTTTTAACGTGACAGCGTTAGTGGAATTGAAGACTGAAAACAGATTATTACAGAGATAAATTGGAGGCTGGGCCTACCAGCAGGTGGCCCTCAGGTGTTTTGTTGAAGCCAGACACCCATAATGTGCAGTTGAAGCCATTTTGCGGAAGATCTAGAATAAAAAGCGAATAAAACATTGTACATGCTGATCACTATACATTTACAATTCAGGACATTTAAATCTTTTACTTTACCACGCTGTTGAACGTGAATTTATGGTGGGTTTTAAACTTTACAGATTTGTAAAAAACTAAAAAAAAGCCTGACAGCGTCATTAATGCGGTTTTTGAGGGTGTGGGGAACATAATAGGGGGGGGGGGGGGGGCTAATTAACTAAAAGAGGTTAATTCAGCTTTCCTAATTTGTAAAAATAAACATGTTTTGATCAGAAAGTTCCTGAGCTACATCGAAAAAAAAAAACAAAAAAAAAAAAATCAGTCACCTTGATAACGAATAGGAGCACGTGAAAGCACCGTGGAGCGCAAAAGTTACCACTAGTTCAGCAGGAGCAAGGCCACCGCTCCGATAACGCGACCACTCGGTTTTTCTGTCTTTGATCATCCGCGTTTTCTGACAGTCAGCTCTCTGCCTGTCGCACGAGTGGTAACTTTAGCGAACTACTGAGCTTCCCAAAAGCCCAGTGTTTTTTTTTTTAATACTGACTTAGTGGTTTTCGGTAACGCTCAGCTATTTTTTAATCAAAACGATATCATAATCTAAACCTTCAGACAAAGAGAAATAAAAAAAAACGGACTAAACGACAAATAATCTTCACTGCGGCTGAGTTTATTCACAAGGGAACAACAAATTATAGCCATTCACACAGGCAGGAAAGGAGAAAAAAAAAGATATGCCGCCGCAAAGTTGGCGGAATTGAGCCAGACTGGCTGACCTCCACTCAGACACCAGATCACCAGCAGAAAACCGCCGCCAAGCTACCCGGCATGATAATCCCCGTCAACGCTATGTAAATCAATCGAAAAACCGCATTCTTCCCCCACCCTCTCCGACCATCCACCGCTCGACAACAACAACGCACTCACGGAAGAAGGAAATTTCTCGCGCGTTCGTTCAAAACTATAGACGGCTGGCTCACACAATTTCCGTGGTCCCCTGTCATCAATGTCAGCTTTAATATCCTTTAAAAAATCGCTTTCTTTGCATGCGATTGAAGTGTCTTCCCGTAATGGAAGGCACGAATCACACTCAGCAGTACGTTTGGCTAGTCCGGATGGTTTATTTATTTATTTCTTTACCCTCAAGGTCCGAAGACATTACAGAGTTGAGTTGGAAATACAAAGGAGTAACAATAGGCAAAATAAGCACAGTCCTATATCAAAAAATAAAAAGTTAGATAGAGCATCTTTAAAAATGCATAGGTCATCAAGGTGGCAATGTCATGAAGAAGGTAGTTCCATTCTACAGAGGTGCGCGGAATGAACGAATAACAAAATGCATTAGTGTTGCATGGAAAGGCGCCCACTTTGTTCTTATGATCTAAACGACGGGAAATATAATATGGAGGGGTTAGTAGATTGTGACGCATAACCGAATTATGATAAATTTTGTGAAAAAGGGACAGACGAGAATATTGTTTACGTAAAGCAAGAGTGGGTAATGATAACGATAGTTCCACGGAGGTTACACTGGAAGTACGGTGGTAGTTGGAAAGTATGAAATGTGCGGATTTGTTCTCGACCGCCTCCAATGATTGAACGAGGTATTCCATGCCGAGGTCCCAAACGGAGGCTGCGTATTGCAGCTTCGATCTAACAAATGACTTATAAAGAAGAAATTTGAGAGATGACGGCACAGAACTAAAACTCCTTCTTAAAAAGGCTAGCATGCGGTTAGCATTGTTAATAACATGTTCAACATGAATATTCTATGAAAGATCGGATGTTATGTGGATGCCAAGGTATTTATAACAGTGCACGGGCTCCAGTGGAGCGCTATTAAGGTAGTAAGTAGAACAAACGGCATTACGACGGGACACACGCATTGACTTGCACTTGGTGATGTTTAGTTTCATTAGCCATGTGCGACACCAGTTAGATATTGAGATGAGATCTGACTGCAATAAGGTTGTGTCACTGTCGGTAGAAATTTCTCGGTAAATAACGCACTCATCTGCCAATAAACACACAGAGGATGAAATGATGGCTGGCAGATCGATGATGTAAATAAGAAAGAGTAATGGTCCTAGAACCGAACCTTGGGAACAACAGAGTTAACAGGTGTTAAATGGGAGTTAGAGCCATTAACAGTTACGAAGTGTGGGCGATGAGACAGAAAATGCTGAATCCACTGAAGAACGCTTAAGTCAATATCAAGTTTACTCAGCTTAAAAAGCAATAATTGGTGACTGACCTTATCGAAAGCTTTCGAGAAATCGAGGAACACGCAGTCCGCCTGGGACCCGCGGTCAAGAACGGAATGCAGATTATGAGTGTAAGATAGAAGTTGCGTTTCACAGGAAAAGGTTTTATGAAAACCATGTTGGTACAGACTGAAAAATGCATTAGAATCAAGAAAGTTGGTAAGGTGGGAGTAGATGACGTGTTCGAAACTTTTGCAAGGAACGCTTGTTAAAGATACTGAACGAAAGTTATTGGGTGAATGCTTACTCCCGCCCTTGTTTAGTGGAACCACCCTCCCCACTTTCCAATCATTAGGCAGACATGATTCCTCTAAGGATTGCTGAAACATTTTAGCCAAAATGATAGATGAGTATTCCTTAGTGCTCTTCAAAAAGTTACAATTAATTTCATCAACGCCAGTGGATGAGGACAGTTTAAGGGAATCAATTAGTTTAATTATACCTGCAGGATAAATTGATATTGGAAACATTAGGAAAAAGTTCGGTAATTGAAATTCCGGGTTGCGAAAATCTCCAACGGCGGAAAAAGCCCTTGAAAATGTGTCGTTCAGTAAATTCGCACAATCATCTCTTGGCACCAACTCTCCATCCCCATCTGTTAGCGATACCAAATAACCTTCTTTCTGATTTACGACATTCCAAAACTGTTTGGGATTGTTCATTAACATTGACGGTAACGTTGTAGTGAAAAAGGTAAACTTAGCATCTCTAACAGGATTGTTATAAGTTTGTTCGGCTAGTTTACAGGATGTCCAGCGACTTTCGCTTGTTGAGCCTTTTGCCGCACGGAACAAACGCTTCTTTTTATTGGCAAGTCTATTTAAAGTAACGTCATACCATGGTGACTGGACGACATATTTTATGACACGACATGAAATCTACGTATTTGTAAATCTGTGTACGATTTTTTAAAAAAAATTCCAGTTGTATTGGACCGTGCGCTGGTCGAAAGTCAGCAAAAAGGAATTCATAAATAGACAAAGTTCTTCGTTAATAGCTGCGAAATTGGCCTTACTATAATCCCTTATTAGCTTTGCGTTTCTAACAGGTTTGGTGCTTTGAACTTTGAAATAAAAGTGCAATACTGAATGGTCTCTAAGGCCGGACAAATAAGAAATCGGCGAGACAAGGTCGAGGCAAGGGGTAAGGACTAAGTCCAGTATACTTGAACTGCTCGCAGTAACTCTAGTAGGCTGGTTAACTAGTTGACGAAGGTTGAAGTCTGAACAGATGTTTACAAACTCGCTGCACTGAGATGAGGATAGGCTTGGAACTGGGTAATGGTCTAAGCACACGATATTAGGGAAATCGAAATCACGGAAAGGAAAAATTGGGGGGTCAGGAAAGCGCGTTATTACAAGATGGATAGCATCATGTAACTTGTTGACAAAGCTAGGGCTACACTAAGGAGGACGGTAGCAAATACCAAAAATGCATCTTTTAAAATTCATCACTACACATACCCAGGCGATTTCCAGGTCACATGGCACATTTACACTGAACGAAATAAGAGCTTCGGTAATGGCAATAAGTACACCACCTCCACTTCTAGCCTCTCTGTCACATCGGTACACGTTGAAACGCTTGGAACCATAAAACCTTTCCTTGCCCCGAACCATTGAGATAACCAAGTCTCAGTTAAAACAACAATATCCGCGTCACAAGAATAAATGACACAATGAAGTTCTTGTCTTTTGTTCATAACACTACGAATGTTAGTAAAAAGTACAGATACATTATGGCGCGTGCATTGCGGGCCACCGCAACTTCTACTTTCCTATAGTAAATCATCAGGGTTAACGGTGACCCCAGAACGAGCGATTCCTTCAGAAGCGCACCACCAGAATGAACGACTTCTCCAGAGTGAACGGTCTCACAAGATACAGGTGTAGTTAAGTTCGAAGTAACAGGGGTGCGGTTAGTCAAAGCCGTTTCATGAACACTATCCGCCGAAGCGTCATGAACATGACATTTTTTGTTGACAATTAATTTGTTGTACCGTGATTGAAAAACAGAAGATTGTGTTTTCCCAAATTCGATCAATTTTCTCCTGGCCAGAGGTGTTTCAGGGCAATAGTCTTCACAGACCAAAACACGCGACGCTCTCAAGCTAGAACGTAATGACAGCACCTTCTCCCGTATCTTAAATGATGAAACGTTTATGATGATCAGTCGACACTTGTTGGCATGAAAGACGCCCAGGCGGTGTGCTCCCTCAATGTTATCTGGAGTCAGCTGAAAGTTGGCTCATTCCAGTAAAGAGTTCGTCAACTTTTGTTCCGTTTTGGACCATGATTCAGAGTGGTTGATTGGTTGATAAAGTTTTTTTTTACACTTCTTTCCTGTTTCAGGAGGCGGTCATTTACACACTGACCGGTCTGGCCCACATAGCAGAACCAGAAATCAATCAGAATTTTGTGCACAACTTTTTTTACGGAACCTTTTCGAGGATCCCTAAGATGTTGTGTGTGTTCTTTTTTTTCACACTGCCCTGTTCTCGGTAAAATGCGAACGCTATATGTCAACCTAACCGGAAATCGGTCTTAAAAGCGACATTTACTTCGAACTCCAGCGCCAAGGTTTTAAGAATATGCAAAAACCCATTAAAGTACGGAATTACAACAACATTTATATTCGACGTCCTTTCGAGGCCGTCATGCCTTTCTACACTCTGTCTGCGAAAATACGATATTTCGAATATTTGATGACGACATTGTGATCTGCGCCCCAAATGGATGCTATGGAAATAAGGTTCGAGATTATATTGTCCATGTAAAAGCAGAGCTAAGGCTTACAGCTGGTTCTACGGTCAATGGGAAGTTGAAATTTCTAGATCTACACTTGTTAAATGGTAAAGATTCATGTTGGTTGTATAGAAGAGAAGAACCAAAAAGGGTCTTATTAGACATAGTGCACTTTCAAAACTCGTATAAGTTGGTGTCGTAAAGTCCCTTGTAGGCAATGATGTAAAAAGTTCGAAAATTCATTTTGTCGGCAGTGCGCCCGTGAGACAGTTGGAGTGGTTGAGGCAAGCTGGGTATAGTTTGGATTTCTTTATGTAAGTTTTGCGTAGGCGAGTGGTAGAAAGGCCTAAAGGCTCTGAGAGGACTCCCAAGGGAAATGTTATCGTAATTCCGTACTTTCACAGGTTTTCGCATATTCTTAACTTTTGGCTCAGAGCTTAGAAGTAAATGTCATTTTTAGGACGGACTTTGGTTAGGTAGACTTACACCATTCATGTCTGAGCAAGAACAAGGCTGCGTGAAAAAAACTTGGGGATCCTCCAATTGGTTGCTTCAAGGAAATTTTGTACGAAATTCCATTTGATTGTGGGCTCTTCTGTGTGGGCAAGGCCGGTCAGTTTGAAACTAACCGCCTCCTGGGACAAAAAAGTGTGAAAAACGTTTCTTCATCACCTGAGCTAGCCAAACTTATTGCTGAAAGTAACGCGTGCTCACCATCATGGAAAGATACTTGAATCGTGTGCAAACAAAGTGATTCTTTCAAAATAATCTTAAATGAAACCTTGAGTAGAGGGGACCACGGAATTCGCGCGAGCCAGCTCCTTATCGAAAAGACCATAAGAAATTTTTGATGGTCCATCAAACTTTCTTGGTGGCCCATCAACATTTTGATTGAACGTCACACCATCTTGACGGACCATCACACCTTCCTGGTGGTCCAACATACCTTATCTGATGGCCCAACAAGACACTTTTGATGGTCCATCAGACTTTTTTTGATGGTCCAACAGGCTTACTTGATGGTGTCTGATGGACCATCAAACATTTTTTCGATGGTGGCTGATGGACCACTAAAGGCTTGTGTTTGTAGCTCAGAGACCGTCAAGACGTTTCTTGTAATGAATGGTGGACAATCGAAAAGTTTTGATGTAGCCTGGGTGAGACCATCATGATATCTCGACCGACCATCAGAATGCAAAAAGTCAGGTTCTTTCCTCCACTTTCGGTGGAGGAAAGAACCTGACTATATTCGGGAGATTCCAGCTGTGGCCGAGAGATGGCGCAAATGATCTCACGTCGTCGTGCATGCGTGAATTGCAGTCGGTGTGGAAAGCTGACTGCAACGTGGCTCGATAGCAGGGTGTTCAATGCGTAATAATCCGCCTCAACAATCGTCCTAGGATACTCGAAAAGTAACAAAGACCCCTTCTTTTAAACTCAGGTATGTTTTTGGAACCATAGTTTTGTTATATATTGTTTTTATTGTCCGTTGGTGAAACAATTTGTTGATCCGCTTTGTATGTCAAGTAGATCATGTTTACAATCTAAGTGACGGAGAATGTGCCTAAAAACGTACTTTGCTTGATAGACAATTCATTTATTAGGCGTGGGTGTACTGTGATTTAAATGTTTGTGGGGAAAAACATTGACAAAGTCTTGAATGCGGTAGTACGAGGCTTGTCGCATTCTCGGGCCGACGAGGCATTGTGTATTCCACGCTGTCGCACGACGCTGTCATGCCCAGCATGAGCGATGGGGACGGAGTGTACATCGCCACTCGACGGACACCGTTGAAGTTGCTGCGCGTAGTAGAGTCTCGAAAGTAGTGAGTGGATCAAGCGCATTTTCTCTTCCGTTTTGTTTTTGCGGTTTAATAACTCAACTTTCAATCATTTCTAAACAGAAATAATAGCATTCCATAACCAAAATACAAATATTGCTTTCAGGATTTTACGGGTATTTCGGAAGATACCATAACTCTTTGGATGCCCCTTTTTGAAATAATAATGGGCACAGAATAAAGTTCACAATTGACTGTAATAAAATGTTTGTCTTCTACCGGTACATATCGGTAATTAGAAATGTATTCCGAACAACAAATCATCAAACCATTAGGCCATCAGATGTCCCATATTACGACAGACCATCACACCATCAAACCATCAATGTCCCAACATACGACAAACCATCAAACCATAACACCATCAAGCTATCACACCATCAAGCCATCAAACCATCAAGCCATTAAACCATCACACAATCAGGCGATCAGACCACCAATATCTCAAAATACGACAGACCATCTGCCTGATGGACCATCGGAATTTTTTCTGATGGTCTTTTTGAAAGGGAGCCGTCTATAGATTCGAAAGAACGCGCCAGATAGTTCCTTCTGTTGTGAGTGTGTTGTTGTACTTGTCGAGGGGCGTGTGGACAGAAAGGGCGGAAGAAAAGTACGGTATTTTGATCGGCTCACACAGCCTTGACAGAGATTATCATGGCGGGTAGCTTGACGGTGAGTGTCTGCTGGTGATGTGGTGTCGGAGTGGAATTCAGCCAGTCGCTCAGTTCCACCAACTTTGCGGCGGCATGTCTTTTTGTCCTCGCTTTCCTGTTTGTGTGGATGGCCATAAATTGCTGTTTCCTTGCGAATAAACTCGGTTGCGTTTTAGAGTTTTTGTCGTCTTGCCCGTTTTTTTAGAGCGCAGCTCTTAGGCGCCCGTTTCCGGCTTGAGCGGCGTCGGCGTAACCGCGAGTTGCATGCAACCCGCGCTGCATGCAATTCAGGTTGCATGCAGCCCGCGTTGCATGCAACCCGTCGGCGTCGGCGTAATTGCGCGTTGCATGAAGGTTAGGTTGCATGCAACCCGCGTTGCATTCAACCCGTTGGCGTCGGCGTGCAATTCGTCGGAGTGCAACCCGTTGCCGTCGGCGTCGGCTGAGTTGCATGCAACCCGCGTTGCGTGCAATTCAGGTTGAATGCCACCTGGGTTGCATGCAACCCGTCCCCCCGAAGTCACGTGACCCCCCTAGGTCATGTGATGCCCCGAGGTCACGTGACCCCCGAGGTCACGTGACCCCCCGAGGTCACGTGACCCCTCCCCCCCAAGGTCACATGACCCCCCCTCAGTACCCTTCCCTCCTCCTCCTCACGAGCTGCGCTCTAATTCGGCGTTACTGGGAGTTGTAAATGGCTTTCATTTTTTAAATATCTTTTTGTCTCAGGGTTTTGATTAAGATGTTTCCTAACCAGCTCGCCTGCATACTTTCGCTCCTTAGAACGCTGTGTTATTTCCACTAGATCAAAAAGTATTTAACACATTTTGAATAATTGTTCAACTTATCGTGAATATTAGCTTCCTATATCATATTCCCCTGGGCGTATAACTCACCTGCGCAGACCGCATTATTGTAGCTTTCACGGCTATTATAAAAGAAATTAGTGAAACGTAACAATACCGTCTGTATATAGTTTTGCACCCTCTCAAAATAACCCCTTGGGACCTTTTATGAAAGTAATATTTGTCGAAATTTAATGTGTAGTAAGATCATCTTAAGAACATCACTCAAAAGACGACACCGAGAGAGAAACCAATATAAAAACTTGACTGTGTGAAACATTATTTCTTTTTACATAACCTGCAAAACAAAATATGTAAGATGTATCCCCATGTTGATGTCTGATATGCATATTAAAACATATTTTAGAAATGTCATACCGTCAAGAGATACTTCAGCTTCCTCTACAACTCTGTTTCTTTTTTCGCTGTTGGGACACTGCCACGATGCAATGTAGCCACTCAACGGTCCAGCCGGCACAGAAGGATGCTGCCATGTCACGATGACCGAGATGTTGTTTTGAAGCCGAATCTGCAATCCAACAGGCTCACTTGGGGCTGAAAAATAAAGCATATTGATTTACAAATATTTGAACATTGCAACCGCTTAACGGGACCAGGCGGTCGCAGCGTCGCTTTATATCTTGATAAAAAAAAAAAAAAAACACTAATAGAGACACTTCCGTTCACGTTGGAGGAAGAGAGAGGTGACTAAACCAAACCAGCCATTTCGGCAAAGGTGTACTCGGGCTTCGCGAATCTTCCGACAGGGCCGCTGTCGGTTTAGGAACCTTCACGCAGGCGCTGTCGCGCGCCGTGGGGCCTTATAATAATAATAATATAAATATAATAATAATAATGATGATGGGAACAATAATCAAGAATCAGTTTCATTTGGTACCCAGAAACCAGAAATAATAACGTTAATAGTAATAATGGTTTATTTTCGGATGCGAAGAAGTATGATTCGGGTCTGCCGAATCATACTTCTTTATTACTTCATTATTACTTCTTCATTACTTCATTATTACTAATAATAATAATAATAATAATAATAATTAATATTACTATTATTATTATTATTTCTATTAATATTATTATTATTATTATTATTATTATTATTATTATTATTATTATTATTATTATTATTATTATTATTATTATAATAAACGATAATCATTCGATTCTACTTTATTGTACAGTACCCAGAAACAACCATGAGGGCATGGTGCTGGTACACTGGTGGATAAAAATACATTATACAGAAAAATATAGAAAGGTAATGCACTACACACATATATGGCTTCTAAATTAAAACATGATGTTTTTCCTGAGAATAAAAGTAAAGAATATAAATTTTTAAGCATTGCACTAGGAATTACAGGAGTAATTAATGGATTTAAAACAATAAAAAAATACGAGGCAGTAACAGCAGACACGGAACACGAGACCATAGGACAACGAATGCACCACCAAAATGCACTCCTTGCAGATGTCGAAATTCAGACATATCAGAGCCATTCAGCAATGCTCAACTTGCATGCTCAAGTTTTTTATAGGAAGGACAAACCTCCCGTAGCAAGGGGGGGGGGGGGGGGGGATATCAAGTTTGACAAAGTAATGATTCAAACGCTACGCCATTCTAAAAAAAAAATAGGTTTACTAGGCTAAAAGCTATGGAAACATAAAAAGATGACTGAAGTCGAGTAGACACACCTGGAAGCATAAGGCAAAGTTCAGATAACAGGCTCGGAGAATTGATGAGGCCATGCAGCGTTTTAGACAAAAGAAGTAAGTTCGCGTTCTCCCGACGCCGGTGCCGGCTACGCGAACCAACACGCTCTAATGCAGCCTCATATGTTAAACAGTGAACATCTTCCTTAATGTATCAATGTTTAAAGATATAAACTTTTCTGCACACGTTCGATTTCCGGAAAGTGAGAGTTCGGGATTCCATTCCAAACACCTGAGAATTGTGCTAACTGCGACCTGGATAACCAACAGTACAACGTGATGAAAGCAGTCGGGTTTTTGCCCTGGTCAAGCGAGAGGCAACAGCTAACATTCGCAATGACGAGTTAACCAGCTTATCAACGTGATCAGAGACACGCAAGTCAGAATCAACTATCACTTTAATATCTTTCATTATAAATACTTGACCCAAAGTCTCCTTATGCATATTATGTGCAAAAGTTATACTGTAAGTTTACCGAGAGAGAGTCATGACCTTGGTCAGAGCACCATCGGTAGAAAGAACATGCATCTTCCTGGAGCTTAGCACAATCATGTTCAGTAACTATTTCTCTATAAATTTTTATGACATCATCATACTGCAGGAATAAAAAACTTAAAACAGCAAGGGAGGCATCATGTACGAAACTTGTGAACAGAAAGGGTCCTAAAGCAGATCCATGAGGAATGCCAGAGCGTGCCCTGCAGAACGAAGAGTTCATGTTTCTTATTCGAACATACGCCTCCCTCTCTGACAAGTAGCTTTTCAACCTGTCGTGTTCTGAGCTACATACTCTGTAGGAAGAAACTTTTGATAAAAGAATCGTGTGCTTCACTACGTTAAAGGCCTTGCCTAAGTCAGAGTAGACAAACTTTAGCTGACCTCTGTTGCATATCACACGAGATGCGGTAGACATAAAGCTGACAAGATTTGTAGTGGTTGATCTGCTGCTCATGAAGCCATGCGGATTGAGAACCGCTAAGTTTCGAAATTCGGAAGACAGGGACTGATGGACCACCATTTCGAAGACCTTGGAAAATGTAGAAAGAAGACAAATTGGTCTATAGTTACAAACATCAAATTTGTTTCCAGACTTTAGGACCGGAACAACAGCCGAGACTTTCCACATTTCAGGAAAGGCTCCCAACCTTAAGGAGTTGTTAAATACTGAGCACACTCGTACAGGCGTGAATATGTCGTGATAAGCTTGGAGGATTGCGGAGGGAACGCCCTCGGGCCCTATTGATAACGTTGTTCTCATTTTCTTAATAGAGGATGTACGCACCCCATATCAACATTATTGTAACTGAACAAGTCACCAAACCCATCTAAGTGAGGCAGCGCAGATGAGAAACACTGCGTACTATCCCTGTAGACTGACCCAAAATGCTCAGCGAATAAGTCACACACGGACTTCAAATCACTTTCAATAATATCTAGGCCAATGTTCGATTCGATATGCCGCCCAGAACTTGATTTAATGTACCCACATCATTTCTTTGGATTATTGACAAGTTTTGGTCCCACCGAGTAACGATGCGCCTGGCGATCACAATTTAGGACTGTTTTACACTGCTTTCTGAAACTCTTTAATTTTGCTTTCCACTTTGGGAGGCCGCTTTTCTTAAAGTTCCTGTTAAATAAGTCCTTCCTTTTAAGTTGCGTCTTTAGCTCAGTGCGAAACCAGCTTGGAAAGCGAGATTTAGTGACTGTCCTCAAGGGAAAAAAAGGTATTCATGACCTCCCGAATAATTCGCATGAAAAGCATGACTTCTGATCGTTTACATCAGAAGATTCCAAGATCGATACCCAATCAAAGCTTAGGAAAGTAATGATACATCTCGACATAGTCCCCTGTCGAACTATTATATGAGGTGCGCAGAGCGGAACCACCAGAGTGAGCACGAACAGAGGCATTTGCAAGAGAAAGCACTATATCAAGTGCAGGATGATATGTACTCTAACGAACTAATGGAAGTTCAGCACAATTCCGGGAGCAATAAAATCGCCTAAGGTTAATACCTCTCTTCGATGTAAGTCATTCACTGTATTCTCTATGCCAACAAGACAACAATTAAATTCATATGACGGTGTCTGGGGAGGAAGGTAAAACGAACCGATTAAAACGCGTGCTCCCTTTGCAGACTCAATCTAGACCTATACACTCTCGGGAAGTTTCTCCAAGTCTTCGCATCTCCTTTAGCGGTAGCGCCTGTACGCTGCGACCAACACCCCACCTCTCGTCCTGCTCTGCAGGGTAGTAATATTACACGATGCTGGAGGCCTGCAGAAAAAAGCTGTCGCGTTGTCAGCTTGACACCGAAGGCCGCCACGCTGTTAGTTTCACAGCATGGATGCCTCAGAAAACAAAATAAATAAATGAGCAAAGATAGTTCGGGTGTTAGAACAAAAACACATGTTAATAAGCACATGATAACCAAGAAAACTATAACCTGTGCATAGATACAAAAGAAAAATATTAAAGCAAAATAAACTATGACGTCGACGGAAATTTCTTCCGCAGCGAATAAAAAACCAAATAAAGAAAAAGTAACGAAGGTTTTAGAGAAAGATGTATTCGTTTTCTAAACAGAGTTAAACGTTCAGGGCACGCTGAAATGGCTATGTAGTTTCTTAGAACAGATGTTGTGCCAGAATATGTTTGTCGTATAAATTATTTAATTATCTTGGTATTTTGTTTTGTAGCATTTCTATCCCTGACGGGTGACAAAAACGGGTGATCACGGGTGACAAAAACAGTCACCCGTGATCAAGGGGCCGAACTGGCCTTGAAACGTCGGGCTCCGTATCAATTTTTTAGTTAGAGTTTTCCTTTCATTTATTTCTATCCCGTAAGTTGTTCTGCAGGTGTCTGTTTTCTAACATTAATTGTTTCTCGCGCATTATGTTTTAACGTGGGCTCTTAGATGGTGTGCGCAATTAAGGACCGGTTTCTCCACTGTCTCTCATCGGCCCCCTACTTCTCGCAGACGCGTTGCGCCATCTCAGAATGTGTTGAACATGATTGTAAACCTGAGACTGGGGCAGAAAAGAGAAAACCGAAGGTAGAAAAAGAGGAGGCAACGTCCGTTGCCTCCTCGTTTGCTACCTTCGGTTTTCTCTTTTCTGCCCCAGTCTCAGGTTTACAATCATGTTCAACTTACACCAGCTTGCCTGCACTCTGACTATTTTTTCAGAATGTGTGTTAGAAGTGGGAGCGGGCCTATACCACACTTGCTCTATGGCGAGGCGGCGCCGTTCAGATACATCTTTCTTCTTCCGCCGTGCACCGGTTCACCATAGGCGAGAGCTCTAGTGACGCTACGACCCAATGAAACAATTAAGCATGGCCAAAAGCGCCAGGAGCGACTTGCTGGTGCATGAGATATGTCTCCCGGTGGCTAAAATGGCAATTTTCTGATCACATGACTGGCTCAGATGGCAGGAAGTACATAGCGCTCCACTCAACAGACGTAGACCTTGCTTGTTTTTTCTTAAATTTTTTCTTAGCACGATTTTTTAAGAAATAATTTTACATGCCGCTCAAAAAGTACAGAAATGCAATTCGTTTCACCTACATTTCAAGCATGTTCACCCATAATTAAAACAAAACAGCGCAAAGACAAGGACAAAGCAGAAGGTAACCGACAGGTCACAACGCTGACTCTCAACTAAAGATTTATTTAAGTTGGCATACGGTATAAATAGCAAACATGCCACACCACATAAATCAAGAAAAAACACGAAAAATGCACATAACGTGTTCAACACAACACCGTCACTGATTTGCCCTCCTCGCTCCAAGTAATGCCGCTCTTTATCCAGGGGCGGATCCAGAACTCCGTTTGTTTGTTTGTTTGTTTGTTTTTTTTTGTGTTTTTTTTTTTTTGGGGGGGGGGGGCGGAAAATTTGTAAGGATACAATTCTCCCATTCTTTCTTGTGCACCGCGGGGGCCACCCATGGCAAATTGCGCTCCGAGAAGGGGGAAGGGGGGGGTCGACTTTGTTTAGGGGGAGGGGGGGCGGCCGCCCCCGTCACCCCCCCCCCCCCCTCCCTTGGATCCGCCCCTGTCTGTATCTGAAAGCACAAGCGACGGGGCGCTACCACAATCTGGTCCCAGTCTTACGATGTCACGAGCTTCAGTAGCTTCACTCGTGACTCTGTCTTTATTTAAAAAAAAAAAACACTTGGCATTTGTCAAAGACTGGGATGCAACCACAATCTCTACAATGCACCCCGAGGTGACCTGACACAACTTTAAAAACGTTATATCGGTGTTCTCTGAGCCGATTGTCGACGCACCTTCCTGTTTGACCAACATAACGACAACCACAAGATAATGAAATGGAATAGACCACTCCCCGCACAAAAGCCACGAATTGATGTTGGTGTTTTTTAGTGCACCCAATCGTATTTCGAACATCTGAATTAACTATTCTGCAGAGCCCGGCCAGCTTATTTGGTGCTGAGAACACCAGCTCAACTCCCACGCGACTTCCCACTTTTAGTTGGTGAGAGACGCAAAGACGAGGACTTTGCCCTCGTCTTTGCGCTGTTTTGTTTTAATTATATCTGCATACCAACTAGCCCAAGCTTCTACGTTAATCAACATGCTCACCCTTTTTCGGCGTGTAAGAGCTGACTTGAATAATCAAAGCGATGACGGAACGCGGAGGTCAAGTCGTCTGCTTCTTGTACGGGAGTTTCGGTGACATCAGAACTATGCTGAAATCTGGTTGGCTTTGATTGAATGAATAGTGGGTAGTCCTTAATGCTAGACGCCTTGAGGTCTACCGGCTATCTTTACAGTGAAGCTGTATATGACTCGTAAGTCGAATATTTTCGTGTCCGTCGACTGAACAGTTTTCAAAACAAAACCATCGCGCGCCGTTTATCATCGTTCGCGCGCGCCTTTTCATCTATCATATGGTTCTGACACTTTTTACAATAAGAAAACCACAACACAAGTGTCAAAACCACATGGCGCGTGCGTATAATGCGAAGCACGTAGCGCTCCCCGCATGCGTTTTTCGGTAAAGATTGCGGTTGCATAAGCTGCCGCAGCAACGGCAGCGTACGAAGTGTTTCATATAGACCCTTTTGCTGTTTACAAACATGAACTGCCGCTTGGGTCCAAGTGACTTCCGGTCGCTTCGTCTTTGCAAGCCTGTAGAGCTTGTCTGTGTCACTAGTGCTAGAAAGCATGACTATTACACGGACAACAAAGTTGGAAATTTAACGAGGGCCTTCAGCTGTACAATTGAACGTCTTGAAGGAGGCAGGTTGGTTTACATGGATATTCGAAAATTTTTAAAAGATCTCTCACTTCCTCGTTCTTCTGGCGTTAACGTGAAGAATTGGTGGTTAAACGTTGCACAAAGCCCACCTTAACACGTTAAACGTGTTAAGGTGGGCTTTGTTGGTTCTTTTTATGAACCGGAAGTTCTCTGGGTCGTAAAAGACTGGACCATCGACTGGTGGCGTTTGCCATGAAAGGGTATATATCAATTGATTGAAAAGGGTATACAGTGATCTTTTCAGGGAATTTCGGGCCTTAAAAAGTTCGAACAAGCTAAGGTAGAGGCAAACTTGATCTTCTTTGACCAGAGTCTAGGTATATTGGTTCTAATGCGCCATACCCCAAAGTTAGGCTTCACTGTGTGTACGTATCTGGCATCTCTGAGCCGAAATCGCCAAACAAGTGCCAAATTTTATGCTTCGCTTCCGGTTCGTCGGTTTCTATGTGAAAACTTTGGTCCTAACTAGATTTAGGCATAACTACTGATTCTACGGTTCATATGTGGTAACGTTGGCTTAAGTCTGGCACTTCGGCAACTATGTGGCGAGCCAGATAAAAGCCATAGAAACACCAAGGAGAAGTACTCTGACACAAACTAACGCATTGGAGTAAATTCGTATTAAGCCCAAGTTAAGCCCCTAGGATTGCTGAGTTTGTTCCAAGTTTGGCGTTTGGTGTGGTTCCTGAGTCTGGACTGTAGAACAAGGCTTCTTCTGTCGGAAGCTCTTTCGTGTCCGACCAACTAGAACAAAGTAGTGCATCGTCGCAATGGGTCTCCTTTTTTGCGAGTGACCGGTAAAACCCTCAAAACAAGAATTCTTGCCGGGCTCATGAGTGAACTCGTAGAAATCTGCTAAAGAAAGTGTGAAAGTAGTGCTAATAAGCAGCTATGGAACAAAAAAAATTCTATATTTAACAAAACGTTAGAAAAGAAGTAATACAAAATCTGAGACATTATACTTGTGTCAAAGTTCATTATTTCAAGTCCGATAGGCCACTACCGAATTTAAACCACGTTTAAACCCGGATAGGGATGCTCGTGTGAGTATTTTACCTGGTATAAGGGGTCTTGTTTCTCATAAAGCTACTTTCCTTACGGAGAGCAAAAGATGATATGAACATGCCGTACACTCTAAGACAAGGTTAACCACCTACGTTCTGCAAACTGCATTAGTCCGGCAAAGAGTCTGCATTTGGTTCCCCGAAATCACTGAAAATTAGTGCACTCGGTAAGAAATACCAGAAATTGCTGATATCCTCGAGCTAGATGATTATACTTGAGCACCTTCTATACATCACAATGGAACACCTCGAGACTTGGCACTGATGCTAAAAAATGAAGAAACTTCCAATTAAGAGGACCCTCCCCCCCCCCCCCAAATATTGTCACTGGTGGATTCCCAGTGCTGACTAGCTTCTGTCAGCACTGACGCTGGTGCGGTTAACACGACGCTCCCAGGCGGTGACGCCAGGACGTTTGCATCTGCACTTTTGCGTCGTCTCTTTTTGAGCTTCAGCGTGTTTTCCGCTTGGTGTGGGTCGGAAATTCCCATACAATGACGTAATCAGCAGGCCTTGTCTTCTAGGATGTGCTACTCCTTGGCAATATGCGACCCTCTAGGACACACTTTGCCGTATTGGTAGTAACAACCTTTAAAATTAAAAAGGCGACTTTGAATTCTTTCCGGAATAATCACTGCAATATTTATTGATAGCAAAGAACATGTCTACAATTCGAGAAACAGGTGGGTCCCACACGTGATAGCAGAATATGCCTGTTCCTCGCTCCCCTCTCGTCCAACGATCAAGTCTTTATATCGAGTATCGCGAACACTGCCTCAATATTGCCTGTGTTTCTGGTGGTATACAAATACTTCGCCCGTATACAAATTTTAACATTATTTTAAGTTTTTTGACAATTCGATTTTTCCGGAATGCAGACCCCAAGCCTTCATTGTCTCAAGTAGCTTCACTCCTTAATTGCTAAAACGGTTTTGTCCAAGCTGGGACACTAAAAACGGCCTAGAAGAATGACTTTCGCCATTTATTCCTTGAAGAACGAAAATAATGCGAGACAAATGAGCGATTTATATTCTTAGAGTGTTACAACAAGTTTGTTTAAAATGATTTTGATGTGAAATATACTGTCACAAAACAAGTTGCAATACTAATAAATTCTCAAATAGAGAAGTGGGTATTTTCGTGTTGTTGGTAGCTTAACGCTCAAGCGACAAAAAGCGAAGTTAGAGAAGAGTAATTGCTACAAGATCAAACAATTTTTTAACTTTCGTTTTAAAGCTTGAACGTCACCTTTAAAACCAGATAAATGGTGCCTCCTGGTATTCATTCTCTTTACGTAGGTCCACTTGGATTTCAAGTCAAGTAAAAATGTCAGGAAATGGAAAAAATATATATATGATATTAAATCAGCGGTTTATGACATCCGTAGGGGTTACAGGCTCCCACCCAAACCCGCAACGGTCTTACCTGCCATGCCTGTCTTGACCTTCACAGTCGATTCCTCTCCACAGCCAGCGTCGTTGCAACCTCTTATTGCGACACTGTATGTGGTGTAGGGTACGAGGTTCTTCAGCCTAATGAACCCAGTCTTCAACTCCGGTCTCGACCCATACATCACTGCCATATCGCAACCGATGTCATCCGTACAGTTCGTCCAAATATTTTCTTCCATTGATACCTGGAAAAAGCAGAATCGAAAAGTCATGACTTAATTTTTGTGAATGTTCCGACGCTCTTTACTGAAAGTATTGTAAAATAATTCTTGAAGAAAGCAGGACGGCCGCTATTTTCGGATAAATCAAAGCCGAGCTCTTTTAACACAGTATTTCTTAAAGTATTTGATTATTGGGTTTTGTTGCTCTATGGGAACTTTTATTTGCCAAGCTTGAGAATGCTAAGTGGACAAAAAAAAAATGGCTAACAATCCGAAGAGCTTATGTTTCGTCATCCCAGACAATATCAAAGATTTCAACCCCAGGTGCCTCCCCATCCGTGCCGGCTACTCAAAAGCGCTGCATACGACTGAAGTGCGCAAGGGAATTTAAATCACCTAGCGTAAGAGCAGAGTGACAAGGAAACATTGCCCCGAAATGTCTTCATTGCGCATTAGTGAGGATCTCTGCGCTTTGTTGTAGTATATTTGATGTCCGGAAATCTACGAGCGTGAATTGAAAATCATAAGCTGAAGAACTGATATCGTATTTCTTTCAAACATATGCAAATTACAATTATTTGACAGTTTGCTATTTGCCTTCCGACCCGCACACCTCTGAAAGAGAAGGATAACATTTTATTTTATCGACACAGCAACCCATATCCGCAAAATATCTTTACAAGGGTGATGCGTTCTTATATTCAAAAACATATTTTCTTACACAAGGTATACACATAATTTTGCTCATCAAGTTGGGAATTTTATTAGTATTTTGGTATCGGAGAGGTTTTTTCTGGCATTGCGACATGTCTGCTTTCCTGAATTAGTCTCTTTCTTTATATTACAATTTTTTTTTTCTTTGTGCCAGATTTGACAGATAGATCAGTGGAATTTCAATAAGAGAGGCATTAGGAAAGTGTCACGTTTATTGTGAGCACTAACTGAATCCGGCTGCCCTAAAAGTGACTAGGTAGATTACTTTGGTCTGTCGATGTCTATATCAGCAACTTAATGGGATTGGTTGCTTAGAATGTTGATGCGTGAAAATTTCAGGGTAGCAAAGAGAATTCCCTACTCCCGAGAGCACCGATTTAAACAAATTTGCAGCAGTGAACACGATTATAGGCAAAATACTAATAATCTAAAGTGAGTGCTCGCTAAACAAAATTATCCAACTAACGTAGTCGATGACGCCATTTAAAAGGAGAAAACGCTCGACCGCATGACAGTGGTTAACAAGAACAGCGGAATCAACTCAGGCAATAATCGGTGCTATCTAGTTTTAACGTACGCAAGCAACCTTCCTAACATTAATAACATTTTGCGTAAAAATTACACTCTTAGAAATAGGGGGTGTATAGGGCCACACCCCTCGTACCATATGTAACACCCCAAAACTACATTTGGACGTTCAGTCCACCGACGTCGAGCTGGCGATAGCAACTTTTACGAGCAACTTGATAGCTGTTGGATAGAACGTATTAAATAGCTAATGTGCGTATCAAAGACTAGAAAAAAACAATACTGAGGTTTTGCAGCAGGGCCAGAAAAAACCTTGATTGTCTTACTGTAGCCTTTAATGCGTACATTAGATACTTAATAAGTTGCGTCGGTCGCCTATCAAGCCACTCTTCAAATTTGGTGTCGTCGGTTCGACGTCTGTGTACTGAACGTCGAATCGTTGTTTTGGGTGGTTACATATTGGACATGAGGTGTAAGAGTGTACAACATTCTGTCTCACAGCCAGCGCCTCCAATCTGTCCTTCCGGAACCACCACGCGTTGTTTACCGTAGGAGAAAAAAAATCCTTAAGGATATTTTAGTGCGATCCAATATTGCTTCCACAAAGTTTGGCGGGTGTCGGTCTGCCGAAAGCCACAGTGCAAATTGTGCAGTCAAATGAATGAAGCCACAGAGGCAACCAGTACCAATTCTGAATTCACCTTTAATATAAACGCAAAGTTTGATAGTTACACAGCAAAGGTTTTTTTTACCGCCTGCATTGCGGGGTATGTAACATGCAATACGTTGGTCAAACGGATCTTCCCTTTAGATTCAGATTTAACAACTACATGGCCGACGCCACCTCTGATCCCGGACTCCCGCTTTCCAAACATTTACGTTTGCCTGAACACAACTTCAGCAAGTTATCTGCTACATTGCTTCAATCAGTGTTCCGTACAACGCACGAAAGGAAACAGAGAGCAATATTTATAATCAGAAAATTGAACACCCTACGAGCCGGCATAAAAAGGAATGCCGAAATACTGAGCTGCTTACAACCGTAATTGTTATGCGTCCGTGACCCCCCATGGACACTGACAGGGTATTTATGCTCGCCGAGGATTTTAGTTGTACGTGACATATGAGAGCCCAACTAACCAGAACAGAATTTGAGGCTCGAAATTTGGTTTCTTTCCGCCCGAAAACTGCCGATCGAGAACTGGCCGGTTCGAGTCGCGCTCACTCTCTTTTCTGTGGTCACGGGCCGTTCTCTAAGGTTTTGACGCGACCACCAAATTTAATCAAAGTCGTAGGTCATTGAAGGCACACAGTCAATACTAAAAAAAGAAAAAAAAACTATAAAACCAATTTGTGTGTAGCTCCAAAAAGCTGCAAATACGTTGATTGAAGAAAAAAAGGTTGCACAGACAACCGGAAGCATTCTGTGCTTTCACTGCATAATTCTCAACATGGCATTGTTACGCGTTTCGTGGGACTGGCGGGCGGCAGCGGACGACGGGCGTGAGACCTATACTTCAGAACTGTCGTTCACGGTACCGGCAAATTCTGTCTTCCTTCGAAAGAGAAGTTTTGGACCGATCAAAAGAATTGATATTCATCCCGTACGGCACGCCCGACCAGCAAGCCAATTGCACGAAGACGTCGCCGAGCCGTCGTCCCTTCTCGTGGCTGAAGACATCGCTCGCTCAAACGTCAAGCACGAAGTGCGTACATGAGTTGAATACGCACGCGTACGGTTTCTTTACTTGGTGCGAATGTGGCCAATGCGTGGTGCTGCCCGACTTCAAGCCGGGAGTGCATGTACTGGAGGGAATTCGGCAGCAAACTTTCCGACATACAGTCGGCCCGACGCATTACTACGAACGAAAGAGTCTTTTCAGTAGCTCAGTGGAAAGAGGCCGCTTCACACGCAGCGGGCACGGGTTCGATCCCTAGTGTGGGCGGACCATTTTTTTTTTTTCAAACATTTTGCGATGTCTAAATTTCTTTGTTTTACAATTATTACTGAAAAAAAAAACAATTGTTGTGGACGATACGTCACTGAACTAAATGGTACGTGATTGCATTTTTGACACCTCTGCCGCACAATGCCACTTTCAGATGTGAGGCAGCTCTTCACGTAGTATTCTTTTCGGAGTATTATTAGTCTTCTTTTCACGGAGTATTCTTTTCGGAGCCGATCACGGGAAATCCCCACGGGAACTCACTACTAATTGCCAATACTTAAATGTACAAAACAACTCATCTTGAAGTACAAAACAGCGAGCGGAACAAACATAACTGCAAAGGAATCGCACGGTGAACGGATCCCGAACACATTTCGTCTGCTGCACCCGGAAGAAAAAAAAATCGCACGGTCGGGTGTAGCCACCTGACTTCCGCCACTCACTCACTCCTCTTCACATCTCCGTGCGGTGCGTGGGTTTCGGTTTCACTTTCGAGCAGTTGCTTTTTTTTTCTTTTTTTGCTTTATTAAAAAAAAAAAAAAACCGTTACTCTGTAGCAAAATATTACTTGGGTAGTATTCCGACACAATATTAAATCACCTGGCAAAAACTTTAAAAAAAAGTTTGGGGGGTGTCAGTGTCTTTTAAGGAGGAACAATAGAGCGGGCAGGACAAACTCTCTTTAAGAAGCGTCCTCTACTCCGGAAGCAATTTATTTAGAGCAATGTCTTGGTCCTGGCCACGGTGTAAGATACACTCTTTAGGTGAGGACACGGCGGGGCTGAACGCTTGGCGCGAGGAATCAGATAGTGTTCGTTCGACGGGCATCCGAAAGGCTGCATTATTCCGCGGCCACCGTGCCCGGGGCTGACAGTGTCACCGGCGGCCAAACGGCAAAACTGTGCGAGAGCGAAAAAAATTATCTCGTTGCCATGACACCCCGGTACACCGTGGTCTTTCTGCACGAGCGACAACCTCGCTGGAGCTGTGCGCGTGTGGAGCATGAGGCGGCACGAGCCGTCTTTGCCGTGCCCACGGGTCGACGAATCATCTGCCGGCGCCGCTTGAAACCATAGTGAGAGAGAGAAAGAGAGAGAGTGAAAAGCAAACTTTATCTGCACTGCGCGAGGAGCGCGCTGTCCTCACCTGAAGATGTGAGGTCTTACACCGTGGTCCTGGCGCAGGGGCTGGGTGGTGCGTGTGGTTGTCAGCGCGCCCGAGAGAAAGAGGGAGGTGTCGGGGTGTAACTTGATAGTTGGTCAGCGTCGCCTCTCGACTCGGTGTATTGTCGCCTTGCCCCACCGACCGACCCCGCCGTGCTTTCGTTTTGTGTTTGCTTGATTCCCTTGTTTTCTAAGTTTTTTGTTGTTTGTTGCGTGTTGACTTCTTGCCCCACCGACCGATCCCGCGGAGCTTTGCTCGTGTGTAATCTTAATTCCCTCAACGTTTTTTTTTGTTTTGTTTTTTTTGTCGGGGGGCGAGTGGTGTTTGTTGACCTAAAGTCACTGGATGTTGACCGTCCGCACTCTGCCATGACCTGATGAAGAGCGGTCCCCGCTCGGAACATCGTCCAATAAACATATGAGTACATCTTAGGCAATCCCTTTCTGAGCCGTAGGTTGCGGCACGCCATTATTTTCTTCATCTATACATATATATATATATAGGGGGTTTTGTTTAAGCTTAACAGAATTTAAAAATAAATCCATGAAAGCTAGAATAATGCGGTCTGCGCAGGTGAGTTATACGGCCAGGGGGACATAGTATATGGGCCTAATCGTAACGATCAGTCAGTTAATTAGTTAAACTTCGTTAATTAACTTCTTAATAATAAATATATATATATATATATATATATATATATATAGTTTCAATTAGAAACTTGCTCAACGTCATCGAAAACCACTAAATCAGTAATTTTCAGAAATACTTTGAACGCGTGAGAAGCGTAGTAGTCCACTAAAGTTACCTCTTGTGGAGCAGGTACAAGGCTGGGGCTAGATAAGAGACGGGAACAATTTCGCGGGCGCCTTACCGCAACTGCTAGTCTTGTACCTGCTCCACAAGTGGTAAATTTAGTGGACTATATATATATATATATATATACATATATATATATATATATATATAAGTTTAGAAAGAGTTATATACGTAAAGACAGGGGACGGGACAACACTAAAAGATGTGTTGTCCCGTCCCCTGTCTTTACGTATATAACTCTTTCTAAACTTATATCTTTACCAACGCGCTCACTAACAAGTATATATATATATATATATATGCGCTACATGGCACGAGATTAAAATTAGACATTTTATTTCCAGTCTTGTGTTTTGAGGTTGCTTACACGGAAAAAAAGAACGTTCTTGCATTTCTTTTAATATTGACAAAGTGCAGTGCTGCCTACCTTGAGGTAATCAACGGTGCCGTTCACGAACGTCCAGAAAAACACCAGGGCATTCGATGTTCCTTCGGATGCGCGAACCTTCAGTCGAGGCGGAAGTGGCACTAAGGGAAACGTGAAGCATATAAGTCTCAAACAATATGAAAAGCCCATTCGACGAAACCGTTTTTGTACCGTGCCGAATTCACTACGGCCAAGCCCAAACTGCTTGTAGTAAAAAAAACAAAATTAACATTTTTGTATTTTCTATCTAGAAATAAAGTTTTCTTGCCAACGTGTGCATAGCACAGCCGTATAAAATGCATCTGCGAATGGGTCTTTCCTATAATGTGTGGAATAAATACTTGAATTTTTCTAACAGTTAATTGTTCTCGCATTATTGTGTTACGGCAGAACAGGCACTATGCTTGTGCGTGTATAAATTTATAAGATAGAGTACTAGTGGCGTTCAAGTCTGCAGTTCAGTCACACCGAAGGAAGGACTTGGATTCATATACGGATTGTGTCTGTGTTAAAATACCTGTTGGGGATGGTTTTAACTATTTAATCGGTAATTATTAGTTCCCTTGACCTTTTTTATATTGGAGCACTCACTCATTATTTCGAAGTGTTGGGACAAAGATTGAATTTATTTAAGTATCGCGGGAAGATCTATGTCGATTTTGATTCGCCTGAAATTTATTCTAGAATTGGTACGGTTTCTTGTTCAACACACGTAACTTAAAAAAAGGCTGACGGTCTGTTTCCTTTATAAATATTTTTTCTTGGTATTAAAATGACTTTGTAGATTGGTCCTGAAACGTACTTGTCCTATGCTTATCAAAAACCCTTCTACTGTAAACAATCGAGTTACAGAAGACATTATCACCCGCCAATTATTGCGAAATTATTTTTATCATCCAGAACGGGTTCCAGAAGACATTGCCCAAGAAAAAGTGACTCTGGAATCAACGTCCCCCTCCAAGTAAAATCGAAAATAAATGTCCCTGGGGGCAACTGTCAAAACATTTTCCCATGTGTTGGGACCCATTTTAAAATGGGAGGTGTTATACCTCGCCAATTTCTCAGAACTCTGTAATCGCATTGAGTTTTGTAGGGATTTAATTTGGATTGTTCATTTTGGAATCAAAGGAATTATGGGGTTTCATTTCGGCACACTTGTTTCAAGCTCAGAATATGAAATTTGAAAGCATTCTAAGTCACAGCCATGAGCCCTTCAACAGTCGAACCTTCTGCAGCGTGCATTTTGCACCACTGTATTTGGTTTGCTCAGCTATAACAAATCACAATGACCACCAGCACATAGTAAGAGGACGTTACGTGCAAACCATGTTAAACAGTTCAGTTTTCTGGAGAAATTGGATGTTCGCAACACTAGCAAAAATAGACGTCCAAATTGTAAAGTTGTGTAGTATATATAGCAGTCTCGCGATGATATGCGATAGCCTAAAGGGCTGTTTATACTAAAACGTCGACAAACGCGACGCGCTCCGGCGCAGACCGACGTTCGTTGGCCACTGCGCCACGTCACGCCGCGCCAAGGAGCGCCCGAACGACCGTGCTTACTGTCCAGCGTAGACCCGCGCAGTCCAGCGCAGTCCACCGCGCCCCGACAAACTGCCACACGCTGCGCATGCGCGTCTTCGTTGCAACCGCATCGTCTCTACACCGTATTTCCGCTTCCTAGTCGGTACTAATGATGATATCGGTCAGTGTGGTTCGTCCCCATCGTGTAGTCAAGCTTCAAAACAACTAGTTGAGGCAGTGGCTAGCAGCATTTATTTTCTTCGAATTGTCACACAAATGTCAGCGGAAAAAAAAAATCATACTATTGCGTCCGTCGAAGCTAGCTGCTTCGCAGGTTCGCCGGAGTCGTGCCAAGCGACTCCGGCGACTCCGCCGGAGTCGCCGGCGGAGTCGCCGGCGACTCAACGACCTTTTTCTGGCAGATGGCCAGTGCGTTATAATCATAGTAGTCTTTCAGGCTGACTCAAAGAACTGACACTGAGGAGAGCGGACTATGCCTATATAACGCAATGTACGCGTTCGAAATTGTATTCCACTCTACAGAACCCATAAAAAAGGACAGAGAATTCTGTCCTATTTTCATCGCGTACCGCTACTATCGTTTACAAGCTGTGACACTCCAGTTGAACATTTCTGGCCGGCTAAACACTTAAAAGGTTTCACTGGGTCTGCCGTTCCCGTACATTCGGCGTTGCTTGTTGTTTCGATCGGGAACATCCGCCGGCGCGTACGACAAGCACTTGATCATATATAGCACACACATTAGGTCATCCTTAATTCTAATTAACTATACTTTTGTCGCGTCAACGAGCTTCTAGATTTTGCTGGCACTCCACCACCACCGGCTTGTTAGGCCTATAAATATATCATTACATCTCTATGTGTTTTGTTTTGCGGCATCCTGTATCGAATTATTTTTAAGAACACCATTTATTATCTTTCTTTCTGCACGTTTCATGTATTTGCCTTCAGATCTATCACGTGAGCAGGAAGTCCTTTTTAGCGCACCCTGCGAGACCCGGTATTTCACAAACAGCGAACAAAAAGGCACGTTTCCGCAGATCGGCTTAACAGCTCGCGTATTTCCGAGGATCGTCCTCCCGTATCGGTCTCAGGTTATGTGAACTTTGTACAGCCGCATTTGTTGATGATTAAAAAAAATATATGTATTTAATTTCTGACAGTATATTTAAACTGAAAAAGGGTCGATAACTTTAAGATTAATACGTAATGCACTCACCACTTATCTGAACGATACTCTGCAAATGTTTTCAGTCGTTTTTATCCTCTATAGTCACGTGTACAGGTGATTTTGGAGAGCCATAATATAAATATTTTTTATTTGATTTTAATAAATCTGTTCCTGAAACATATTAAACCTACGCAAACATAGATAAGTATTTCTTATTTATTGCGATTAATAGCAATTTTATGTGTCTGTGGGCTAGGACAAAATCAAAGTACACGCGGTGGAACTATGACGAGAACACACGCAGACCGTCAGAAAGTGAGGAATTGAGTAGCTGCCATGTCGAGTAGAGCATGAAATACTTTTTTGTTCTATTTAACGAAAAATCCCCAATTAGCGAGGGTGGCGCTTATTGACAAATTGAGTTGACTGGCATCTTGTCAAGAACAAACCTCAGCAGCTATGACAGTTTACCCTGAATAAGAACTTTTTCCTTGGGTACGCGGTGTTTTATACCAGATCCAATCTAAGTACGAAGGTGCGTATATATCCGAGTGAACGATTTTGATCACCCCTTTCTGCATAATTCTTCGCCTGCATCACGGTGCTGAGCGCAAGCAATGTTGGTTAGGAAAACAAGCGCCATGATTGCCGCTCAATGTTTATCTAAAAGTTAAACTGAAAGGGCTGGTCCTAAAATGTTCGTGACATTTTTGAAATATAATTTCCCTTACCTCACCCTAGTGAAAATTCTAGTATGCATAAGCAATTTCTTGATCCAATAAACACATTTGATAAAATAAGATCATATAAGAGCATTCAAGAAACTTTAAGTACAAGATAAAATTTTATAAGGAGCTGTAAGACACTGATTAGAAGTTTTTTTTATAACTTGGTATATCATCTTACATTGTCCTTAGTTGTTCTTATAAGGCTCTTGTATGTCATTATACTGTTTTATTTGACCCTATCCGTTTATTGGACCAATAAATATCTTATACATATAAGATTTTTCAATAGGAAGTAGCGTCGTCATCATATATATATATATATATACAACGGGCATGGTGGCGGGAGGCCGAAGGCGTTGGTATATAACTGGGAAGAAAAAAAACCTTGGTGAAAACAGCAACAACGGACGATTTAATCTTCGACGTTTCGGCCGGAGTCCATATATATATATATATAGGGTGTTTTTTTTTAAGCTTAACAGATTTGTTAAAAAAAAGCCGTGAACGTTACACTTATGCAGCTTGTGGAGGTGAGTTATACGGCCAGGGGGACATATTATAGGAGGCTAATCGTAATGATCAGTCGGCTAATTAATTAAATTTCGTTAATTAACTTTTTAAATAATGAAAATAGACATATGGTTCCAATTAGAAACTTGCTCAGCGTCATTGAAAACCCCTAAATCAGTCATTTTCAGAAAGACTTTGAGCGCGTGAGAAGCGTAGTAGTGCACTAAAGTTACCACTCGTGGAGCAGGTACAAGGCTAGGGCTAGATAAGAGACGGAAAAATCGCGTGGGCGCCTTATCGCAACCTCTAGCTTTGTACCTGCTCCACATGCGGTAACTTCAGTTCACTACTACGCTTCTCACGCGCTCAAAGTCTTACTGAAAATGACTGATTTTGGGGTTTTCGACGACGCTGAGCAATTTTCTAATTGGAACCATATGTCTATTTTTATTAATTAAAAAGTTAATTAACGAATTTTAAGTAATTAGCCGACTGATCATTACGATTAGCCCCCTAGAATCGGTCCCCCTGGCCGTATAACTCACCTCCACAAGCGGCATAAGTGTAACGTTCACGGCTTTTTTTAAACAAATCTGTTAAGCTTAAAAAAAAAAAACACCCTGTATATATACAGGGTGTTTCACGAAAGGTGGACAAATTCGATATTGTGAAAACTACGCGTCACAACAAAAAACGGCTTGTTTCGTTTTGGTCCTGGGCCAGGGGCCTATTTAGGAAAATTATTAAAGTCCGGGATAATTAAATTGTTAATTATTTGTGCGTAATTAACTTTTTTAATATTGTGTTTAAGGGCAAGGTTTCAATTAGAAAATTGCTCAGCATCATCAAAAAAACACTAAATCAACAAAATGCAGAACGATAGAGGGCACGCGAAGCATTTTACGGCCTTCTGAAAAACTGCACGAATTCGACGGGTTTTTAAGTTTCGGTTTGCTATCGGAGCGCATCTAGGCCCCGGCGGCACCGCGCCCCGTGGAGAGATAGTGCAACCAGCCTCTGCTGCGTCGCGCGATGACAGCGCAGCAGAGGTTGGATGCACTATCTCTCCACGGGGCGCGGTGCCTCCGGGGCCGAGATGCGCTCCGATAGCAAACCGAAACTTAAAAACCCGTCGAATTTGTGCGGTTTTTCAGAAAGCCGTAATATGCTTCGCGTGCCTTCTATCGTTCTGCAATTTGTTGATTTAGTGTTTTTTTATGATGCTGAGCAATTTTCTAACTACGGCCATGCCCTTACACACAATATCAAAAAAAGTTTATTACGCAAAAATAATTAACAACCTAATTATCCCGGACTTTAATAATTTTTCTAAATAGGCCCCTGGCCCAAGACCAAAACAACACAAGCCGTTTTTTGTTGCAAAGCGAAGTTTTCGCAATATCGAATTTGTACGCCTTTCGTGAAACACCATATAGTGAAATGTATTTTGTAAACCGTATTTCAGTATATAATATGGTGACGATTACCCATTCCGTTATTTTATGCGCTGTACCCAATTCCTTGGTTCAAGAGCACAACCACGATTCATCTTTAAATTGTGCGACGTAAAGTTTTAGGAATCATGAGTATTTTAGGCGACCAACCACGCTTCGTGACAACCTTTCGATTAAGGTAAAACGTATGTGATATAGGTAAACAAATATGTGTTCGTATAAGCACGACGTTTTATATGGTAATCTAGATTTTCTTTTTCTGTTGCGTTAAAATTAAATAGCGCAATTTCTTATTTTTGGTGCTCAAAATAAAAGTGGATTGTACGAACGACAAAAAAAACAAAAAAACAAAAAAAACTAGATAGTTACTCGTGTCACGGCAGAAATAATGCCTTTTGCCAGAACGATGCGACAAATCGATTCTCAATTTTGCGGTTTAAACTGGTTCGAACCAATTCAAAGCAATCTACACCGTTATTTCTGCACCCTGGAACTGAGCCGGAACTGAACCGAAAACCGTGAACCCAAACCCGAAACGAACCGATAAAAATGTCGCTTCGACACCCTGGTTCTAGAGCTACCCGGTGGGTTGCACCGCTGTAGTCTCTCGTCGTAAGGAGTTACTCGCCGTTGTAACTCACTTCGTCAAAGTGAAATGCAAATGTGCGAAGCAGCAGTTTTAACGTCCTCAGGCTCAACTTTTCTTGAACACAGAATCCAACAGTATGGGTTTTTTTTTTCAGGGTGTGAAAGGTATATCTAGGGTATTTATTGCTAGAAGAGTATTTATACTCACCTTCTTTCCATGTGGAAACTTGAGCAGCGCCAGCAGGGCCCAGCTCAACGCGACCGTCGGCGTGTTGTATACTTGCTCGAACTTGGATATCAAAAATTGTGTCAGGCGTGAGGTTCATCAAGCAGATGCTGTTGGCACGTGTGTAGCTCTCACGGCAGGACGACACTGATGAACAGTAACGCACCAGGAATCCGTCATAGTAAACAGCGTCACGGTCAGGAAAAGTCCACTTTACTTGGAAGGAACTCGTGCTGTTCGAAGAAACTCCAGTAATCACCGGCTCCGGAATAGCTGTAAAATTTATTTTAAAGATTGTTAACTCGTCTCAAAATGATTGATGCTGTTACACTGTTCTCTCGCTCACTACGAATGATTCTGAAAGGTCTACCGATATTTGCCATCATTTCTGTTTTGACATTTACGTCAATTAACGCGATATTTTAAGAAAACATATTTGACGTTAAACCTGATATGCACCACGCGCTAAAAAAGAAATACAAAGTTGAATACATCAGTTCTGGGTTAGGTAAACAAGAAAGCATTAGGACAAAAGAATGATATCCCCTACGCGCATGATATAAACTTATTTATTTATTTATTTATTTCGTCCCCCAGGGACCGAAGGTATTACAGAGGGGAATGTACAAAAATAAGCCAAATAGCATACACAAAGAAAAATAGGCAGGTGGATATAAAACAAGTAAATCATCTAAATACATACAAAAACTATTTGGAGGCAGATAAAGCTAACTCGAAACTTTTATTCCGAACACAAAGGAAACTCACAAATGGCATCTTTAATTTCAGCGCTTTAGACTATGTCGGCAATAGGTGCGGGAAGGTGATTCCAATCCAGAGATGTCGTGTTCAGAATAATCAAAATAACCTGCAAACGCAGGTTATTCTGAATCCTTGGAGCTAATGAACCGAAATCAATAAAATTGCTTTGTGTTTTATTCAAGATTTTAATAAGATTGTTTTTCTATCTTTAGATTTACACACTGTCTTACAATATTATGCTTGCCTATGTATCATGGGTGAAGCTATGTTGGTGTAAATTTATGTGTTTTTCCCTCAACGTAAAAGATTCTGTGGGCTCATCAAGTCCCTAATGTGGCTAAGGTTAGATTACATGAATTAAATTACTAGGTACTGCTCCTCATGTCGCTAGAATGGAATAAAATTGCTGTCAAGTTTATTCCAATAGAAAGTTTATTTTTATGATTATAAAACATTGATAAAAGCAACGAGCACAACATTTAATTGACCTTCCAGTCATTTAATACTTAAATATTAAATTAGTGTTTTATTGCAGTACAGGGTATTTCACAGAACGTCACCGATACGACCACATTTTTTGTGCAGTGCGTAGTTTTCCCGGAAATGATTTGGCCGGCGTTCTATGAAACACTTTGCTTAGGAATTCAGGCGAGCAGGGCGTTAATAGGTAATCAATTATCTCTCAGTACCTTAAAATGTACATTTTTAAAGAAATGCATATTACGGCATATTACGGCAGATATATTGCGTAAAAGGAGATGACGAAAGAATACCGACCTATGGGTCTTGTAACGGCCCAAGTGGTCAGTGCGTCACCGCAACCACCCAAAGAACATGCCTCCAATTTTACAGTGCAGTTTCTAGACGGAGGCAGTTTATCCACAATAACGCTGCGTACTGAAGATTCCATGACCAACCCGTCAACCAAAATGGTAGCTTGAACCTTCAAGGAAGTAGCAAATGTAAGCATTTAAAACAATTAAAATAAACAATTTTGTGTGGCGCAGAAACTGCAATATGCATACGTGTAAATATTATCGGCGGCTTTATTTGAAGCGTAAGACTCGCATTTTGCTTGGAATTTTTGATTACCTCAAGTTAGATATACCGAATAATTTGGAGGAGGAAAAAACTTTTCTTTTCACATCCAAAAGTAAATTAAATTTTGCCAAAAGTTTAGTTTCTGCTCGGATGCATCACTAGTGGTTCAGACTAGATTGCTGAGGTTCAGAACGTGCACTTACGTCATTCAAAAGTTATAAGCTATTTTCTTTTTTTTTTTTAACTTGAACACGCATATCGGTCTACATTCTGGTAGCAGACGCCATTCATCTACGTTTGTCGGGAGCTTCGCTGTCCACCATTGTTTCATAGAAAAATTCTGAAAAACAATTCTAACTTTTGAATTATACAACGGCAAATCCTAAATTGTTATCTGAACCCCAAACGCCAGTGCTACATTCGGGCGTAGACTGTACGTCTGACAACGAGTAATTAATTGTTGTGGTGAGGAAACCACGGTTCTCCTGTCTTCCGAACGTCCGGCATTGAAACCCTATGTCAGCAAAAACGAAAATAAGTTTTGTTTTTAAAGTCTCATTTATTAGGCGGTTTGTCTACAAAAACTTTATGACGAGCACGACGAAATCTCATATTTGTGCTGCTCGTCTTTAAAGGGGCCCTGCAAGGACTTTCTTACTGGTTTTTAATTTGCACCGAGCCTGGGCGCACTGAACGTAGTGACTTGATGAAACTTTTCTTTTCTCGAATTTCGCTTTATTTAAAAGTTATAGGCAAATCAAAATTACAAAAGCAAGCAAAAAATAACCTCCTTCATGACGTCCTTGGTTGCTTGAGCGGCCGTGAATTAGAGGGGGGGGGGGGGGGGGGGGGGAGGGGGGGGGAGCAGTGAGCTCAGCGAGCGGTCACGGCTGCCGCACTCCATGTCGACGGCTCGAGAGGGCGCCACTAAAGCTAGTTCTGGCTAGGCTGTATGAAGCGGGCAGCCAGGGTGGCTCGCACTACATTTTCTGCGCGATTAAACACTAATTCCGCATGACACTTAATTGGCCACAAACGACAGCAAGCGCGGGGTAAAGATCAGTTCAGAACGGGAGCCACTTCGCGCTGCCATACCACCAAAAGGCCAAACCGCAAGCCAAAGCTGCTTGCCAAAGGCCTTGGGAACGCTCGGAACCGCAGCGCCGCCGCGTGCATCCGGGACCTTTCTACGCTCGCCGCTAGTTGGCGCCTGATCCCACTACACCCTTCTAGTATGCGCCGCCTTTGCCACCATTTGGTGGCGGGTATGTCGACGGGTAAAATAGGGAACAAAAACTACTTTTTTAAATAATAGAAACGGCTCGCGCCACCTATATTTTGTATTTCGACTAAAAAGAAACATTTAGTGGCTCTGACCAGTATAGTGAGCCCAGCACCAAAGACGTCACATATCGCGAGCTTTCGGCACTGTGAGTCGCCCCCGTAGGTGGAGGAGGTTTCCGCTTCGTCCGGTTAAAATATGACGCACTGATACTTAGTTACTCCCTCCGTGCCCGCTGGCTTGCCCGAACCCCAAGAGACGTGGTAACCGCAAAAAAGCTAGACACTTAAATATGAATGCAGGGCCCCTTTAATACTCAGTTTTGCTGTTTTTTTTTTGTATAGGTAAAGACAAATCTGCTCATAGTACACTTTTTAAAAAAAAGTATGCGATGCAGTTATGGTTTCATCGAGGTAACTACTTGAATAGATTTTATACTTAATATAAAGTAACAAACAATCTAACCTTGACTTTTTGGTGACATATTTGTTGACTTGTATAGTTATGATTCGTCATATACAAAATACTATGAGACTACATAATCACTAAATATTGAGCGTTTGGCTGTTAATATGACGACAGATATTAAGATTTAAAGAACTATATTTAATTTCCAAAGCCATAACCAAAAAAGGTTTGCAGAAATAATTGCCTTTATAATTTTCCTGTGTTCAGAATACGAGAAAGGGCAAGACAATCGCTCTTCACCATTATCAAATGGATGCCTTTAAGTACATCTCCATTGCTAGGACAATAACAAAATAAAATTCTCTCCCTGATGATGCGGTCAGTTACTGTGACGCTAATTCATTCGAGCTATATTTACGCAAACACTTACCCTATTCATAAATCTGAAGAATGTTTTTTTTTTTTTTTTTTTTCAGGAATACGCAGGAAGTGACCACTCTGCCTGCACACACATACCTACCCGTTTTAGTATATAAATATTTCTAGCTTTGTTTACATAAACGATTATTTTTTCTGCGTCGAACGAAAGGTTCGAAGAATTGTAATTTACTAAGTAACAAACATTACAAAATTTTGACCAAAATTCGTAACGGTTTTTATTGCCCACTTTTTGTAATTAAAAGAATAACTGAAATTGCGCTATTTATTATTTTGCCTAGTAGGTTGAGGGAAGGTTGTGGAGAACTAAATATTTTATAGGATATTAAGTGGATAATTAAACAGCGTATTTGTTTAAAATTTGTTTTTTCGTTCGTTATGTTTAACTAAAATGAACTATACGTTCTGGCAGTCAACTATTTGAGTCGACAAACTACCAATTTACGATAACGCAAGTTTTGTCTTGGGAAAATAATAGTAGCAAAAATATTTGTTTTTCTCTTCTGTTTTTTTCTTGATTGTAAATAAGTTACTATATTGTTTATGATATTATTTATTTGCCTTTGGGAATACAGCACACTCAATACTATGTACAAGAGCAAAAAATAATGTTTTGTTCGTAGGAAAAGTTGACATAAAGCTTAAACGGGCTTTAATTCTGTGATGTGAGACGGGGGGCACTTACTCTGGTGGGGTAAACGTATTCAGGTTGAATGGAAGTAACATTCTTATCGTAATGACTTACAGTCACCTGTAATATAAAGAGCAACACTCCCATAGTATTTGCCACTTTCACAAAGGACACAATAATAAAATGATATTTCGGTACTCACGAAGGCTAGTTTTCAAAAATTCTAGATAAGACATTATTATAAGCAAATGCCGTTTCGTTCACGCACGTTGCTTTGTACATTTCAATTCTTCTACTATAGTAACTGTGATGAAGAGCAGGGAGGAGCTTCTGTCGTCCTGCCTTTAGCGCAAGCTTTCTACCTTCGATAACACTTCGGCGTATCGTGCAGGTCAAGTGCGCGCGCGCAGTCAAAACGTCGTAGAGACTGCAGGTTAAAAGGTCTCTCGCTGCTGTCGAAACTCTGGAAGCGACTAAAGCTATCGTTTGACTTAGTTGTTTCTACTGATAACGGTAAGTAAGAAGGGTGCTTGAATTGGCAGGGGTAATGAACGACGAGGGTCCTCCTCCGTAGTTTATCAACTGAACAATAGCAATAAATATTTGTAACCTAACAAATACATACGCCATATTGAACGAAAGCATCTGAATCTACAGCCTATTCGATTTTGTGAATATATCCCAGTTTTACTAACAAAACGTTCTTGCTAACTAAAGTTTTATGCATCTGCATTAGAACTAATTAACTCAAGCTGTCTCAAGTTCTATTCGTGTGTAAGCATTTGAGAAATGCTTGAAATACCTTACGTGTTTTCACATATTCAATGATTTACAAAGAAAATTTAGTATACACAGCCTCACGCATCATTCATCCCCGGCCTGATCACCTTAATAATGCATTGTAGCGCAGCATCACGAGCTAATACCAAATCAGCCGTGTCATAGGCCCGGCAGCTGCGCCCTGGGGCATATTGTACATAAGGCACCACGGTACGTCCAATAAACGTCGTTCACCTCGCTACTTGCGTACGAGTCATATGGTGTCAGAAGTGCTTGACCGCCCGAGCGCCGCGGATCGGTGGACCAGTAGCCGAGCGACAGAATGTAGGCGATATCCACCCCAGCCGAGCAGTGGCGTCTTCACAGCAGGCCATCGTGCTGCCCTGTACAACGCTACCGCCCCCTTCATAACACCTCGACACGTTCAGAGACGTGTGGCGGAACTGGAAATCTTGAAAATGTGAGTTTCAACTGTTTTCTACGGCTACTCTACTCCACCATCAACCGAAAGAAGTCCAGGCGGCGACCCTGTTAATGATAATAGAGGAAGATGAAAGGAAGTCGTTCAGCACATTCACGTTTGCAGACCAGGACGCGAGACATGATGTGAAGACTATCATTGAGAAGTTTCATAGCTTCTACCAGCCCACTACAAACCTAACCTACAATGAGTTTGTGTTTGATACAAGAAACCAAAAAGAGGGGGAGCCTTTCAACGAATGGTTAATGGGCATTCGTGTCCTGGCAAACAAGTGCGAGCTCGGGGATCTCGAAGAACGACTACTTAGAAGTAAACGTATTCTGGGTTTTCGAAACAAGAAACTTCAGCAAAAGATCATCGCCGACAACTCGTTGTACACCAAAGCGGTGGAAAGATTTAGAGCCTGGGAGCAGGGCGAAGAACAATTTAATACAATACAAAGCGAAGCGAAGGCACATGGAAAATGTCAACGCAGTGCAAGAACCCAAATCATCGTGCGAATAGTGTGTGTTTACAAAGCACAGAAATAATGTTTTCCCCACAGACGGGGAAAAACTGCAACAAGTACGGAAGCCTTACTCAATTCGCGAAAGTTTGCAAGTCAGGGCGAAAAAGAGCCCCCGTACAGCAAGTACACGAGATTGTGGCTAGCAGTGACGAAGTATACTTTTCAGATGCGCTAAACGTCGGTGTTCTATCTGGCAAGGAACTATGAACGGCTGCAGTGACCTTAGACAGCATGCCCGTTCGTTGCAAAATAGATGGCGGAGCCAATTGATGCGTCATCTCGAGGGCAACACTAGGCCAAGTTACTACGAAACCAACAAAAAAGTGCAACGTCACTTTGAACACTTTCCTCGGTCATGCAGAAAATGCACAAAAAATTGCCTCCATCGGACAATAACTGTCAAGCTGGGTTTTTGTTGTACGCCAAAAGGTCCCAGTCACCTTCAGTGGCATTGTAGCAGAACGCCTGAGACTGATTACTTGTGTTTCAGCACCGCAGCACTATACGGTGCAGCACGACCTTTTGAAGCCGTTTTCCAAGGGCTCGGTCAGCTGAAAGGTGTTGTCTACGATATGAAGCCACAACCAGGATCCAGTGATAACGTCAAAGCAGCAAGACGAATACCTGTGGCCCTCCAAGATAGAGTCAAGGCAGAGTTGGACCGCATGGAAGCTGATCAAGTCGTCAAGAAGGTAAACGAACCAGCCGAATTATCTAGTCACATGCTTGTAGTCGTAAAGAAAGATATGGTAAGAATTTTTTTGGATCAATCTGATCTTAACGTATACCAATCACGCGAACATTACCTTATGCCGACGTAAGAAGATGTGTCTCCACGTCTGCACGGCGTCAACTTTTTTTCTACAATGGATGCGTCGTCGGGCTTCTGGCAAATGTAATTGTCAGAAGCAAGTTCCTAGATCTGTACCATGAGCACACCTTATGGTAAATACAGGATTATTCCTATGCAACTCAGAATATCAACAGCCCCAGAACTATTTCAGCGCCCAATGCAAGGTACCCTGGAGGGACTGAAGAACGTAGCAGTCGTGATGGACGACATCCTAGTTTGGGTAACCACGATAGAAGAATATGATGTTAACATGAAGAACTTTGTGGAACGCTGTGAGAAGCACGATCTCAAGTTGAATCAGAAAAAAATGTCGCTTTCTGCGGTACGAAGTACAGTACTTATGCCACATTTTTACGACTGAAGGTCTGAGCCTAGATCCAAAACGAGTCGAAGACATCCTTGCTGTTCCGGAGCCCAGAGACCGTAAGGCGTTACAACTATGTTTTGGCATGACCAACTTTGTCGGAATGTTTGTACCAAATATGCATGCTCTCTCAGCACCATCACGCAAGCTGCTTAAAAAATATATCGCTTGGGTTCGGACTGAACGCCAACAAAGCTGTTTTGAAACGATCAGAGAGTCGTTTATCAAGGTGCCAGTACTTGCGTGGTTCGAGCAAGATAAGCAAGTCACGTTGTCAATTAATTCCAGCCAAACCGATGCTGGGGCGGTGATTATTCTGAACGGATATCCCATTGCCTACTCATCATTCTCCCCACCGAAACTCAACAAAAATACGCCCAGATGGAAAAAGAGACGCTGGCTATAGTACACGGATGCAGCAAGTTCAACGACTATATTTTAGGACACTCATCTGTGACTGTCGAATCGGATTATAAGCCACTGGAGGCAATATTCCGGAAACCCCTCTGTGACTGCCCGCTCCGTTTACAAAGGATGAGGCTAGTGCTTCAGCGATACCCCATTACCGTGCATTACAAGCCAGGGAAAGAATATTTTCTTGCGGATGCGTTGTCAAGTTTGCCAACGAGGACTATGCTAAAGGACGAAAGCAATCAGTTTCAAGTAAACGTTGTTTTCGCGCTACCCATTTCAGATGCACGAGTGACGGCAGTGGCGGATCCAAGGGGGGGGGGGGGGGCGACGGGGGCAGCCCCCCCCCACCAAATGAAGTCGACCTCCCCCCTCCCCCCTTCTCGGAGGGCAATTTTATATGGGTGGACTCCACGGTGCACACGAAAGACGACGCGGCTTTCATCCAGCTCCGAGAGTATGCATCAACATCCTAGCCAGCCGAAAAACGAGAAGTTCCGGAGGAATTTCAAACGTACTGGAACAACAGAGACGGGATGAACGTGGAAGATGGGCTGGTTGGTCTTCAGGAGCAATAAAGGGGTAATTCCAAAGGCCAAGTGAACTGAGATTTTGAAACGTTTGCATACTGCACATGAGGGGAATCAAAAATGAAAATGCGCGCCAGAGAAGTGATATATTGGCCGACCATGTCATGCGACATTAAAGTTATTGTAAAGTCATGTGAAGTTTGCGCAAAGCATAATCCTAGAAATGCAAGACTACCATTAGTGAGCCATGAACTGCCCTGCCTACCGTGGCAGCTTGTGGGGCTAGGCCGGTTCTTCCACAACAATCGTTGTAGTAGATCAGATCTTGCATTTGTGTTGACTGGTGATTGTTGTTGACTTCTATCCTTTTTTTTAAAATGAAGGAACTTCTACAGTCCATGGCACCTTCAGTGGTATCCGCCTGTGCAGAAGTCTTCACAGCTTATGGGATACCAGCCAAATGGTGCAGTGATAACGGACCCGCTTTCAATGCGGAGCACAAGTTCGTCTGCTCCATGCACGTGGGATGCGACGATGTCAGAACGCCGAGCTCTTATTTGCTGATTGAAAAAATAGTGGGTAGAACTCAAGGCCTCTATCATTGAGGTCTACCAACTATCCTTTAAATTGAAGCCACTCAGAGCTCGGCTTTGTTCTGACGTAACCGCAACCCCCGTGCAAGAAGCGGACGACTTGCTCTTCGCATAGTTACAACTTCAACGACTTTGGGAATAAGTTTCGAATTTTTAACGCCACGTCAGGCCCTCACCAACCTCGCTCCAATGGAATGGCTGAGCGCACCGTACAATATGCAAAGGAACTGCTAACAAGGTGCTCCTACAATACCCTTGACTTTTGCAGAGCTCTCCTGAAATGCTGCAACAGCCCGAGGGACAACCTGCTCAAGTACCAATACAGAGGTTAATGGGTCGTCAGACACGGACGCTGTTTCCGGTTCCCAACTGCTGCCTGGAACCTGCCGTCGTACCGCACAAGGAGGTGCGCAGCCGACTACTAGAGAACCGCAGCAAGCAGCCGACCTGCTACAACAAAACGAAGACCCTATCCGAACTACAAGATGGTCAGCAGGTGTACACGTTTGACACCGCTTCACGCACGTGGTCTCTGGCAGTCCTCATGAAACGTGCGGTGCCTTCGCGCTCATTTGTGATCGAAACTGGTGACGTGTGCTACGCCGAGCAGAAGAGCACCTGCATGGGCCGCCGCCTCAGCAATATCAGCTAGTCACCACGGCGGCTCGTGAATTGCCGACGCGGCAACAGCAACTGGTCACCACAGCGTCTGCTGAATCCACTGGCCTCCAAGCCCAGCAAAAATCCTCAACGGGAGCCCCACCATCAGAAAACCCTCAAAGCCAGGAGCTCAGAAGGAGCTCAAGGCAACGGCGGAGCCCCGTCAGGTACCCAAGACCAGAACTTTAAGCGCGATCGTACAAGGTAAATATTTTCTCTTCCTTCACCTTTTTCCCCTCACTTCTCGTTAAAATTTGTTTTTGTTTGAAATAGGTGAGATTTATCACAGCGTAACGAGCTGATAAAAAATCAGCCCTGTCATCCGCATCGCAGCTGCGCCACTAGGGCATACTGTATCTGAGGTCTCGCGGTGCATGCAATAAACATTGTTGACCTGAGAAAATATCGTAAGGGTGCAGGCGATCTGGTGTTGTGATGTTTCCGTCTCTATCCCAATCTCAGGTTAATTTAACATGATTGTTGACCTCGCCACTTGCGTACTTGTCATATACATGATGGCATCTTTTTTTTTAAATTCGAGCACGAGCGCCAACATCAATTTCTTCTTAATTTATTTTATTTTAGACATAAATTAGGTAATCTAGGTTATATAAACATTTGCGATGTCCTAATGGCTCACACTGAAACTCCTTCTTATGGTCTGGCAACTCTTAATATACTTAAGATTAAATATTCGTTATCCTGCTGGAACGGCACTGATGGGAGTTTTATGTAGGCGTCCGGTTACATCACAACAGCAATCTTCGGCAAGTATCAATGCTAGTTATTATTTGTAAGTGTACAAAGAGCTAACCCATATTCGAGCTGGCTAACATAAAACTGAAGCTACACATCCGCAAAAAAGGGCGCAGACATCTCTATATTATACGACTAAGAGGATATAGCAATGTCTCGATAATTCTAAAGAATGGTAAATGGTTTGATAGGAAGTACTACAATTATTCCGTCTAAACTTCCAAAGTGTAGGCAGACAAATCAGAAGTAGAAAACGGCGAGTCAGAAATGGAAGGTACCTTATCAACATTGGAGATATAAATTTGCTCTGTAAATATTGTTTCAAGTTTCAACGCAATGTAGTGTTTATACAACGCCGAAATTCAGGAATCAAAACCGAATGTCGATTTGTCCGGCCTAGGCGGATGCCACTGACATTCCTTATGATATTTTCGGAGAAGCTACACTTAAGGCGAACGACTTCAGCTGAATTTTTATTATACATTGGCTCACCTGAAAATATTCGGCAGGACCAGAGACCCTCCAACTGACTAGGAGTTCATGAGAACTGAGTGGGTCTGCATGTAGACCGATAGGATCTGGAAAAAAAGATTTACGCAAACATTCGGAACTTGGCCTGTTTTGCTACGGCCTACGGGTGCATAATATAAAATGCCTTCGTATACATTATAAGGCATCAGCTCAAAACCTTCAAATACCAAACACGTTTTATTATATGATATTGAAATTTATACGAAATTATCTAGGAAAATTTCAAATGCGTGAACATACAATTGTTCTGCGAGAGATTTTCAGACAAACTTCGTGGTATTGTGCATCATAGCATCAAATGTCGCACTGGTTTGCTATACCGGCATGCACAGCTGAACTAGAAATTGGTTCAGAACTTTAATATACATATAAAGCGTTTTATTAAACAAGTCTATCATATCTGTAACACGCAGAGCACACTCCAACATATCTCTGACTTTCAACAATATTTGTGTAGGGATGCAATACTGGCTTGAAATAGGTTAAATCAAATTTCGGAGTTCACTTATTTGCATCCTTGCTTGTCTTCCTTAACGATTCATGCTCTATTATTGCTGATTACAAGACATAACTAAAGACACAATTCGCTGATCAATAGAAGGGCAATTGAAACTTAAGATATTTCCCACTAATAATTTTGTTTCGAAGTAGTTTCTCTCCTCATTAAAGCTTCCACATAATCTAGAGTTAGCAACAACTCTAAAATGGACTATTATTCTTGCGAATATAGTATAAAGATATTCCGGATTGTTACTGAAAACAGCTATTATATTTAAGACGTTCACTGCAATGGAGGTTGAGTTGTAGCAGAAGCGAATATTGATTGTCACTTTTCACATTAATAAATAAAGTGCGATAGGTGCACAATAGCTACTTGCCACTAGGAATAGTAGCTATATCGTGCGAAATCTCCGGACTTCGAAAGGTGATGTTACGGTTTTCTTCGGCATTTTCTGCCGAGACAAACACCCTGTACTTTCTTCCTGGTTCCAGCCACAAATTGCAGTTCATCCAATTTTGATCATTGGGTCGCGTTGAAAAAATATCAAGTTCCATATTTCCGGGACGTCCTGTTATCGGACTTCGTGGTTCCCATCGAACGTGATATTTGAATGGCAATCCATTCCAATTAATAGGATCCACGATGAGTAGATTGACATTTTTTTGCCCAGTTGAGATAATCTTGAGCTCCCTTGGTGCGGAAGGATCTGCATAGAAAAAAAAAAAACATAAATCCAACCGGAAGCAGGTAGTTACACTCGGAAGTTTAACCATTTGGTGATAAATGGAGATCAAATAGGCCTACGGATCCCCAGTGGCAGGGCTCCAGTCCCGGCCGAGGTGCCTGCGATCTGACGAAGGCCGACTGCGGAGACGATGACGTGTAACCGAAATATCTGCAGCTGGTCGAAATGAATCCTCCGTTTACCGCTGGGGCGTGCCAGATGACCCTCGTTGGTTTGGCACGTAAAACCCATAAATTTCACTATGATGGACATCAATCATAAATATAACCTTGAAGCATTTCTTGGAGTACACATTCCTGCTGCGCGCCCTCAAAAATAAAGGATTTACAGCGTGTCCCCCAAAACAAATTTCAGGGTTTTCTTCGCCTCAAAAATAGACTACGCATATTCGAAAGCTCGAACTCCGCCCAAATGTAGCACTAGTGGTTCGAACCTGATACCAAACTTTCAGAACTAACCGTTATCTCATTCAAAAGCTATAGGCAATTTTCCCAAATTATTTAATTGAAAAATGGTGGCCAACAAATAGCTCTCAAATACATCAAGCTGAATAGTGCCAGTGACCGACAACAAGAAAAAAAGGGCACCAGTTTCCCATTAAAATTTTCAGTAAATTAGAGATCTTTTTAATGGACACTTTAGCATCTGGTTTGGACCTCTAACAGTACAATTAGGAGGCGAAGGAACGTTCGGCAATACATATGTTATTTTTGCGGTGAAGAAACCCTTCAAAATATTTTGGGGTCCACGCTGCAGAGACACTAAATAGGCTACGCTTCAAATTAAAGACACCTCGGCCATCTTGTTGCTTAGAAATATCGCTGCTAGTTATCGTAAGTTGTATATCTTTTGTTGCAGGAAACGCTTTCCAGTTTTCCTAAAATGTTAAAAGAATCCTCGATAGAGCAAAACGATATCGCTAGAGCTTCCTGTTACCGTATCTGCAACTCAGGAAGCAAATATTTATTCGTAACCATCGCCATACAGTGCTGGTTCGCAATAAGCATCATCATGGACGCACCCACAAAGTAATCGTAAAATTAAGTTTCCATACTCTAAGCCTAGCTCATTTATTTGTTTTAGGTCAATAAAATCTGACATTGATGAATTTATGCAATGATTTGACCTAATCCTTTTAAACACCAACAGCACATAGATATTTAGTTGGCGCCACCATCAAGTCTCACTCCACATCCCTCAGCCCTGGATATTTTGTTTGCATGTAATCCGATAACGCATCGCAATTGATTACTTTTAATATAAAACATTATACGCAGACAGATTGTTTGAAACAAGTTACGTAAATTGTAGAATAATTGTAGCTCACAAATTGTAGCTCACGTATAAAGGGGTTTTCTTGTTTCCAGGACAGCCCCGCTTGGAGCTTTCCTGGATTAAGTAAAGCCAGAACTTCTCGGAAATACATTTTGTATACACAGCTTTATTTCGTGCCTAACCGTTAAACAGCCTATGGTAAACTATCCGCACGCTACTTCTCGCTTCGGAAACAAGACCCCTTATCTTTTTTCCTTTTTTTGTTCTCCTACAATCGGCCTTAGACATTTTAAAAAATTAGGGTCACGCCCCTGTTCCCTGGAGGCTGGGGACTCTCACGGTCGTGTCCTGGTTTCTTAAAAGGAATGCGACAATACACGACCATTTTTGGGCCGATACTGAAGATGAAACCCAAAGATGAAAAATCTATGGACGAAATAAACCACGAAAAAACACCTCCCAATTTAAAGATAAGCACACACCGAGAATACGGAGCCCTAGATATATACCGTGTCATGGTGCAAATCAGAGTTTATTTGGTGTATTTAATTTTATTAAAGAGTAAATATTATGAATATGAATATTGTGTTCCCGTTGTTTCGTCATTGTTTGTTGGTTTTCCTGGTAAGAATTGTTTAACTGAACTTATGAGATAGGTTTTCAGAACGCAAAAAATAATTTTTTTTCATTATTTTTTTCTCTGTGCAGAAAATTGATATTTTTACACTGAATCAGGCCAGAATTAGTAGGAAGTAAATCAGTCCGAGTTGATATTGCATTTCTCTGGAAGAATCAGGATAAAATATTTCAATGAAGGAAGAAGTTAGGTTATTTGTATTGCTCGCTTTCTTTAAAAAAAAAAAACACTCCTCGCAAATACCATACCTCGATAGTTCTATTTTATTGCGCAATTCATCCGAAACCAGTCTAAAACGATTTTAGGATTGCGTTACAAATAAACTTCAAACAGACAAAAGGGTGTCCTTTCTTTAAGAACTTCCCTTTCTTTCCGTATACGTAGTAATGTTTTTTGGATCACAAATAAAACTGCCGATATTTTTTATATCTAAAGTGATAGATCACTTACTGTACGCATGCGTTCGAAGTTCCAAGGCCGCTGCTCGTCCTAATCTCATTGGACGATCAATGTCCTCCTCGCTGTTAATGTAAAACCTTCTCAGTGTAATGTTGTATTTGGTCCACGGTTTCAGACAGGATACATTGTATTCCGTGAGAGTGGGCTCCAAGGTCTTCTGGAAGGTGTGGCCCAGCGATCTTCCGCTCAGAAAGTAGCCGCTGAGTTCCAGTCGAAATCTGCTGTGTCCAGGCAGCTCGACACCAGATGACCACGTGAGAAAGGCAGAGTTGTTCGTGATGTGATTTGCGGTTAGCAGCAAGTCCTGTAGCAGGTATTCTCTCGGCGCTAGATGTTGTAAGATAAAAAAAAACACAATGTATCACCAATTATTTGAATTTTACACCGTTCATAAAGCATTCAAGTTCCAATGGTCTATCTATGGACATTGAGAGGTTAACAAACGCAGGTGTACCCAATTGTGTTCAGGCTTCCTGGTTCGCGCTTTGTACTTCGGCGTTCTTATCAGCTAATATTACAATCTGATTGGCTGCAGGGCCATTACAATATACATGGTACTCGCCATGTATATTATAATGTTGTACGGGCAAGCGCCGACAACATTGGTACATTGGAATCTAAAGCCTGGCAGAAAACGGACCTACCCGGTCCATTAAGTGACTGCCTCGACGTCGTCGCTACAATGTGCACCATCTGAAATCGCGTCCCCTGTGGTCTTTCTAACGGCCACGTTGTAAAAATGGCCCAAAAAGAAGACGACGTGGCAAGAGCGCGAGAAAGCACTCAAGCAGAAGGACGCCACTGCAGGCTAGGGCCATTGAAAGGGACAGTTCGTAGCTTAGAAGTTCTCTAAATAAACTGCTACAGTTCTGGCGGTTGTAGGATGGCGAATGTTAAACCCGTCAATCACTATTGATCGGTGCCCGAAAACATTTCTTTCAGATGGGGAATATGACGCTTCGAAGCTCCATTTTGACTTATGCGCTGCGACGAACAAGTGGGACGATACCAAAGATATGCTCTTCTTGCAGACAGAACTGCGCGGACGATCGTTCTTGGTGTACCCGTATCGAAATGTGGAAGATGGTGAAAGGTTCTCCCCGTCTGTCTGAGACCATGTCAAGAAGATGTGTTCTCCGGCTCAACCAGGAATTGCCGCTGCGCAATTCCGAGCGTAGGCACACAGTTTAGAGGGAATGTCTAACACAAGGTAACTGTGATACTATTTCATATAATAAAATTTCATTTTATTAGATTACATTACTCGTTATACTTTTTTTTAGCTTTAAGTTAAATTATGTTGCCTTCTGTGAACTAGGCCAAAAAGGTTCAGGTTTCGTTTCTTCTCTATGGCATTATTTAAACGTTCTTCGTTGAGAAAGTTAACGTTCCCGTCCCGGTTGCCAAAACCAATCGCAAGGTTATTCATGGCAGCGAAGCCACAACCGTCCTTGGTCGACCCTACCTCGAAGTAACTGCCTCTGTAGCTGTAGTTACTTTACACGAAGGCTCGTTCGGGCAATGAGACATCCGCGATAGGTTCACAAGCCGAGTAAATCAATGCACTTTCTTCTAATCCCTTTCCGCCCACGCTCCGGAAAAGACAAGTGACTGCTCCGGTTTGTAATCCCAGGGGATACCTTCTTTGTGCCAAAGCTTGGACAGGAAGCAGGCCTGTCGCTCCAGAAATCATTCATTATAATTATTTTTTGTTTATTTTACCAGTTTGTTTATATTTTGTTTTTGTTTTACACGACCGGAAGCTACCAAGGACGAGGCCATGACACTTTGTTTACTTCCGCAGATTATATAATAGCCCTGAGAAATAATCCGCAAAGAAACGCAAAAACAAAAAAAGAACAAGGAATAAGTACTTAGATTCTTTCCTTATCGTGTCTTGTCGCTCTTTTAAAGCGGATTACTTGAGGGGATGTTATTTTGCTGTAAGTCAATCGGCGGTCCTTGCTGTCCAGCTTCGCGAACTTCCATTTTTGTTTTTGAAGGTTAGCGTTTGCTCTTTGACACACTGGCGTTGTATCACCTTGTGTGGGAGGTAGGAACTTTGGAACATACAGTGAAACGTTTGTACTCTCCAGTTTGAGCCTCAGCCGGTATGTTATGTTACCACCATGTACAGTCCCCGGAAATATGAAAGACCCACTGGGAGCGCGTGGCCGAGGCGGTGCCTGGCGAGGGCGCTGCGAGCGCTCCGGGCATTTCCATTCTGTTTCGAGGGGAGGACGCTCACTCGGGGCTCAGCGCAAACTGATAAGCGCGTTGCGCTTTAGCTGAGCTCCGAGGGAGAGTCCTCCCCTCGATGCAGAATGGAATTGCCCAGAGCGCTCGCAGCGCCCCCGCCAGCCACCGCCTCGACCACGCGCTCCCAGTGGGTCTTTCATATTGCCGGGGACTGTACATCCCAAACAGCTATAGCAACGAAAGCGATCAAGTCTTCTCGAGCTGGCCGCAACACTTGTCAAGTGGGCTCTTCCGCGTGTGCCGCAGAGCCTATTTTTTGTTTGTCGTCAAATTTCTCTGCAGTTTTTGTTCTTGTGAAAATGAGTGCGTGGTGCGTGGTGCTATACTCTTATCACAACGACACCAGGCATCGGACGGCATGAAGAACGTGGCAATAAAAAAGCTAAGCTGTTTTGTATTTAACTTTTTGCCTTATTTGAATTTTAGTAACTATGTTCTACGGCTGCGGTCGTGACAAATTTCTAAGATTAGTTCAGAGACGTTTTTGTCTGTCTTATGTCCTTTTTACCAACCGTTGCTACTATTGGTGCCAGCCGAGACAAGTTTGTGTTTGCTGGTCGACAATGGGCAGGCCGGGTTTGCATGCTTAGCCGCGTTCGGAGCGTGTCTTTAGCCTACTATTTTGATTGTGTCTTCTGCGTACACCGTTGATTCGACTTATCATCAAGAGAACTATTGTTTTATTTTTCACTCATACGAGCGTCGTCTTTGTTACTACTAATTACGCTTGAGTTGGCCTTGGCATTTTTCCACCGGATCAACCTAGTTTTTCTGTCCTTCTAGGTAATTTTCAGTTTTCTGACGTGGTTTCGATAATTTTTTTTAATGCCCAGATTTCTTAGTGACAGACTTTTGCTTCATGTTTTTAAGGCACTTACAAGGCCTTCCGGAGGGAATCATTTAAATAATCGGCGAAGCAGCTAGCGATCTCCACTCTGGGCTTGCCCGTCCGCGTGCGCTGGTTCGCCGAATTTTTAAAAAGAGATAATTTTGAAGATCCTTAACGTCCCCCTAAAGAAAGGGTTAATGCACTACTCCTAAAAAAGTATTCGTTCAAAGCAGAGGGAAGTCATCGCTGCGCGGTGACCTTTTTGCTCACAACAGTGTTTAATTTAAACAAACTGTATTGCTTATAGCCCTTAGGCCGCGCATAAAATAACTAGATTATTCGAAGAAAAAAAAAGAACAGAATAAATACAATTTGAATTTAAAACAAAAAGATGCATATGTATGCTACAAATTTCGGGAACTCATAGCACACAATGAAATAATTCTGTAAAAGTTAAATTGTTGTCTAAGTTCTTTTCCTCGGCCTTTCGCTGCTAAATAATTATGAACCTCAAAGTAACGCAAAAGTAACCTTCGTTATATTTGAATGTAACGGTAACGGTATTTCGTTTGATCTACAGGAAAGTTACGAATATTAGTAACGCATTACTTTTTGACGAATGAACGAGAAACACTATTTGTTACTGATTTTCGGTAACGGGTAGTGTGCTCGCGCTGTTAGATCAGGTTGTACTGCGGGTGCATGTCGTACTGTTCCGAGGAACAATACGACATGCTCACGTACAACCTGATGAACCTTATTTGAAAGGCATACGCTCTGATCTTTAAGTACCGTTCACACATTTGCAACTGAATAATACCGGCTGAGACAAGATCGGTTTTTAAGCCTCTTGCGTCGTCTTAGGACCCGATGCGCTGCTGCGGAGCTGGTCCTACGCCGTCGCAAGATGCTTAAATACCTGTCTTCGCTCAGTCGGTCCTACTCATTTGCAAGTGTTAGAACGGGCCTTAAAAAGCCACTAAAATGAGAAAAAAAATGTTTTTTTTCTTAAACAGCCTGGTTAGAAAACGCGTGTCGAGAAATTAATTTTACGCGAAAACAAAATGTTGTAGAGCAGTATTTACGGCGCGAGATTTATTTTAAATTCTGCGCGCAAAGTCCCCGACGTCACGGAATGGTCATACACACTTCCCACCCCAACGAGATGGTCATACGCTCTCTCCACCGCAACGTGATGGCGAAGCCAATAGGCCTCCTGCTTTGCCCAGGAGGCGCTGCGTAAAAACCGGCTTGTAGCGCCCCCTACGATTTGTTTATCGATATTGGGTAGTACAAACTTGCGCATTTGAATTTGTCCCGCGTAAAAGCGTTAGCCGGTGTATGAATTGACCGCTTGCGATTTTTTTACGGCACGGAATCGAGCCAATTTTTAACATGTGAAGTTTCTTTCGTTCCTCAACACTTCGCAACGGGAAGAAACTCAGCCATGAATGCTACTGCAAGCTGCGTCTACGCCGTACAAGAAGCCGAAAATTTAGTGTAGGTTAGCTGTCACTCGCAAAAACAGCGAACTTCCTGTGATTTCGAGCTTGAGGTGAGCATTACGAGATATGTGAACGCGCCTTGTAAGCAAAAACTCCCACACTGCAGCCCTCACGTACAGCCAACGCGATCAGCTGATGACCAACCTCATAAATGCGCGAAAGCAGACGCAAGCGATCGAGCGGCGACCGGCCGTCTGTCGGCCGAGCAGATCGTTCCTACTGCACGCGGCTTCTCGACCTCTTGGAGCTTTTCTTACGCATTTTCGCTATAAGCGTGACCCAACAGGAGATCAGCAGTAGGAGTTTCGCCTTCAGCACATGCACGGCCGCTTGATAAGGGACTCCCCTTGGGAGCGGCCTGCCGTATGTCTCGCGCCGCCGGTGAGAGCGATAGTTCTACTTTACCCCGCAGCGCCAGCCGTGGCGCTCGTTATCGGCGAGAGAGGCGCAGTCCGCCCGGCGCGGCCCGGTGTGGCTAGGGTGCCTACATGTTTCCGCACGCTCCGCTTCCGGAGCGGCGGAAACATGTAGGCACCCTATAGGTGTGGCTATTTAGATTGTTTTTCGTGAAGCGGCAAGTCTCATTTGAAACGAGTGCCAGATTGCATGAATGATGTGACAAATCTGTGTCGAATAGAAGCACATAATTCTTTCTGCGAGGAGCTCACTCAGCTGCAGGCTGCGCGTTAGAGCCGCATTCAGCTGGCACTATGAGCGAATTGTCGTTTTCTTGTTCCCGTCCCCGTTTCTATTACCACTGTAATGAGTTATAGTTGGATATAGCTAGGCCGTATGATTTCCGATTTTAACCGATGCTCGAGCACGCTCGAGCTGTGCCTTTTATTTATCTGTGAGGGACGATAAGAAAGGGATTCCTCGTGCATAACTTCTGCAATATAAATTTCATTGTTCACGAACAGATCAAGGGAGTCATATAGTTCGCAAGCGGAATACCTTTCGGGAAAGAGGCTTCCGCGAAAGTCTCAATATATTCTCTAGAGAGCTGTTTAGGTCACCAGCCGAGTTAGCCAGAAGAGGTCTAGGAGCTTCCCGAGAAAAAGCTCGCAGAGTTCTTAGCTGTGGTACCGGTCTCTGCAGTTAGTACACCACATCAGCGGGCAGTCCATAAGGTGTGGAAGCTCAGCGCTCGCGAGAACCTTGCCAATCCGTCCAGAACGACGAATCTCTGCCAACTGTAGAGCCCTCTCGACAAAGGTGCAGACGAGCTTGCACGGCCAGACAGCTTCAGGTCGTGGATAGCTGAGTCCTCTTTGGTCAAGGCTAAACACGAACTGATTTTCTCCGTCACGAGATTCATTTCCCTTAAGTTACAGCTTGCATTCAGGACACGTCACCTGCAAAGTTGAGCGGGTTCTACACATTAGCCTTCCTTGCTTAAATCTGTCTTGAAATTCGTCGCAGGTTTGTCGCAGTTTTTTAATTCGCTCGTTCAGTCGTTTGGCTTGCATTTGAAGGCGGTGCGCGTTTTTCTTGGCCTCTTCCATGAAGCCTATAGCTGTCAAATTGAATGACGTCTGACATTCTTCCACTTCAAACTCTTTTTGCAGGCAAGGTTCAATAGCCACGCACTCATCAACAGCTCGTCTTCTTTCTGCAGGGGACTGCATTTTGCGTTGTCGGCTTCTACCGCTCGCATGCGACGTGGACGCGTTAGGTGGCACACGAACAAGCGTTCTGCGTTTCTTTGAACCTGCTGGTTGCATGTACAACGAATACAATGGGAATTGAGTCGGCACCGCTGTCGGTCGCAGTACCTTCCGCTTCATCCATACCTTGTAGTCCTCCGCCTTAAATGCCTATATGTACAACCTCGGCTTTCTGCGGGGAAGATAATCCACATAGCGCTCCCCTCTCCTAAGCTGCGAGGGGGAGCCAGGTTGGGGCAAGGTAAAATGTCAAGAGGATATAGGAAAGGAGCTGACGGGAAAAAGTGGAAAGCGCGAAGTGTACGTCGACCTTTAAAATGAAGGGAGCGCACGACGCTCCTGGAGCTTGGTTGCCACTGGCTGCCCTTCTCGCTGCCTTCTCGCGAAATGTTCTTCAACCAGGCATTCCAAAATTTCTCTCTAGACGGAAGCTCGTGATAGCAGAGTTCCGGATCTCTCGCAGCATTTCACTTACAACGCGGCCCGCAACAGTTTTTAGGCATCGCGTGCTCCGTAACCCATCTGCACACTTTAAAACTGTGCAGAGACAGACAAAAGGCGGCTGTCTGCGTCTCTTCTTTCTCATCCATCAGTGGTTATCGCCATGAAACTATAGACCAACACGCTGTTTACAAACAATCCCGCGTTTGCCCACACCAGGTGTGGGCACTGCGCATGCGCAGAAACCGAATTCGCGTGAAGCGTCGCGTCTGCGCATGCGCAGTGCCGTCGACAGCGCCACCGTAGCTGCGTGACGTCAGGGCCGGGTGTTGGTCTATAGAAACGAGCAAAAAAGCGATCGAAAACACAAACCACGCATGCGAGCACAGGGTAAAACTGCGATATTTTCTCCGCGCAAAGTGGTGCAAAGGTGGGGGACAAGCGATTTTTGCGGCCTTTTGCAACCGCGACAGCACCTCGGTATCGGCGAAGCCAATGACGGGCAGATATTTTCTCTGGGTCGCGAAGCAAGAGCGCGTTGGGCGCCTTTTCTATACTCTTTTTCACCTTATGATGTACCGCAAGAAGGGCTACAAGCGCGAGCTCCTTGCTCTATAAGGCACATCTCGGCGGCACAAGCTCTCGTGCGTTAAGAGTAGCTCCCAACGCTATGAGCTCGCGCTTCTAGCCTTGTCTGCGGTACAACATAAGGTGAAACGGAGTATAGCTTTCAGCTCACGAGACCACTCGCCGATGTGCAGCGCCTCCACGGCAGATGGGAGAAGTTCTCCTCTCACGCGCGCTCTTTTGTTTTCGGAAAAAAATCGGCAGGCCGCACCAACAGGGGGGATCGACAGGGGGGATCGAGAGGCCGTGGCACATGCTTCATGCTCTTTGTAGTGCGGTGGTGCGCGTGCACGCTCATCTTTTCAAAAGAGAGCTCTCGCTGGAGGCAGCTCTTTTTCTGCTGATCCCATGTTGCAAAAGAAGTAGTTTAATCAGATCGCTCCACTGGTCGAACAGTATAGCGTGTTCCTATTCGTAAAATTCGCATGACACACGCTTCGATGCTAGACACGGCCGCTTGATCGTTGCGCCATGCTTAGCAGAACAACCTGGAGAGCGAGAAAAACAATTGTCTCGCTTACTCAGTGCACTGGACTCTAGTATAGACTCGATGCGGTTTCGATGGGATTCTGTAGAAGCTTACTCCGGGGTTCTTGCTTTTCTTGACAGTTGACTACGCAACAGTACCGTCCATGGCAACGTTTCGAATACGTCGAGGGTGCTTGCCCCCAGTTTCGACATGCTTGGACGAAGGAAACATTACTAGATTGCGTCGAGCTCGGGTCCCCGGGGTAACGTTGTGTGGTGGAAACTATGAGTGACACGTTTTGAGTCGTGACCACGCGAAGGCACAAATAACAGCTGCGTGCAGAGGTAAACAGCCGCCCAAACAGGTCTGTTAAAGTGCGTGGCCTCGGGACTTGTACTACTCAGATACTATCGCCCGCCACCGGAGGGCGCCACGATACGTCCAAAGCTTCAGCGCAAGAGGCCTATCCACCTCTCCTCCACGCGCCCGAAATGCCGAGAGAAAACACAAGTGGAAAGGTAGTGACTATCGACTAAATCGCGCCTCGCGCCGTCAATATTGCTCTAAAAAATCTCTTTCTCGCGTAGAATTAATTTCTTGACACGCATGTCCCAACCAGACTGTTAAAAAATTAATTTTTCTTTTCAGTGGTCCTTTAATACTACAATGACGCCCTTGGTCGGGATCAATTCATTGCTGAAATCGACGAAAGCCTCCGGTGCCGTGTACTCATTGCTGCTGCAGCGTCTTCGGCTGCTGCAGTAACCGCGGCCACCCGCATCACCTGACTCGGCAGGGCTCCAAGAGCTTCTTTGCGTGAGGACACAACCGTCTTTGCTACAATAGCGAATATCGCGTCCCTCGCCTCTCCGGTCCGTTCACACGCTTTCAACCCAGTAGAACCGACTGAGAAAATACTGGTTTTTAAGCCCCTTGCGCCAGCTTAGGAGCGGTTGCGCTGCTGCGGGGCTGGTCCTAAGCCGTCGCAAGATGCTAAAAAAACGGGCTTGTCTCAGCCAGTTCTACTCGGTTGCAAGTGTGTGAACGGGCCTTACGACCGGATGCACTGCGGCGAGAAGGTCTTCAGCCGTCTCAAAAGGCTTGAAAATCGTTCTTGCCTCACTCGGTCGAAGTCAAACGCAAGTGTGTAAACGGGCCTTTAGAGTTCCTCGGTCCCTACAGGAACCAGAGCGGCGCGTCTGTTTTCCATGTGCCGCCGCGCCTCTATTCGCCAAGATTGGTCTCGTAAGGAGCAAAAAATATTTACAGTGCAGGAAAGCCACCGTGCACGCGCCCCGGCATATGCTCCCCTGCTTTTGCCTCCTTCTCCTCCTTTCCTGTTTTTCATGCGCGGCGGTACGCTCGGGGTGCTATTCGCCGAATTCAGTCATGTGACGAGCAAAGAAAAACCGGCCCTACGGCCACGAACGCGCAACTTTGGCTCCCATACGGAGCCTGTTCTCGCTACCCGACCGATATCCCCAGAGGTGACAACCGACGCCACTCCTGGCCTCATGTAAACAACACTGTTTCCATCGTGGTACAGAGGGCCATTCGGCACACAGCTGTTATGCCAGGCCTGACAACAACAATGGATGAAACAGCCTTATACGTGTGCTTTAATCAAGGGCGTTTGGAGAACTGATTGTGTCCACAACCCTGAACCCTGCGAAAGCACGTATCAACTAAATTGAGGTTGAGCAAGCAACGCCACTTGTCACGGTCAGAAAACAAAATTGCAGGAGGTACTTTTTTTAAATTGTTTAGATTCGTAGTCCTTTGTGGTTATCATCAGCTTTTATAAGTAAGCGGAGTTATCTGATACATAGGAATCTGCAATCGCACTACAGCAGCACAATGCACCCGCTTTAAATGATTGGGCTTTGAACATCAAAGGCATCTGCCCTTCGCAATTTGAGGTTGCAGGCGCCAAGACTGTACATCCGGTGTTAGTCATTTGTGGTATAATATAACAAGGTATCCATGGCATTGACTATCTAACTAAATAAGTATTCCACTCTCACTTGCCCAGACAATGGCGTTGCTCTGTGACGCGTCATCGTTCTCGAACTTTAATGCAAATTTACGTTTCTCTCAAAAGAATTTTAAGCATGCCAAGGCCTACCCATATTTATCATGATGTGTGGCAAGTAACATTTTATAAGGCTATTCCTTTCAATAAAATTGGCTTTCAAATCATTGAAGAAGCGGATGTGGAAAATTTTAAAACAGCTGTAGGTGTCGATAATTTACCGAAATATATTTTTGTGACTTGAAAAATCCAACTAATTGCAAAGGAACATTACAAAATGTTTTCGAGGAGCTGATTTTGCCCACCTTATGACTAAATAAGAACATTCAGGGCGTTTGTTTTTTTCTCGAACAGAATTCTTTTCAGAACCGAGGTGAGGGTTAGACGAGTGCCACCTTCACCGTGTATTTATCAGGCTCAACGGACATTCGGTGAAGGAATATCTTCTTAGTAAGTTGGCTAAATGAGAAATAATTGTTCAATAGCCATTTATATATTGTTTTAGGTGTGCCGTTAGAGTTACAATAATGACAACAATTACTATTTAAGTTTGAATCAATTTAAAAAATAGGCAAAAAGCTAATCGGTTATAAGATACGAATGACACTCTTCGCGATTTTTTCCAATTTTTAATGTGCTCTCAAAAACAGCTACACAAGCCACAACGATGCTTGAAAGAACGATGTACTCGTTTCAATCATGTCGTCACTAGAAAGTTTTAGTATTGCGTATAAAAAACACAAGCGCTGTTCGTTTGCGTTAGCGTCAGCGTTGCGTGCTGGACGCTGCCGATGTTTGTCTTCGCCGTGCGCCAATCCAAGACAGCAGTCTGGGCTCCGCGCACGCGCAATGTAGAACACAGGACGCTAACGCAAACGGAATGTGCTTACATTCATTCATATACGCGACACTAAAACTCACAACTGTATCAGCAGCGTTCATTTGGTGAGTGCGCCGACAACACAAGTGATTAAAACAAACGAGCCCTTTTGCTTCAAAATGTGTTGCCCTTTTTTTAGTTTTTAATTTATTTTTACATGGCTGTGTGCAACCTAGATTGCTAACTTTTGAATTTTTTGTCGCATTTCTTGTAATGACAGCCTCGAATAAAACGACTGCAGAGTTTCTCCCACTAAAACGTCCTTGATACTTCGGTCTTGACATCTTTTTATGACAAATGCTATAAAATTGTCTGAATATTTCCTTCTAAAAAAAGTTTTTTTAATTCTCCTCACCCTCCTCTTTATTTTGAAAATTAACGTGAACATGAACTTGTATTTATTTCAACACTTTTTTGCCGAGGACACCGAACAAAAAGACATAAATAGAAAGCTTTTCTTCTGGTGTCCTGGGCACAACTTCCGTTGTCCTCTGCACCGGACAAAAAGCTTTCAATCCAAGCTTTTCCCCAGGTGCTTCGACAGAAGTGAAAAATCATAATATAACAAATGTCGCAGGCAGTGCTCACTTTTTGCCCATTAACCTCAGATTCCTCAAGTTGTGCAAGGTCTGGGAATCACTGGGTTCAACGTGAAAATGTCTTGCACGCCTTCTGCTACAAATCGTTGGTGCAAAAAAAAAAGTGTGTACTATAAAAAACGAAAACCTACAACATTCTGTCTTTTAAATTGACAACATAGAAGGCCATTCCAGCTCCACGCGCTCCATATGCAGAGGTATAAAGCTTTACTTGAGGGCTTCATAATAGTCGCCTCCCCTGAAGAATATGCAAGGCTGGGGATATAATGTGGAGTTGATTGGAGCATGCACACAACAGTGCAGCCTATCACATTGCTTTGTGTTTTGCTGGTGTCAGTATAACTTGAAATGAACATATAAACTCCCTCTCTTTATATTGACGTTTCTACCAATCCACTTTAATAGACCAATATTACTATGCGTTTCATGCATGCGTGACGCTGTCATGAATGTGGTTTACGGGGGACAGGCGCGCGTGCAAGAGATTGATCATGCCGTCTCGTGCTCGGCTCGCGCAGAGCTCCAGCGGGGCTGTCGCGCGCGCAGAAAGACTAGAGTTCCCATGACCCATGCGGGCAGTGGCGGCGCAACGAAACTAACTGGTGAGATCGGTCTAATGGAAGCATGCAATTTTTCCGCTGGCAGGGCACATTTTGCAATACGAAAACGCTTATGTCACGTAAGAAACTTATCACATATTTCACTATCTTCATCCATCTCGTCACTTGCATGACAGTCAGGATATCCATCGCAAACGACGTTACTTGGCCAGGATAGGTCGTCATCATATGGGCAATGGTAGATATTTTCGTCATATTGAAATTGTTCTGAAAGCGGGGCAATATTAGCTGTTACATAATTTTAGAACAGAACGTAAGAGCGCAAGTAAGCTAGTGTATACTGAAAATTTTGAAGCAACCTTAGACTGATGAATTCGAAAGGTTACACCAAGAGATGAGGAGGAGAACTTCTCAATACATTATCCCTCTCTTCTCTTGGGGTCACCTTCCGAATTCCTCAGTCTCAAAATCATCAAAACGAAGTTTCATTGATTTTCCTTTTGCCTCATCTTCAAACACATCTTTTACTCCATAATTCAAACATAAACTCAGAAGCAAGTGAAGTAATAACAAGTAGATTTTTATAAATTATATTATACAGGAACGGAGAGCCAGCGAAGTCCGTACTGCAATGGCTAAGTTTGTTATCTACATCATGAAGCCTAAACCATCAATCGCGTCATCATGTCTGAAATGTAGAGCTACTTCACGCAGTCTAAACGCTTGAGTTCACTTCGATTTTCATTCCACAAATAAGCACAGCGTACAGAAATGTTCAACATCTACTCACTAGCACTGCATACTAAAAGTATTCGGCCGCTACCAATGTCAACTTCTCGTGCAACATTGTCGAGCACCTGATTGTATACACCGTCAGGGGCCCAAATCTCATCTAAAATCTAGTCGAACCAAAATGCAAATAACGGCGGCTACTACCATTATAGTTTTTTGTTTTGTTTTGTTATTGCTACTAAAAATCTAGATTTTTTTTTAATTTATAAAAATCAATACACAAGAATGCACACTAGGAAGTGCAATCCCACACTACACTACGTCTTCAAGCTGCACCAGGAACCCTGGTTCAGCTTCGTTAATATAGGCACTCGCAACCGATCATCGGGCGCTCTTGAATTTTGTGCTCAAGCTACATTATATTGATTTTGTTTTGCTCAGGGCGACCAGGGCCCGTTTGCTCGAAGCACTAACCGCGGCTAAAGTTAGCCGCAGTACCTAGGAGAGATATTTTAAAATCACGTGACTGGCTCCGTAGGGATGCGGGGAAACATGGGGGTGCCCCGGTCAGTCAGAGCCGCTCGCTTTAAAACTAATATGTCGCTGTAGCTCTAATATCGGGCGCGTTAGTCAGCAACGAATGGTGCAGGAGGCTTTCGCTTTGCCTTACCTCACTTAAATCGCAAAGCATGAGCAATGACCTCGCCGCATTTTTTAGATAGTCTTTCGATTCTGGCCATTCCTAAGCCTAAATGAACGCGATAATTGTCGGCATGGCAACGTCTTTGGAAAGTGGATTGCCTTGACTCAATCGACCTGGTATTGATAGCACACAAAAGCAGACAGCGTCCCCCCAAGCACCGAGGTGCATGCTACGAGTGTAGTTACACGCGCTGCAGGTGCTGGTGTCTGCAGTAGTAATTGTTCTAAAGCAAAAAGTCTAAAACAATTTTTGTTTTGCACGCGTGTTCGTCAAAGCCTTATTATGATGATTTACTTCGAATCTTTTATAAGAGGAAGGCCAGCAAGCGTGGGCCGTAGAATTACACTTCCAGCGTTTTCGTCGATGCTTGGGTAATTTAGAAAAAGGTTTATTGGGACGCTGTCTGTTTTTGTGTGCTATCAATACCCGGCCGATTTAGTCAAGGCAATCCGCTTTTCAAAGACGTTGCCATGCCAACAATTATCGCCTTCATTTAGGCTTAGGAACGGCCAGAATCGAAAGACTATCTAAAAAATGCGGCGAGGTCATTGCTCATGCTTTGCAATTTAAGTGAGGTAAGGCAAAGCGAAAGCCTCCTATTCCATTCGTTGCCGACTAACGCTCCCGACATTGCAGCTACAACGACATATTAGTTCCAAAGCGAGCGACGCTCACTCACTGGGGCACCGCCATGTTTCCCCGCATCCCTACCGAACCAGTCACGTGATTAAAAATCCCTCTCTTAGGTACTGCGGCTAACGTTAGCCGCGGTTAGCGCTTCGAGCAAACGGGCCCAGATTAGCGGTTGCAACGTTCTGTTCAATTTAAGCGACATCAAGGAGTGTCGGGTGATACTAGAATGTTTACAGCTACAGGAACGATTTACATTGAAATGCGTTCATGCAGAACCATTTAACTGCATATTTTACATCATGAGACTTTTGTTAACATTCGACTGCGAGTACGCGTGACCGCGGTTACTTGTCGTAGAAACTCTCGCTCGTCTCCCGACGAGGACCTTTTGCAATGTAGTCGAATGTAGGAGAACGCTGCTGGGTGAAGGACCTTGAGAGCTGACGCCTACCCTTAATCAAATGCTCTTGCTGGTAGGGTTGTGGGAATTATGTTGAATGACCAACATTACAGATGAAGAGGACGAGGAAGTTTGCTATCAAACTCAGAACATAAAAGGAAAAACAACAAGAATACGACGCTCTGAATCAATTGCCATAAAAGTCCCCATCAAATAGAAATGGCCGTCATCAATTCTCTCGTGACCCAGTGTCTGGAGAAAACAGTTAAGAGAAATTCTGGTGACGAAACCCGGGAGCTTCAAATTCAAGAACAACCAAGAGCATGGATCGGCTCAGAACCAAGTGGACGTCCCGCGTTCATTAAATAAAAGAATCATAAATAAGACGAGCGCTGCCGTCTCATCACCTAACCCGAATCCGTCGTCACTAAAAAGACTGTACGAGAGGCTCTAAAAGAACAACGCCGAGTTAGAACATCCGAATAGAAAAATATAAAACATTATTCCAGATGCGGAATTCGAAGCCGAGTATGAAACGGTCATGCAGTACGAAGAGAATGTTACTCAGATACTACCCGTCCTGAAACACCACATCGAGAGGCTGACGACCGCTTCTACGACAGCTGGCGCCAGTAAAAGTGGACAAGTGCCTTTTACTCGAGAAGAGGAGCTAATGTTGCCTAATACTAGACCAAGTATAACCAGACTACCAAAGTTACACATGACAACATTCGGCTGGTCACTGACCAATAGCAAAGATTTTGGGACCAATATTCAGCGATAGTACAGAATAACAGAGGCCTCACTAAAATCGATATATTTTACTACATTTGGTCGTTTTCGACAGCATCGGCTGCGTGTGCACTGTCTGGACCAGGGGTGGCCAGGCTGACCCAGTTGGAGAGCCGCAAACAAAACAACGAAACTTCCAAGAGCCGCGGGGGAGGGGGGGGGGGGGGGCAACTTCTGTTTAGAGCAATAAGAAAAACTCGAGCTATACTTTCAATCTATCAGAGTCAAAAGCAGCACAACTGTACATAATGTACCAGTAGCACAATACTACCAAACCGCAACCAGTCTTTCGATTTAAAACTCGTTCCATTCCTTTTTTTTGGGGGAAAGTTCTCGTGTGACCGGAAGGGAGGTGGGGGAGGGGGGGAGGCAGGGGAGGAAACCGCGAGCCGCACTATAACACGCGAAGAGCCGCATGCGACTCACGAGCCGCAGCTTGGCCACCCCTGTTCTGGACTGATAGCCGCCGAAAACAGTTGCCTAGAGGCAATGGATATCCTAAAGCGACGTTTTTGTGACACCTTTGTCATTGAATTGGAGCATATAAATAAGTTACGGACAGTCTAGAAAAAAGCTTCTACAGACAGTGTAAAAGGACTGAGAAAGAAGATTAGACGATAACGTTGAGGTACAGATCCGATGATTAAGAATCCTAGATGTCAGTCCTCCGTCATACGCTTCAATGATGTGTGAAATAATAATCAAGGCACTGCCGCGCGACCTAGTCCTGGAATATCACCTCTGAAGAAATTCTGTCGAGATAACGAAACAGGTTACAACAGAAAATAAGCTAAACCGGATTCTAAGTTTCCTTTCAGTTGAACTGGAGAGTCGGGAAAGAGTTGGCTGGAATCATAAATCATCAACTACCATGATCCACTTAACGAGACACTATCCATAAAACGAAAATATACCGTCTGCATCAGCACTACAGAGCAACGTTGCAGCTCGACACTGTTTCTTCTGAAACTTTCAAAAAACACAGAACAGAGGAATGTCCGACGGATATTACAATAACACAAAAGAAGGAAAGACTGTCGACTGACTCGCGATGTTTCCAATGTACTATGAACGGTCATCATGCAAGAGACTACAGCCGAAGATTATATTGTTGCTCATGAAATAAAAGGCATGCTACCGTCATGTGCCCCCCGGCCAGGCAGCAAAGAAATAACGGAAGCGATCAGTCGAAAACAAATGCTCTGCATACAAGATCAAGAAACCTGCACAAGGTCGCAGAATAACAGATTATTTTACAAACATTCCGTTCGTTTATTGCAGGAGATAACACCTTTGTTTACCTACGAGGTGTAATGGTCGTTGTCAACCAGCAATCATTTATCAAGGAAGATGTCCCCAGACGTTGTAATCTCGAAATTCTAAAAAAACTGTCATATTGAAATAAATAGTTTCGAGGCAGACAAGCCATGTAAAGAGAGAAGAAGACTGATCGACATTGTGGGAGACGAGGGTGGCAGACGACGGGGCGGAGGGCACGTGGCTAGCGGTTGGCCGAAGAGACACGAGGTGGCGATGGACAGAGCGTGCTGCGAGAGGCTAGGGCCGGGCAGGAATGCCGGAGCCGGTCTGGACCATGGCGATACCCGGAGTGGTCCACCGGCGAGGTTTGCAGCAGGACCGGTGGGAACGGCGAGCCCCGGCCATATCGTCCTGGGCTATGACGATCATGGAGTGGTTCCGCAGCAAGACTCGAGCTGAGATAGCTCGGGACAGCTAGCCTACGCAGCGCTGGCGAGGGAAAGACGATCCGCAAGCCTGGACACGGACTCCGACTGCGAGTTCTGAATGACGGTTGATAACCAGGTTTGGCGGGCCTCGATCGCCGGCTTTCGAGGGCGAGCATCCGAGAAGTACAGTAAACCTATTCGCTGTCCTCTCGTTGTGTTGTGTCACTCCTTGAGAGGCGAGCGGAGTGCGGACCGATCGGGCGGCGATTGTTATAAAGCGAGCCCACACATAAAAATGGTGCATCCAATGTGGGGCCCGGTCGGTGTGCCTCCGCTTCTCTTCGTCCCCAGGGAGTCACACGGATTCATTTAGCGGGTTATTCACTAACGCTGACAATGCCCCTTGAGACAAACTCTTTTGAAATTTTGGTGACTTGTCTCACAGCAGAGCTCAACAGGTGTCTCCTTGAGTCGAGTACCAAAAGGACTCGAGCGATGAGGTTCCGACGCGCTCTCTCGAGCACCCCGGAATAGCGGTTGGGAAAAGGTGATGCAACCGGAGGAGTTACGAGGAGTGCGGGAAAGTTGTAAGGAAGTCGTCTTCGGAGGAAGAGAGGAGGCACTGTAAGTCCGCTGGAAGGCAAGATAGCGACTGCCAGGAGGTGAAACAGCCAGGACTTGTTGCAGATTTATGGCGCTGGACGAGTGGACAAAAGATCGTGGCTTGGGTGATGTGGTGAACAAGTAAGCGCTTGTCGAGACTCGGGGCGCAGATGAGTTTTTGTCAGCGGGTGTCAGAAAGATTGCGGGAACAGCAGCTGACACCGACAACGCTGGTGGACGAGTTTGTCGACGGGTGTCGGAAAGATTGCAGGAATACCAGTTCCCACCGGGAACGCTGGCGGACAGGTTTGTCAGCGGGTGTCGGAGAAAGTGTGGGGATGGTACTTGACAACGGGAACGCAAGCAGGCGAGTTAATTAGCACTACGATTCATATCACTTGGGTCAAGACGACTGGTTGCTTCGAATCATCCCAACAATCGATGAAGAGCAGAGGGACGACTCTCCCTTCAGAGTGGTTGTTTCTAGAGGAGGTGATTTATAGGATGCTTTTCTGACGTCACTCTGGCCGGTCGTTGCAGTGGCAGCACGACTTTTTATTAGTTATGTCGCGTCACGACATGGCGGGGATGAAGCGGGAGACATTTAGGTGGGCTTGTAGCTGTCCAGCTTGCCTTGAGGCGTGAATGGTTCAAGCGGGCTGGCTCGATGAGCTGCCGCCACCTCCGAGGGCTGACGAGTCGCTAGAGCCCATATGCACGTGGAAGGAACGGGACGCTGGCGCTTACACCGAGTCACAAAAGGTGTACGCAGCCTTTGCGGAACCCGGGTATGGTATGGCCATCCAACCGCGGGCCTTGGATTCGTTCGCTTGCGCAACAGATGAACTAGGTTTACACCATCGTTAAATATTCCGGAAGGAAGCTCACGCTTTGAGCAATGCATCTAGAGGTTTGCCGTAGGCTTGCAGCGAGGTGAGAAGGGCCCTCGAGGTAAAGATGTGAGAGTCGTGTCATACTTCTAGGCTTACTCGGCAAGATACAAACGACGAGTCTGGCCCGGTTCACATCGCTAATTTAAAGGGACACTACCGTCGCAATGGAAAAAACGATTAACAAGAGGTTGCGGTAGGACAAAGGAAATACTTTGTTCCTGGCGACCCAGAAGCGAGCTCCGAGATGCCGACTCGCCGAGTTAGCGGCACGGTGCACGATCCCGTTAGCAAACAATTTTGTAGTGGAAGCTATGACCGCTGACACAATCTGCGGCAGAGTACTTGTTCTTTGGGTGTTGTTTTTAACACTTTGTTCTGCGCAGAATGGCTTCTTCGAAAGACGGCCTTAGACGGCGTCACCCAGGAAGTCCACCGGGAAGAAACACGGGCCTATCCATATTCCTAAGTGCTGAGGGTGGCTGACACTTGTTCGGCCTGACGAACGGTTGAAGCGGGCACTTCTACGCCCGCGGCGACCTCCAAGCGGAATGGGGCAGGTCCGTCCGCATCGGAGCGACCAGCTTAGAGCAGTTCCCCTGTTGCATTGTAGTGAATGGGACAGCGAGCGACGGACAGGTCGACATTGTTTGCCGGCTTCGCTAGAAGAGATAGCTGAGGCCGGCACCAAGAACGTACCGACGCAGAGGGTCCCACCACCACCTACGCCGTTCTTGGACTCTACAACGTGGCTATTCCGTCAACACCAACAGCAGCCGCCTCTCCCAACGCCTTACACGGCCTCGACCAGAGCGTTCACCTGCCTCCCCAGTCCATCGACGTGGAAGAACTCCTCTCTGAGACCCATGAAATCCCCAATACAGGAAGTCTTCCGAAGTCCGGGCTTTGAGTGGGGAGAGTGTGGGAGACGATAAAATGGGGAGGAGAATGTGGGAAACGAGGGTTTGAGACGAGGGGGTGGAGGGCACGTGACAGGTGGTCGGCCGAAGAAACACGAGCTGGCGCCGGACAGAGCGTGCTGCAGAGCCGGTCTGTACCATGGCGATCCCCGGAGCGGTCCATCAGCGAGGTTTGAAGTAGGACCGGTGGAAACGGCGAGCACTTGCCATACCGACCTAGGCTATGACAATCCCTGAGTGGTTCCTCAGCAAGACTCAGGCTTTGATAGCCCGGGACAGCTAGCCTTCGCAGCGTTGGCGTGGGAAGGACGAACCGCAGGCTAGGACTCGGACTCCTACTGCGAGCTTTCAATGATGGGCGACAACCAGGGTCGGCGGGCCCGGAGAGCCTGCTCTCGAGGGTGGGCAACCAGGAAGTACAGTAAACCCATTCGCTGTCTTCTCGTTGTGTTGTGTCAGTCCTTGAGAGACGAGCGAAGTACCAACCAATCGAGCGACTATTAATAGGGAGTTTTAGCGAGTCGTTTTTCAAGCACACGGTTCCGAAATCGCGAACGGTACAGCTGGTCCGTTCCGTGAAACCGCACGTGAAATTTGACATACTTTAGCGAATCGTGAAAGTTGCGCGACCGTGTAAACGATGATGATGATAGTGCTTAACGGTGGTGCCATCTTCTAGCGAACATGTGAAACATTCTGCAACGTGTAAATCCGTGGCGGACACCGTGGTGGCGGCTCGTGTTTCCGGCGTACGACTGATGTAAACAAGATGGCCGATGTAACATTTGCCGGTCGGAATTTCAAGAACTGCGAAGCTAGATGGAGTAAAAGGTATTAAAACGACCGTAAAGGTATGTGTTGCGTCTCCGTCATCCTGAACTTGAACGATCGTTCACGTTGTGTGCCGTCGAACCACATCATTTCGTCTGCTCGTGGTCGCCAGGGCAGCTAGTCTGCCCGCAGATCGCAAAAATTTACTAACATGCGTAGTATACAGCATTCACGATCGCTTACCCTTGTGAGCAGTCCTCGAAATGATTTGGTTCAACCTCTCAAATGAAGCAAACTAAGAGGACGGCAAATCTCCTGCCGCTGTTTTATTTATTTATTTATTTATTTATTTAATATAGCTCAAAGCGCCCTTTCGGGCATTGTATGAGGGGGGAGTACACGTTTTGACAAATATATTGAAACAATAAATTTCGTACATATTTGCTTAAGGAAAAGAAACAATGCAAATATACACGCTCAAGAAAAAGTACACTCGTACACAAACAAAAATTATAAAGTACACCCACACAAAAGAAGAACACTCGCACACAAACAGGGAGCATCATGCCAACCAGGCTATAGGAAAAGAAATTAAACTGTCTTCGCACATGAAAAACAAGGTCACCATCCTATGACTCATTCCTGGGAGAGTGGAACAAAAGTTCACATGTAGATTTGAATTCATTTTTATCTGTTATATTTACAACGTGGTGGGGCAATGAGTTCCATTCTGTAATGGCGAGCTGTAATGGCGAGTTGCGAAATTGGTTAGTGCGACAATTTGATAAGCGAATTTTGTGAGGATGATCATGTCTGGGAAAGGTGCGATGAGGGGGAGGCAATAAGCGTTCCTTAAGGTTAGTATCAAAGTAATAAATATTGTGGATGAACACCAGACGGGAGACTTTGCGCCCTGAGCCTAACGCTTAGGGCGTCCTAAGCCTAACGCTGGGCTGGGTCGGCGAAGGCAGTCGCGGAACCGACCGCCATCTTTTTTTCACCCGAGTCGTGAACGGTGCTGACTGCGTTGTGGTGACGACTCCAGCGGCCGGAATGGGAGAAACGAACGAGAAGAGCCTCTCGACGCCCCGAACAACTCGCGCGCGCATGCGCAGTGGCGTCGCCGATGCGTTGGAGGACGAAGCGTTCGTGTAAAAACGACCTGCTAAAACTCCCTAATATAGAGCAACCCCACAAGCTGAAGGTTAGAAGCCAGTTTCATTAATTCGAATACACTTTTGAAGCAGTTCAAGTTCCTCACATCTGCAATAACATGTCAGAAATACCTTTTACATATCACTTTGTGAAACGACTTCTAGAGGGGCGAAAATAACTTGCGGACTTCTATCTATTTGCCAGAAAAACTGAAACACCGCGTATCTGAATATGACTCGGAAATGAGGGGGATCGGTGGCCGAGTGTCCTAGCGCACACCAGCTCGGAACACGTGGAGCGAAAGCTCGCGCTGCACAATCCAGGGATCCTGGGTTCGATCTACACCCCTGCCCGTTTCTATCTGGATGAGCATCGTACCGGCGTGCGGTCGTGTATCCCTACTGCGTGGTGGACGTTACAGACCCCAGGCTAGCGATTGTACTTCACTGGCTAAATTGCTCTTCTACAACTGGGAGACAAGTCGCCCGTTGAGGCAGACTAAGTTATAGGCTCCATCAACATACACAGAACCCGAATTCGGAAATACTCGGAGCTGATCAACTGTGGAAAGTTTTCAAGAAAAAGGTTGTCCAAACCCAAGATAAATCATTACTTGCTATCAACACTCGTCTGGGTTGAACATTTCAAGGACCGACAGACGCATCTTGCTCCTTGATAAAAATTAGCAACACCATGGTATGCGTCTTGAGTACCGAAGTGTGCTCGGAATGAGATCCAATCCAGGCTTTCTGGGACCTGGATCACATTGGCATTTATCACTGAGAGGACATAAACGCAACTACGCTAGTCGAGTGTCAAGTAAATATTAGAAGACACGGCGCGATATATGAAGTGGACTTTTCGTGGAAACATGACAAAGCGCGCCTGCACAATAATCGAGATTTAGTGTGTGCAAGACCTAATAGATTACTTAAAAATCTGCGTAGAGACCCCTATTTGCTACACACCTACGACAACGGTATTGGAAGGTACAGAAGGGATGAACACGCAAAAGTTACGATCACGAACGAGAGTCCAGAGACAGCTCAACGCCTTTATTACCTGCCACATCATGCAGTGATACAAGAACACTCACTCACAACTAATGTACACACCAGCGAGGTCAAGATAGTCTCAATTTACGTCTCGAAACTGGTCCGAACTTGATGAACAAGCAGCTTCAAGTATTGTTGCGTTGCAGAATATACAAAGTAGCAATGACAACTGACATCGAGAAAGCCTTTCTGCAGATATCCACCAGAACTCAAGATCGAGATGCTATCCGCTTTTTTTGGTTTCACGAGGCGCCGCGGACTGTAGGCGATCTACCTTCCATCGAAGGGTGGAGAATGACGAGGGTCCCATTCGGTTGACTTCCTGCCCTTTTCTACTAACGCAACTTTACAACATCACCTCAGGACCTCCAGTGAGTACAAAGAGACAGCGGCTCTCCTCGCAAAGTCGTTTTAGTGGATGACCTGCTAACAGGAGCGCCGACTATCAAAGAGGCTGCGCGGATATTTACTGACGCCCGTTGCATAATGCAAGGTGCGGGAATGAAACTGAAAGATGGACATCTAATTGCAAGATCCTACAGGACATAATCAAACAAGGAACAGAAGAGCCTGACGCGAGACTGAGAAGTCCCAAAGTTCTCAGAATAGTCTGGGACAACACTGAAGACGTTTTTAGATTTTCACTTGATTCAGTTCAAAACTGTTTGAAAATCAAAGCGAACACGAAACGCAATCTACTGCAGGGATCGACTCGAGTTTGGACTGTATGGGGCTTTTTGCACCTTTCATCATACGTGTCAGGATATTGTTCCAGAATTTGTGGGAATAAAAATGTTGTTAAAATGAGACACTACCAACTAAGATTGGAGGTGAATGGCGCATCTGGGGCAATGAGGTGCAAGAGATAAGTACGGTAGCTGTACTACGCATTATATTCAACTTGGTTAGTAGCGCGAAGTCAAACTATAAGGTTCATGTATTCACAGATGCCATCCACAAGATTACGGCGCCGCTGTTTATCTGCACACATTCGACACTAATGCAAAGGCAGAGACACACTTACTGCTAGCAAAAACCAGAGTAGCACTGATCAAACAACTAACACTTCCTCGTTTAGAACTAATAGGAGCTCTTATCGGTAGCCGACTGATCGAGCATGTCATAAAAACCTTTCAAGACAAGGAGTCTACTTATTATTTGTGGACGAACTCTACGATTACACTGAAGTGGATCTAAGTATCAGACAGGCGATGGAACAGATCTGTCACCAACGGAGTAATGGAAATTCAAACGAACACTGACGGGTCACGGTGGAACCTTTGCCCTGGAAAAAAGAATCCAGCCGACCTACTCACTCGAGGCATCTCAGTTACAAATCTTCAAACAAATAAACTATGGTGGGATGGCCCTTCCTGGCTCAGAAAATGTTATTCAGAATGGCCCCATCATAAACCAAAATATGATAGCAAAAGCGCTGACGTAGAAGAGAGTATTGGTGCACTTCTGGCACAACCCATTGCGCCGATAGAAGAACATGCTCTGTACTACAGTAGGCTTGACCCACTTGACCCACTACAGCATGTATATTCCGCTTCACCAATAACTGTAAGAAATTCAGCATAAAGGAGCCAAACTTTTGTTAATAGCGGAAGACATTCTTCAAGTAGAAAGAAACTGGATAAAAATCGTACAACAAGAGCAGCTTCTACCTTAAATACAAACAATAAAAGAAATTCGAACTGTCAACAGAGGATCAAAGATCGAGGATCTACGACCGTTCCTCGATGAAGCTGGGATATTGAGAGTTGGAAGTCGGTTACAACAGCTTAACTCAACTGAGGATGTTAAGTATCCTGTTATTTTGCCCGACGACCATAGGTTTATTTAGTTAGTCATGTCCAATACGCATAAACGGATACTTCTTGCTGTAGTTGGCAATACATTGGCCCAACTTAGAGAACGATTTTGGATAATACGCGGCCGACAACTAGTTGAGAAGGTAATACGTAAATACGCCGCATGCGAAAGATTTATATTGAAAGCAGCGTCTGCACCCTCAGCTCAAAAGATCGCATCGAACAAGCTGCAACCTTCAACGTCACTGGACTAGACTTTGCCGAGCCATTGCACACTGAAGACCAGAGAACAGGCAAAGTGTAAATAAAATTATTTACAAGCGCTGCAACTCGCGCCATCAACATACAGTTCGTGTCAAGCATGTCCACCCAAAAATTTATAATGGCATTCCGACAGTTTGTTTCTCGCCGAGGACTACCGAGAGTCGTATATTCAGAAAATACCCTAACGTATAAAGCAGTAGCGCGAGATCACACGAACATCTGGAAAGTATTTAAACTCCAATACGCAATGAATTTCACCGCACACAACCTCATATCCCGGAAATTCAATGCGGAGTATGCAGTGTGGTGAAGAGGTTTTTGGGAGAAGATGCGCAGAACCGTAAAATATCATCTTAGAAATATTCTCGGCCGAAGCTCACTCAGATTTCAAGAACTATCCACCCTGGAAAAATGTGGAAAATGCGAAGAATTGTAACAATTCATTAAAGCCGTTACAAGCACACCATATCTTGTAAAATACGTCTACCAAACGGCCAGATGGCACGCAGAGTGATACAAGCACTTTATCCATTAGAGCGGACATCCTAACCTTGCGTGGTGGTACATCTTGAATGAGAAACGTCACAGACGACGACGACGAGAAAGGTTTCTATCAAATTTTGAATATAAAGGAAAAACAAGAAGACGACGCTGAGAATTCATTGCCGTTAAAAGTCGCCACCAAATATAGTTCGCCGTCATCGATTCTCTCGTAAGTCAGTATCAGAGGAAAATAGGTGAAAAATGAAACATCGGGTATTCGTTTGACGCCATATCGTTGGTTGTTGCGCGCAGCCCAAGCTCAGAACTAGCGTTTATCTCTCATCAGCCAAGTACAACGACCTGAATCGGCTGAAATGAAGGTTCTTGCACGTTCGACGTGCATTCCACGCAATCAACATTGTTCTTTCAGGCATACGATAAATATGAGCTTGTTCAGAGCACACACTGGGAACATCGTGCTCAGATATGGCGTCCAGTGAATACCACCCCTTGCCACCTGAGCCTATTGCCAGTTAAGGTTGCAAATAGTATTCAGGTTGCTCTACGGGCGCATGTTACACGTACCGATTTCTTGGCCTAGGAAAAATATGCGCACATACATTTTTACAGTTTCGGCCCGCATTCGATCGACACCATGTGGGGTGTTTCTCGAAAGGTCTGCGATATTGGTCGTGAGAAAACTACACAATACGCACACAGACAGAAAGGAAGCTTGATATTGCATTGGCACCTGCGAATGGGCCTATGCAGAAAGTGAATACGGTAAGAATGGGTATAATGAAGTCATTAATTACTTTTCAATAATTAAATTATTAGTTGCTATATTTATAGGTATGGTATGAGTTAACATCTTGCTGGGCATCGGCGAATGGTTTTAAATCAGCGCAATTTAAAAAGTTATGACGCACGTTCAACATTTGGTGGCTTTCGGAAGATGACATTAAATTTTAACGCGTTGCTAGCTTTTGCTGTTAAGGAAAATAGTTTATAGCCTAAACTATATAATTAATCTGTGAAACTAAATATATAATTAATCTAAAGTAACTAAGAACCTAATTATAACGAACCCTAGTAATTTTTCTAAATAGACTCTAAAAAAGGCCCGTGAGTCTAATTTACAGCACAACACTTGGGGAGGCAATCACCGTAACTTACGGGGGTACCTCAGCGAATGACGATGCCGAAGCACGTTTAGACCAAAAAACGCATTCAGAGTTGTGACATAAAGCAATGCAAAACGTCACGCTTGCATTGCTTAATGTCACAACTCAGACTCCGCTTTTTGGTCTAAACATATGTTTCGGCATCGTAATTTCTCTGAGCTGCCCCGTAAGATGCGGTGATTGGTTCTCCGAGTGTTGTGCGGGAAAGTAGACGCAGGGGCTTTTTTTAGAGTGTAGGGCCCAGACATGTACACGTTACCCCCAAAAAGTAACTAAATACCGTTACTCGTTACTCGCTCAAAAAGTAACTAAATACGTTACTCGTTACTGATTCTCAAAAGGAACGCGTGAGTTACCTCAAAAGTAACGAGTTACTTGTCACGTTACTTTGACGACCAAATACACAACTGTTTTTGTTTCGTGATTTATTGTTTTCTTTTCAGTAGTCGTTGCACTTAAGCAGTAGCTGCCTCTCCAAGTTTTCATCAGTTACGTTTCCCCGCTTCCTTGAAAATACATCTCCGGCGACGCTGAAGAGTCGTTCTACCGACGCGCTCGAAGGAACGGTAGTGAAGTGCTTCAGGAAGAGCTGGTGAATCTTCTGGAACTGCGCCTTCATTGAAGACAGCGGGTAATGGGTTATGTGCCTTCCCGTGTTTGCAACCTCCGGGTTTACATTCGGTCCGTACCCGGTTCCAGAAATTTCAACCAACGAACCTGATTCTGTTCGCTGGATGAAGGACATTCCCAGCTGTAGAGTTCAGTAGAGCAACGTTTATCGCTGGACACGTCAGTCGAACTGTTCGACTGACGTGTTCAGCGATATACGTTGCTGTACTGTCATACTGTTTAGTTGTTTCTCGGGTTGCCCATCTGCATTTGTCGCAATAGACGAATACTCAGGCTAGAATGAGAACAAGGCAGTTTAAGTGGTGTTGTACACGTTACTCCTCAAAAGTAACGAGATACCGTTACTCGTTACTTGGCCTTCAAAGTAACTAAATACCGTTACTCGTTCCTTTTCTAGAAAAGTAACTAAATACGTTACTCGTTACCGAAAATAGTAACTAGGTACAAGTAACTCGTTACTTGTAACGCGTTACGTACATGTCTGGTAGGGCCCTTGCCAGAGACCAATGCATTGTCATAATCTTTTCTCTGTTATGCGTATTTTCCCTAGGAATGATTTCGCGGACGTTCAAAGTAATATCCTGAACACGCACGCACCTTTTTCGAAGTAAAAAGTTACTAGCTTAACAACACAAACATATATTTTATTTTAGGTACACGGAAGAATAGAAAAAAAAAAAAACGAAGTGGTTGGTACGCGAGCTGATAAGAAAAGAACTCTACCTGTGACAGCTACTTGCCAGGAGAAACACATTTTTCGGTATTCCTGTGCAAGAAGTCTGAGGCAATCCGAGTGATATACCGAGAGTTCATTTTTAATTTTAATATATTTATATTTTTAAAAAAAGCTTGAAAGGTACGCTAATGCGCGGCTTGGGCAGGTGTTATTCTTTCTCTCTTTCTTTCTTGTGTCCAGGAAGAGCCGAAGCCTGAATGCTGGTACACACAAATACACTCTTTGCACAAAAAGGAAACACAAAAACATTGAACCTAATGAAGCTGAAAGCTTAGGGCATTTTTAAACGAGCGTTCACTGTCGAAGATATCAACCTCCGCGCTGAGTGTATCAAAATTATTTTGAATACGCAACATGGGGGAAAGTGAAGAAAGGTATTGCACATAGAACCTGTTGGGGTTGCGACTGCTCACGCGTAGAACGGATAAAGAGAGCAGAGACACAAGTTCAGGACAACTTAATGTTCCATTCACAGCTTTGCGCAAAAATGCATAATCTCGAAAATTTCACCGATCTACTAATGTCTGCAGATCCATCTTGGGTAACATTGACTCGTGACTAAAAACAAAATCGGCGACCGTAATAATGATAGTACAAAATGCGTGCCAGCTTCCTCTGAACATGCTCTAACCTCTTAGAGCCTTCCACACTCAAACAGTTCCAGACCTCGGAGCCGAACTCAAGTTTTGAACGCACAATGGAGGTGGTGTAAATCCTGACAAGACACGAGGGCTCCTTGAAATCACGGGTTATTCTCAAAAACAAACCTATAATTCGGAAGCATGAACTCACCAAATTTGACAAATGTGCATCAAAACTGAGGGTGGAATCCACATAGACGCCCAAATCCCGCACACGATACACTCGACGTAATGGTTCATCATTTAGCTTACTTCATTTTATTTCATTTCATTTATTTACCCTTAAAGGTCCTCTTTCGGGGACATTACATAAGGGGGGGGGGGGAACAATCACATATCAGTCAACGAAAGAAATAATGAAACAGCAACAAACAATGAAACAACTACTAATTCATCAACAAACACGCACTCAATAATAATCCACCAGGGAACCAAAAATAGAAGGCAAACAGGCAGTCATTATTCCCCTTGAAAATGCAAAACCAAGGAGGAACGGAAAGCGTCCGGGCATATTATTAAGGCAATGCACTCAGGTAGTACATTCCAATCAGAAATCGCTAGGGGAAAAAATGAGATATTAAATGCGTTAGTGGATCCAGAGATGCGCTGCACACAGTTAGAGTTCGTTAGTCTACGAGAGGATCGGGGAGGAGTTTGTAAAAGCATCAATCTAATGTCCGGATTATGGTGGAATATTTTGTGAAATAGGCAGAGACGCGAACATTTACGGCGGGTAGCTAATGAAGTTAGGTTTAATTGAGATTTTAGAGCCGTAATGCTAGCAGTATGATCGTATACAGAGAGTATGTAGCGAGCGGCACGATTTTGGATGGCTTCAAGTTGGGCGGTAAGGTAGATTTGGTGAGGGCTCCAGATGGCGGCGGCGTACTCAAGTTTTGGTCGGACGAATGTCTGGTAGGCTAAAAGACGAAGATTAGGAGGAGCAGAGTGTAGGCAGCGTCGGATGTATCCCAAAGTTTTTGATGCGGCGAGTGAAATGGATTCGATGTGAGCGGCCCAGGATAAATCGGAGGTAAGCAGTACACCAAGGTACTTGTATGATGGGACGTCTTCAATGGGACGTCTTCAACGTCTTATACAAAAAATTGAGAACACATTTTTTGAGACAAACAAATGAGAAGCTTTTTTTTCTATTTAAACTCAAGTTTTGCATCTCACACCATAACGAGTTTGCAGATACGGCCAGGAGGACATAATATAGGTGGCTAATCTTGACAAGTCGAATAATTACCTAAAATATGATCTTTCACTTTGCAAATAATAAAAGTAAACACATGGTTCCAAGCGTCGTCGAAAATCACTGTAAGTCAATTCTAGAGCAATTTAGATACGTGGCAGGCGATGAGGGCTGCGCTTAAGTTACCACTTGTGCATGAGGCACAACGCGGGCGGTGCTAAAAGGCGCATGATAATTTGGTTCGCATTTTCTCCCAGCTAGCTTTGCGCCTGCTGCACGAGCGCTAACTTAAGGGCAGCCCCGCGCTCCCTGCGCCTTCTTATTTCTTCTGAAACTGACTGCTTTATGAGCTATTGATGATACTCAGATAGTTCTTATTAAAATGATAATAAAACAATAAAATATTTAAACTATAGCTCAACTTTGCTAAGTAATAATTAGCAACGTTAAGCTACTGAAGTGTAACATTGCTAAATTTAAAAACATGCATGTTTCCCGTCCTTCTTAAAACACTGATCCTGCCATATGCATCCTTAATAATATACCATTATCTTCTGCTGCTTCGTACAATTATCTTGGTATTGACATAACCCACAGCCTTTCCTTGAACATGCACGTCGGCTACGTATTTAACAATGCTAATCGTATTCCTGGGTTTTCGCACCGCCACTTCCTTTCCCCTAATTTTCTGGTCAAACTGCAATTATAGAAAAACTTAGTCAAACCAAAACTTTAACATGCCTTTTCCATTTGGGATAGGGCAGCCCGGTCAATCAATGACGCCACGTATTTCAAGAATCGTGACAACGATTTCCTCTGCACCATTCAATCCTCTCTGTAAAGCCTCGAGAGTATGACAATTAATAAATAAATAAAAAGTAAATGAACAAATTTTTGTTTTTGATTTGACTTAACGTGACGATGAGCCCTCACAGTATGCCCCCTGGCAGTATAACTTATTTACATAGACCAGATTAGTGTATCTTTTATGGGTTTCCAAAATAAATATGTTCGTATTAATATCGAACATACTGCATATTCACAGAAAGACTTGGAACCCCGCAGTGTTTCACGATTTGTTCAAAAGTTGGCGGTCAGCGTGATACGCACGTTCTTTAATAGCTGCTGCTAAAAGCTCCCCCGGACTTTAACGCTATGTTTTTGATAAGTCTCACCAAACAAGCTTCATATTCATTTAACGTAATAAGGTTTAATGCAAAACGCTTCATTCTTTTTTTGTATGTTACAATACAGCGGTTCTTCACTGAAAGCCATAGCTGGAGTAAAATAAATGCTAAAAAGAAATAGGAAAATAAACAGAGCCCCAAAAAACGTGGTTTAGGAGAGTATGCTGTTTATTGAAGCACTAAATTGGTAATCGAAAATAAAACGTTACGGTTATATTTACCAGTGAAATCCGATATATTGTATCTCGAAAAAAATAAACGCGTGTGTGTGTACACTCCCGCAATCAAGGGAATATGGAGGTTTTATATTCATGTATTCATCAAACAAAAAATATATACAAATCGCTTATGTATATTGCTCGTTTAATAAATTCTCGCTTACTTTAAATAAGGTAACCGCATGATGTCATCAACTAAATTTCGAGGCACACCAGATGCATCTAAAAGAGAAACGTAAAAACATAAATAAAAAAGGACCACAAACAATCAGAAAACAAACACTGAACAACCAATGAGTATTGTCTATCTATCTGGGAACTGAAGGACACTGAGCGACTCTTGCTGCGAACCCATTCGTAGAAGTGAATGGCGTTTAAAAATGCTCTATACCTACGCATATACATATACTATACTTGCCCTGAACGAAAATTACTCACTTGAACTTGAAAGAACTATACCTTATTAATTAAAGACCAGATTTGTAGATGTGAGCTCTCGAACAATACTAACCTCGAGGCGTTGGCGAGTCATTTTTAAAGAACCACACACCAGCAGCTTCTGAAAAAAAAAAAAAAAGAGTTGAAAATATAGTTTTCGTCTTATGTTTACAATGAGTTTCATAAAATATATCTTGTTTTTCAGCACCCTCCAAGTAATATTTAATCAAGAAAAACGGTTTGAATCCGCACAAAGTGGTTGACAAAAAACAGTATCAGACGATACTGTTTGGCAGCCTTTAATGTGACCGCAAGGGTCTTTCATGTTGCCTTAATCTGGAATAATATACCTTGCAATGTGAAAGTGAAAAGTTACTTTTTGCTATCTTTAAAATATTTTTTACTTAAGTTGTTAAATAAAAGCAAATATAAAAATTTTATCATCCTGTGTTTCAGATTAGTAAATTGTAGAATTACCTATTATTTTTGTATTTTGTCATGTTCTTTTTTTTTATTTTAAGCTGTGCCCGTAGCCCCTTTCGCATTCCAAAATATATTTTGTTATTGGATCCCAAGCTAACCTTTGGCTATGGGTCCAAGCACCGTTTGTATATTTTTGTGGCAAATTATGATATAATATAAAATGATTGATTGAAAATGAATTAATAAGTATCGCACGTGAATGCACGCGTCTTGAGTGTCGACAATTTTTAGTGACGTAATCACTGGCTGTTGAAGAAAGGCAGGACGTGTCTTATTATGCTGAGGCCTTGCATCGCGATTCACTCTTTTTTATGGGTTAATAGCGCAATCTCATGAGCTGCGCAGCGATGATAGGCTGCTCGCAATTCGCCACACCTTGCGTTTGTTGAGTCGTGAATGATTATACTAGCGGTTGCTGTTGAGTCTCTGCGCTACAATGCGACGTTCTTGAGACGGCCTGTACATCGTTTGAGGTCCTGTCAGGCCGCTGTCACTCACTCACTCTGCTAGATATATTACTCGTGTCTGAGGACTTGAAGTGACGAGGTGTCGGTGAACAGCGCCGGTCGGAGAACAAGGCAGTCTTTTGTATGCTGCCCCACATGAGAGCCGAGTCCAAGGATTCTACAAGGCTAAGAGCTGAGCCTTTCCGTTGGATGCCCATCAAACTATGGCGGGCTCTCCAACGTAACTTCTGCTGCACGTGAACAAGTATCTTTCGGCCTTGACACGTTGACGCTCTACACGCAATACCAGGGTAAGATGCCATCTCCTCTTTTAGTAACGAGTTACATGGATGCGAGAAGAAAGTTTTCGAACGCTGAATTGTGCTGCGCCAATTCTAAGGAATTAATGAGATGGCGAAAAACTCAATGCTGCATCATGATTCATACAGAACACCAGAACCCTAATGCTAACAATGGGCATATTTTATTTTTTTCCTTTTACTTTCTGTCAACGCTAATGACGACAAGCTATCATTGACATTTACGTAATCAGCTGCGAGTGGTGAAAACCACTAAATACCTTAGTGTTGCGACTGAAACAGCATCAATATTGGAGCTTGGTACCACTCTCACTTCTAGCTGGATAAGCTGATTACATTAATACTAATTTTGTTCACTAGCTCTACAGATATGCAAGGTTTCCCAAAGTCAGGCTATTAAAGCGTATTATGGGTGTAACACCCACATCCCACTACAATACGTAACACTGCAGGACAACCAGTTTATTTGTAATTGATTGACAGCACTTACTCATATTAAATTCCTGCGTAATGCAAAGTACGATATCGCTACAATAAAAGGTTGAAATTTTGTGAACGCAGCCTATAATCTTGATGTTACTACTTGAAGTATAGTACATTTTACTTTAATTTCGAATTGTTCATGCACACTAAGTAATCCTCGCACTTCTGCTTTTTGAAAGACCCCTGAACGTTAATTAGAAAAACGGCAGCGGCGTAAAAAGTGTTTTTGAAAAAAGAATATTCATAAAGGTCTGGGACGTTTACACAAAAATGTCTTTATTTTGGAGCTAGTATATATGTATTTTAATGCCGTTAAATTCCGCATTTATAAAAATTAAAAAAACTAGATATTACCTTTTTGCAGGCACACAGTACTGGATATATTTCACTGTGTTTATTTATACCAATCCTACCCAAACTTTATGATTACCCCAGAGGCGTCGGAACTATTGAGGAGATGGGAGGGGGGCGACGGTTGTCGTGGTGGAGAGGCGACGGCGATTTTGCACCCCCTCCCACGTATTACTTCAATTAAATTTCTCACCTTCCTAAAAGGGCCGTTCCCACTCCTGCCCCCCCCCCCCGCCCCCCTGTTTCGACACCAATGATTAATCCTATTGTTGCAAATATTAAGATTCAATACATGAACCAGCTCTAACTTCTCAGATAAAGCCTAAGTGATAAAGGGGAAGCCAATCAGTATTTAGATAATTTGTCTTCCTGAGATAAGTCTCGAAACGTCCACACAAGGTGCCGTCACCCGAGTTACTACAGGTTTCTCTTTTTCTTATGAACGGATGACTTTGTCTGGTTTTTGGAAAAATAGAAGCATTTAATATTTAAAGCACGAGTTTTATATACTCGAACCAACCTCAGGAGCCGCGTAAGCCCCAAATGTGTTTGTAGGTCAGCCCGTAACAACTAAAAATCCTTAAAAAAAATTAAAAAAACGCGACCGTTGTTGGGGATTGACTTCCGGACACTGGCGTGGCAGCGGAGTGCACTGCTGATTGAGCTACGGACACAGTAGGCAAGAACGGGAGGATCAGGAGACGGGTAGTGGGAGAATGCACGCCGACAGAGAGTGATGGAAAGCGCAAGAAAGAGAAGAGGTGAAGCAGGTGGTGTAGAAAGAGCACGCTGAACGAATTGGAGTGAAAATGCCAGAAAAGCGCACTTTTCTCTTAGCTACCCAGAACAATTAAGCATATAGGCTTTATATACGGGTGGCGCTGAAGTGAAGCGCGCGCAGGGTCACAAAAATACAGTGGTGTGACGTAATCTGTTTTGTTACAAAACCCTGCCCTAGGCACAACCTGAACTGATACCCACCCCAGGCACTCAAAGATTCTTATTCATCTATGCACTCTATTCACCCTTAAGACGAGACTGCGATGGGAGCTACGCTCACGCCGGACCAATCAGCCACCTCGCTTTCATCACCTGACCCAGCACTCCATGCGAGGGTGTGGTCGAGAGTGGGATCACAATACGAATGAGCGACGTATGCACTCTAAAAAATGCCTGCGCGCCTACTTACCCGCAAAACACTCGAAGAGCCAATCTCTGCGATCTACAAAATCAGCTCAGCAAATGATGAGGCAGAACATCTGTTTCGACCTTAAAATGAAGTCAGCGCTGTGGCATTACGTAATGCAAAGCGTCATGCTTGCATTGCGTAATGCCACAGCGCAGACTTAATTTTGAGGTCTAAACAGATGCGCCACCTCATCAGTCGCTGAGCTGAATTCTTAGATCGCAGAGATTGGCTCTTCGAGTGTTTTGCGGTAAGTAGACGCGCAGACGAGTCTTAGAGTGTGATTGGTCCAACGCACTCGTAGCTTTCACCGCAGTCTCAGCTATGGGGTGAACGGAGAAAGATCGTGCGAGAAACACGTCTCCGGCTCCAAAAAATGACGGTTTTCTTTTATCTTTTTGTGCAGAAAAATTACTTAGAAACACGTCTAGTGCTTTGGGGGCTGCCCGCAACTGGGCTAACATTATTCTGGACCGCCAAATAAAGACGCCCCGAGTAACCACTCATTGAAAATTTGCTGCGCAGTTTTAATCCGAGACTTTGTGGAGAATGTACACTTTGCAGCAGCACACATTTGAATAACTGATTTCATGAGTATTTTTAGAGGAGAAAATCAATTCCTGGTGCCTTTTATACTGGTCAGGGAGAATATAGTTATAATGCAATAACAACTGTTATCATAGCTAATAGTGACCACTCAAGTAGAACGAGTTGTAAAATTACTTACGTTCAAATGCAAGTAGAGTGAGCAGTAGAACCCTCATGTTCCCTCCTTGACACTTAAGTGAAATGCACAGATTTAAAATTCGTTTGTTAAGCCAGGCTCGCCGCCCTTGAGTTATCGCTAACAATTTCGGTCGCATCTCATTGGCGGTCCTTCCTGGTTATCGCTCACCAATAAGACCGCCGGAAGCTAAAGGCAGATTGTCGCGTTGAAATGCGATACACCATATACGCCGTTTCATCTTACGATGGACCGCAGTGGACGCTACGAGCAATCCCAGTCAGTCCGGTGATCTGAACGTATCGCGTGATTAGGCCCTCCGCGCGGCGCTGCTCGCCTCCTCCTGAAGATCACGTGATACTCCCACGGCACTGGATTGGTGTCGACATCTCGTACCGTCCTTTGCAGGATATCGCAAGGTTAAACGGAGTATGACTGAGGGAGCCGACTGCCCGCTCCCTCGCTTGACAGCGCCGTGTCAGCGCAAAGCAGTCCGACGTACACCCTCAAAAAAGAACTGGTCGTATAGACCTTACCAGCGGCAGTCTCGAACGAAGCGCCCGGGCGGAAAATGCTGAGTCATTGAGCTGTGGACGCATGCGCAGCATCCAATATACCGCACAGCAGACCAACAGCGCATGCTCAGAAGGCGTTCCACAGCTCAGCAGACAAAGATGGCAGCGCGCAAAAAGCGCTTTTTGGAAAGGTCTATACTGTGTGGTGATGCACTCGGAACCACGTTCGTCAGCTTAACCATGGGAGAGTTTTAGCAAATCATTTTTTAAGACTTCATACCATTGCGGGCTCGCGGTTCAAAGCACGTCTCGGAGCGGCACCGCGAGCTTTCGGTGCAAATACGGTTAATAAAGAAAACACAGCCTGGTAAAATTTCTCAATTAAAAAGTAATGCGTCATATATAACCTAATGGTGACATCATGTAATGTGAAAAAAAGCCAACAAACTACCGACGCTGGGACAGCGATTGGGAAGTGATACAATAATTCAACTATAATTCATCTATGAATTTCATTGTAAAGCAAAATTGAGAGAACAAAATATTTGATTTACAAGTTTGCGGGAAGTGAGCTGTAAGTAAAAAAAATGTAACGATTAAAATGATTATGTGTTTCAGTAAAAAAACAAAAAACAGCAAGGGATGGGTGCATAATAAAGACTAAACTTGGCAGCACGGCAGTTCCTAAATATTACAACCTTTATGACTATATTTTTATTGGGCCGAGCGCAACAAGAGAGTTTTTTTATAAGGAGAATAACCATCAATGTGGATAAGATAATTAATCGTACTATTATTCGCCAATCACGACTTTTAAAGACATATTCACTACATACCCCTTATGAAATTATCTTACTTCTTGGGCCTAATCGATTGAAAACTGAACTCAATTGGCGTGACCATAGTTTTAATAACAGATTATGGCTCCTGTGGGGACCGAGCGTAATGCTCACACCAATTGGATCGCATTCTTCACCCTATACAGTCTACGTTTCACCAAAGTACGGTCTAAACCGGTGCTACGAGTTCATGGGGCCATTCAAACAGCGCCAAAGCGCAAGCCAACGGGCCTTCCATGTACATGATTTGTTCAGCGATAACAGAACACGTAAACAAACATGACGAACACCATGTTTGTGTGCTTTTGTCGTTGTTTGATTAGACCTATTAGCTCGTGCGTCGGCTGCATGCCGACTTAAGTTGAAACGATAAATATTTGTTTCTACTCTTATCTTACATAATAACAACTTGGAAGCGGCTCTCTTCTATATCAATGCTTTTGCGCTTGGCAGTGCGCGTCAGCAAGTGCGGTATCACGCTTCGCACATTTAAAACGCCGGAGACCCCTCCCCACACACACATATTTTGAGAGAACACCTTTGACTAAACCCTAGCTCTTGGCGAACTTCGCTGTCGTGTTGAAAAGTATCCGCACATCTCTCTTCGGGGCTTTCTATAGTTTCTAAATCCCAGCCCTTGGTTGTCCTAAAAGAAACTAACTCAAGCCAGCGGCTTGCGACAAATGCTTTTAGAGATATTCCCACCAATATATCGAAACTTCGTTACACTTTGAACCATTCGTAACTCAGTTACGTAAGGAACACTTCGTAACGTAACTTCGAACGCTTCGACTTGGTAACACTTATGACCATAATTAATAATAATAAATCTAAAAAGAATTACACCATGACCAATATACAACTATATTAAATGCTTGTTTTATTTTACAAAACTATAAAAGAAAAGTACGTGCAGAAGTTTGTTTTCGGCAGGCCGTGCATTGAAAACTTCAGGGTCAAATGAGCAAAAAGCGACGGCTGTCTTTAACTGCATAGTTTCGGAATGGCGAGCGCGTGGCTCTTTTGATAACAACCGACTTGAGATACCAGTTGCGAAATCAGGCTTCAGACTACCAAAATAACCCTCCCTTCCCCCAAGGTTACCTAGAAGAAATAAATTAAAAAATCGCTACAACTGGATCACCTAGGTCTAAAGTTTTAAATTAGAATTTTATATAGATATGGAAACTGCTCAGCTTATGCATAAAAAACACCGAACGCGCCGTTTCGAGTTTATAATTGATATTAGCCACATCACTAAAAAAAAAAACTCAATGTTTCATTATAGTGCTTTATGGTGCGCGTTTTCCCTGGGTTGTGCCAGCACTGTGCACTCTACGAGGAGTTCAGTGGCGCGGTGAAATGCCTTTCAGGCAGTATCATTCCGCTTAAGTTCTGTCGTTGGATTGCGCTTTTCTCCCAACAAGTCGGTGAGTGGTTGAAGTTTCTTGGCGCAGTTAGGTAAGAAGCGGCGATGGAAATGAAGAATTCCCCGAAACAAACGTTGTTGTTGTTGTTTTTTTCGACGGGCTGGGGGAATTTCTGGATTGGCAGCACTTTGGTGGTAGGAGGGTGAATACCTGATGCGCCGACTTTGAGTCCAAGGAACTCAAGTTCATCCTTGTCGAACACACGCTTGCTGACGTTCACGACGATGCCATGGTCCGCCAGGCAAGTGAAGAGCATACGCAGATGTGCGTGATCTTTGGCCGAGCTGCGTGCAACGGGGATGTCGTCCATGTAGGCGTAACAAAACGGCAGACCGTGCATTAGCTGGTCGACGAAATGCTAAAACTTCTGTGCAGCATTTTGGAGTCCGAATGACATTCTGACGTATTCAAATAAACCGAATGGTGTTGTGACCACGATCCTCTTGGTGTCGGCCAGTTGAACTGGGATTTGGTGGTACGCCCGGACCAGATCAATTTTAGAAAACATCGTGGTGCCGTCGAGCGAGGTTGTGAAATCATGAATCTGAGGTACTGGATAGCAGTCGGCTGGTATGATCCAGTTGAGAGCCCGGTAGTTTCCATATGTTCGCCAGTCTCCAGGTGTTACTTTTAGGACCATATGCAACGGCGATGACCGTGGACTCTCGGACAGGTGGATGATTCCGAGGTCAAGCATATGCTCAAAATGCTAATGAGCGATCGGCAGTTTGTCAGGGGAAGCCGCCGTAGACTTGCGTGCACGGGAGTTCCGGGTGTTTCGATATGGTGCGTAACGTGGTGTCGAATGAGAACCTCGGGGCTGAAGTAACGGGTGAGGTTGGGGAACTCTTTGAGGATGTTTGAAGGACGTCAGGTACCGTTCTCTGGAATCTGGGCTAGCCAGAGCGATGGCGCTCTTGACGCTATATCCGAAACAGAGAGATATGTTGTTGCGTCTAGGACGCGCTTGCGGCGAACGTCCAGTATTAATCAAAGTTCTGTAGAAAAGTGGAACTGAGGATGACGTGTTCAGTACCGGCGACAAAGAAAATTCTACAAAAGGTACTTCGGACTCCAAGGTTGAAGTCAGGGATCGCCCTATTGGAAAAACCACCAAGGATATCAAGCTGGGCAAGCTGGTTTAGCTGGTTTTTAAGCTGGTTCAAGCTGGTTCCAACTGGTCTAGGTAGTAATCAAGCTGGTTCAAGCTGGTTCGAGCTGGCACTGCCGCTGGGCAAGCTGGTACTTGAGCTGGTTCAAGCTTGTCATGCTGGTTCGAGCTGGTTTTGGATCTGGCCCAAGCTGGTTCAAGGTGGCCAAGCTGGTTCAAGCTGGCCAAGCTGGTTCAAGCTGGCCAAGCTGGTACAAGTTGGCCAAGCTGGTCTTGCTGGGAGCGCGCACGCCAAGGTCGGCGAGAGCTTGTCTGACTGGTATTGCCGGGAGCGCGCGCGCCAAGGTTGGCTGGGGTGGAGACGATGCCACGTCCTGTTCTTTGTCCTCTCGTTTTCGGTAGACGACCGTGCGCTTCAGGCATGCTACGAGCTTCCTTTGTGTGCGAGAAAAGAGATAGTGAGAGAGAGTGGTAGGAAAGGAGAATTTGGGACACGTTTGGCTATCTTCGGCAGATTTTCGAAGGGACGGCTGTGTGCGCGTTGTTTGGCGACTACTTGAACGGCGGTGCAAGCGAAGCGGGATTTAAGGAGACAGCGAGCGGCAGTCCGTTCAGCGTGGGAAGAAGTCAGATGCCCCGTCTGAGGCGTCGTTTTGTGTCTTCGAACATCTCTTTGCTCGTGAATAACGGTGGTGCCGAGGAGTATTGCCAATGCCAGCCAAGCCACACGGATTTCCTCGCCTCTGCCGACTATCTTTGTATGTATGTATCTTTTATTTCAGACACAAAAAAAGGTCTGGGGGGCTGGGGCAAATGAAGACGAGTTGTCTTCTGACGAGACTCCAGTTCCTTTTTACAGCACTCGGAGGAGAAACAGGCACATATAAAAAATAAATATACAAAGATACAGCAATTTTAAAATCCACAACAGACACAATAACACATCATTATAAACTTCGTACTAACTGCAGATCATGAGTGATTTAGGATATATTCTACAATCCATTTTTTAAATTGGAAAAACGAAATGTGTGCTTGGGCCATTTCTGCTATGTTTGGGTGTGTCTTTAGTAGATCTGGTACGAGATATGTAAGGTGCAGTGTACCGTAATTAGTTCGAACTCTAGGTTTCATATACTGTGAACTTCTGAGGCTGTAATTTGCCGAGGTTTTTTTGCCGAGGTCTACGCAAGAGGAATCTTCGCCCCCATTACGGGCGGGACCCAGGTTCGCTTCTCTCATTCGTGTAGTATTTTTATTGTTATTGCCTGATTTTGGCGTGTGTCTAGTATTTTTTGTGTTGGCGAGATAAACAGTCTAGTTTTAATAGCATTGTTTGTTTTGCACCGAGAAGCACTGTCTGTGCGCCAGTTAGCACTGCGCCAGCGCAGTGGATGTGTAGCATCTGAGCTCATGTGAGCAGACCGGGAATTCGAAAATAATATATTAGATACCGAGCTGGCTTTTCTAAAACGTTTGGCTTGTTTACCTGTGTATTTATTTCAAATGGTCAAACTGGTGGGGAAGTACACCAGCCTACCCAGCATGAGCAGTTCACCCAGCATGACCCAGCATTTGCCCAGCATTCACCCAGCACGACCCAGCATCCAACCAGCTCGACCAGCATGGCAAGCTGGGCATGTTGGAGCAATAACTTAGCATGAAGCTGGGATGCTGGGACCAGAATGAAGCTGGGATGCTGGGACCAGCTTGTGCTGGGCATGCTGGAGCAATAACCCACCATGAAGCTGGGATGCTGGGACCAGCTTGAAGCTGGGATGCTGGGACCAGCTTGTGCTGGGCATGCTGGAGCAATAACCGAGCATGAAGCTGGGGTGCTGGGGCCAGCTTGTGCTGGTTTTTTCAATAGGGACGCGTTCTCTAAAAACAGGGATGGACGTGTCGTTCAGGTCTTGCAAGAGTGCGCAAGGAGTTTGACCACGTTTGATGGGAGTTGCAGGAAGGATACTTTCCTCCGCTCCGGTGTCAACCAATAGTTGGAAGCCAGTTGGCTTGTCTCCGACGAAAAAAACCCGGCAACCCGTTTCTTTCGCACTGTTCGCCGAATTCAGTGCTGGGAGCCCCCTTTCCCGCTGCCGCTGTGCAGGGTTGTCTGCACCTTTTTGCTTGGTCCCCGAATGTGTAATGGTAACAGCAGATGTTGGTGGTAGATGACCAGGAACGGGACACGCTGCGATAGCCCGAACGGCGTTGTGGAGATCTACCGCGTTTGGTTTTGAGCGCAGCAACAGCTTTTGTCGGGTTCCGGATGTCCGACAGGAGCATGCAGAATTTGACGCTGCACAAGGAAGCAGAGGTTGCACTTACAGTCACCTGTTGTGCCTGGGGAGGAGCCTGGATGCTGGAAACTGTCAGACACGCTACCTCGAGCACCTTGTCCGCGAGGGCCGTGAGGTCGTGGAGTGGGATGTCGCCCGCCGCCGCGGTGGGTGCGGTGCTACAGCAGGTGGTTGACGGGTACCCTCCGCGGTTGTCGTTTTTTATCATTAACCGAGAAAAATTAGAGTACCTTGGTTGGGAACTCTTGGCAGTGTACATGGCGGTAAGGCATTTCCGCCATTTCGTGGAAGATCGCGACTTCGCCATAATGACCAACCACAAACCGCTTGTGCACGCCTATCGCAACTTGCTGCCGGACGGTGGAGCTCATTCCAAACGGGAGCTGCGTCAGATGTTCTGCATTGCAGAATTTACTTCCGACATTCGCCACATTCAAGGTCGTGACAACGTCGTTGCTGGCGCTCTCTCCAAAGCGAAAATTGGCGAACTGGCATTCTCAACAGTGGTCGAATTTATGAAAATGGCAAGTGCTCTGGAGACAGACAGCGAGCTGCAGGACATGCGTGACGCGCCAGGTTGACTCGAGTTTGGAATGGCCGCGCTACCGATATGCGACACGGAGCTTCGGTGCGTCATCTCCACCTGAACACTTGGACCCTTACGTGGCCGAACCTTATCGACGCAAGGTGTTTTACACGCTTCACGAACTCTCCAATCCAGAAAGCACGGCAACCCAGTGCCTGCAGACCACAAGATTCGTCTGGCCCTCCATCAACCGGGATGTGCGGCAGTGGACAAGGGAGTGCCTTCAATGCCAAAGCTCCAAGGTTCACTGGCACACAGTCACGCCCCTAGTTAACTTCCCACTGCCGGACAACAGATTCGAGCATGTGCACCTAGATATCGTAGGACCCCTTCCACCATCCGACAGTTACACGCACCTTCTCACCATTGTGAATCGATTTGCACGATGGCCAGAAGCCGTCCAAATCACGGATCCTACCGCGTCAACCGTAGCCCGCTGTTTTATCTCGAAATCGATATTCCGCTTCGGAGTGCCATCCAGGGACACAACTGACCGGGCTCGCCAGTATGACTCAAACCTGTTCAGGGAACTTATGCAACTCCTCGGCACGACGCACCTGCCCACAGCGGCCCACCAGCCTTCAGCCAACGGTCTCGTCGAGCGACTCCATCGCCGCTAAAAGTCCGCCCTCACGGCCCACGGCGACAGCACCCATTGGACAGAGACATTACCGCTAGTCTCCTCGGCAACCGCTCGGCGTATAAGTCCGACCTCGGGTGCACAATCGCGGAGCTAGTGTAATCTCATGCTGCCTGGGCAGTTTTTCGAGTAAGTGCAGGATCGACTACCAGGTTCGACACATTAGGTCAACCGACTGCCTGCAATGATAGACAGCCTTGGACCAACGGCCGCCACGCTCATGTCAGCGAGAAGCTGACAGATTACACGGATGTTTTTGTCAGGCATGCTGCCATCAAGCGTCCACTTCAGGCTCCCTATACGACGGTCCTTTCTGCGTGCGCAGACCGTGGGCCAAAACACTTCATACGGCGCATTAGAGGCAGAGAGAAGGTGATTTGTTTGGGCCATCTCCACCCCGCCCACATCGAGACGTCAGCCCCCAGGCCCACAACAACGGAATGCGCCAATAATGTCGGAGGAGGCAACCACAACAAAACACCCCAGCCTTCGCCATTCCTCTCTCCCAGGTCTGAAGGTTCTCCTGACCCACGTGGCAAGCGGGACTCTCCGACGGCCGTACGGAATTCCCTTCCGGGACGAAGAACGCGAAGCGCAACATTCGCCTGCTCTAGGCCTGTTCAAGCGGGATATTTCATAAATTGTGCGGCGACATGACTCCGTCAAAAATCGTGAAAGTTGAAGGGTCCGGCAGCCCGGCACTCCGACGTCTATTTGAATACCACCAAGCAAACATCACAATTTTTCTCATCGCTTCTTCCTCTTTTCGGTGACCTCGGTGCTCGTCAGACTTGGCGTCACATGCCAACTGCCAATGCTGTGAATCTGTTCTGCCGGGCCCTTGTATCCTTGGACGTGTTCCAAAATTTACTCGATCTTACTCCAGAGTAAGGGTTTTGTACCTTTGCGTTCGAAAACCTACCCGCGTCCAGTGTCGCTATATCTGTGTTATCACGTGACACGACCCGCCTAGGTAGCTTGGATCCATTTTGATAACACATTAAACACAACCCTTGCCTTCCCCGTTTTCGGGGAGCAGCGGAGGCCATGAGCGATTGGACGACAGCCAAGAGTGCTTGTGAGTGTCTGTCTGGACTCACGTGATGATCATGCTCAAGGCCCCCGTGAAGAAAACGGGCGAAATATGACCAGAAAAAAACTCTCCCCAGAATAAAAAAAGAAATGGACGGAAGCGGACCGCCGCACGACTTATGTCGGAGTCGTGCCGCCTCACGATTCCTGCTTGAACAGGTCTTCACTAGAGCGGGAGTTCTTCGGCGACCGGAGTAAACAAGCTCCAGACGCAGACGGTTTTGCGCAGTAAACCGCGCAAGCGGACTACGGCCACAGAGGTGAAATCCGGCATTGCGCATTCCTCAGTGGGAGAACTTGGTGCCCGAGCATCTGGGAACTGTCGGCTCAAGAGCCAGACGTCTTAATGGATTCTTTCTAGCACAAATTAAGCCAACTCGCCGAGTTGTCTTTACGTGGACATAGACATGTGAGCACGTGGACATAGATGTTATGCAAGGAAAGAGAAAGCTAAATATCACAGGGGAAGAAAAAAGGTTGCCAGTGTGCTGCTGCAGTTCAGTTTTTTTTTTTTTTTCGGCGGCGCTCCAGCCCCAAGAATCTCCACTAGAGCAAGCTGCCAAGTACGCCTCAGTCTTAGAGAGCGATAAAGCCAGCCCCCACACCGGGACCAAGGAGCGCTAAGACCTTGGAATCAGCGCCAACTTGGCATTTCTCTGAGACAAGCGACGACAGAAGTGAAACAGATCCCCGTGCCTTATCGCACCACGAGCAACCGGCTACTATTAAAACAAGAATACTGTTTTGTGATCTCAACTATGTTGCATATCGCTTTTGATCATTCATGTTGCCATTTATTTATTTTTACATGTTTAGGAAGTATAGTTTTATTTAGTTTGTTTATTAATTTATTTATTAGTACCTTGAAGGCCCTGGAACAGGGCATTATACAAGGAATAAGCAGCTCATATTTGTAGGACAATACAAAAGTGTAAACACTCGTTAACAACGAAACAAAAAAGTTTCAACAAAACATAAAAAACAAAAAAAATTACAACAATTTTAAACACTTACATTAAAAAATACTAGTCTGTTCTAAATTCCAAAAATTAGCCTAGTATTTTTTTATTACGGCGAGATTGTTAGCTGTGACAATGTTTTCAGGTAAAGCTTTTTATTCAATTATTGTGAAAGGTAAGTAAGTGGTAGCGTAAGAAGTGGTGAAATCATTATGGATTGTATTTTACGACTTTTATCTAATCTCGGAAAAAAAAATGAAGTGAGAGGTGGAAATAGTTTATCTCTAATAGTAGGGTAATGGTAGTAAATCTTGTAAAACAGTCTCAAACAAAATATTTTCGCCTTAAAGTGAGTTTAGGGGTTTTCGCTCTTTCACGCAATTAAGACACGTTGGTGTAAAAAGAATGATTAGAATAGACAAATATCACGCTCTTTTTGGACACTTTCTAGATCGTCTCTAATACCCCTGTCAGACGGGCATCCTGAATGTCATATACGCTAAAGGCCTTTAGGATTTCCCAATGACATTTAGGTCGTGTCGTGTCAAACGGGTAACTCAAATGTCATTTGGGTGATGTCCATTACAATAGCGGTCTGTTGTTAACCTAGCAATGTAGTGTTTGTATTAGTGTTAACCCGGCAAACTTGTGTTTATTTTATTGTTTACTAAGTAAATAAAATGTAATGAGCTCTCAGAACATAGAATTCAAACACGGTGATGAAAACTACGTACACGTTTTGATGGAGACAAGGTGTTTTATGGCAACTATGACACGACGTCAGCAATCCCAAGTAATCCGTAGCCGTATCCGTTTTGCCGCTTGGCTCGTCTGCTTTCGGAACTCCGTGCATCTTGCTCGACGTTGTTCCTCGCGCTCTTTCGTTCTTTGCCGGATTCGTACACCCCGTTGACGTTTACGTCTGCGATCGATTCAAGCGAAGACCGTGACCCTGTAGCAATGGAGCCTGCGGACGACAACGATCGTAGTGCGATGGATCCGGAACGTCGGATCGCGTTCCTGACGTGTCTATACGCACAGCAGCAGAGTTCCTTGACATTGCTGAGGGCCAGCATACGATCTGCCAGTGCAGAAAACGTCCGCCTTCAAGAAAGACTCCTTACCAACGACCTCATGTTCGCTGCTCTTGAAGCTTCAAGTGTCATTCCACGAAGCATCCAAGCATTCAGGAAGAACGAACGCAGGTTTGAGGACACTCTTCCCCACTTGCCAGAGCACTTCTTCAAGCTGTCCTTCCCCGTCCAGCCGGCTACGTTTAGGTACCTAGTAGACGTGTGTCGGCCCCACATGCAGCGCGAAGTTGCCTCCATGCTTTCTACCATTCCGGTGGAAAAGGAAGTTGGTGCTGCGCTGTACAAGTTGTGTTCGAGCGCAGAAGACCGCACCATCTCCAACTTGTTCGGCCTGGGACGGTCCACCGTAAATGAAAACTACAGGGAGTTCTGTAGGGTAGTTGTCTCCGTCCTCGATAAAGACGGTGAGCGCCGCCGAGCTTCCGGACAACATCAGGGAGTTACAAGCTGCTCTGGGGTTTCCCCAGGGCATAGGGGCACTGGATGGCTGCCACTTCCCCATGTCATCACTGAAGGTCAACGCGAGCGACTGCCACAACTACAAGGGCTGGTAGGTAACCTTTACTTCAAGGACAATGTGTATGATCATCTATAAACTGCTAGAACGGATACCATATACTTTGAACTTCCTGACCCTTTAGAAAGTCGGGCATCTTTTTTTAAACTGATAATTGCAACAAAAAAGAAAAAAAAAACTTCTATATAAATAGTGAGTGTGAATTCCTATCAGTAAACAAATTCAATGAAGCTGGACAAACCGAATGATGCAAACTCGTGACTGCTAGCAAGTGTTCTAAAATGCGTCTTTGATCATCGAAACACAAAGACGGGCACGCCAATCGAAGGGCAACGGGAAGAACGCATAAAAAGTTTCGATGATGAGGCAGCCAAATCTTGCCGTCATTAGTTGAGGGGAAACAACCCTACGTTGGCCCATTTGGGGGGCAAACAAACGCACGAGGTGTGCAAAGAGCAGACAAACGTTCACGGCAAGTTGTTTTAACGGTTTCGATTTGAATAAAATGTACCTGGACCAAACATTTTTACTATCAATTTTAATATAGTGATATAAGCTACACATGTTTGATGACATGAAAGTTATGAAATAGCTATTCCTGAATACGAGATATCAGTGACTGATTGCCAGCTTTTTACACATTTAATATTTTTTTTAGAACCTATGTACATCTCTGTTCTGCGGAGTTTTAACGAATTGTGCTGTGCTGTCTACTTTCCTTTTGAATCTCCAGTTTTGAGGACTGTATGACCACATCATGATATATTCAACACCCATGGATCTGAGACATGCCTTGTAATGCTTGTATCTAGGTATAGCATCATCCTCCCGGCCCTCGTAGACCACCATTACCGGTTCCGGTATGTGAACGTCGGGACACCAGGGTGGTGCCACGACGGACATGTGTACCGGAAGTCGGCTTTGGTGGCTGTTCTGCAAGGATCAACGCTGCAGATGCCCATGGTCACCGTCAACGGGACTACCGTGCCGCCCCTGATCTTGTGTGATCAGGCATTCTCTTTAACGTCCAACATGCTCAAGCCGTACCCTCGCAAGGACGTTAAGAAAGGCTTTCTACAGGAAGGCTTCAATCGGCAGCTGTCGTCTGCTCGCCGAGTGGTGGAGAACGCCTTCGGAAGGGTCAAGGCACGATTACGCTTCATTATGAAGAGTACGGAGTACGACGTGAACAATTCCCGGCTTGTTGTGCGAGAGTGCTGCATTTTAAACAACGTCTGCGAACATTTAAACGACGGTGTCGAGCCCAAGTGGCGAAGCGACTTGGCGACGGAGGACAAGATCTATCTGCAACCGGTGTGCACCACAGATGCCGAGGCAGACATGGGGCAGAGCGTCAGGGACGCCATTGCGGGGTATCTACACCAACGCTCGAGGCAGATGGTCTAGAAAAAGACCTCAAGTGGCTGCTCTTGTTTGCAGCGACAATAAGCCCAAGACCACAGACCCTGACAGCAACGAGGGCCCTTTCCAGTGCCTAAAGAACAAAAGGCCCCTTTAAGAGCCAAACATATCTGGCTTTGGAGCGTAAGACTTGCTGCCAACTCCCGTGTCCCAAGTGATGTCTCATGTTTAGGTCAATATGATTAGCCTTCTGTATGCTTCAATGTGGCTTTTACAACACAATTCAAGAACTTTTAAGAAATTGACTGCCCAAATACAAGTTCAAGCACCTCTCAAAGCTACTATGTGCAATGAAGCGAAGCTTTTAAAACAAAAATCATCAAAAAGGGTCACTGCTGGAGTACATGAAATACCAGCGCCTATTCGGGGAATTCCTTTTACTGTTGCTTTCCATGAGAGTTGCAAGAGTATGAATGTGCGAATACTAGAATTTGAACTTGAATTAAATTGAATATACTCAAATAGTTGGCAAAAAGTCAAATGTATAATCAAATATTGAATACCAAGAATTCTATTTGGGGGATCCACACGCCAAACCAGTGGCATCTGGCACAACATAATGAAAAACTGGGGATTAGTGTAGGTCACCTAGGGACATTGAGGTACAACCGAAATCTCGGTTACACAGCGGCCTCTCCGCAATAAGCCTCCGTCAGATTGCAGGCACCTCTGACAGGATTGGATCCCACCAACTGGAAATCCGTAGGTAAACGTTCTGCTCTGGAGCCACCGAGGCAGCTACTCTTGAATGCAACATAAATGCACACCGGTACAGCTTACATGGCAGTTTATGTGGCATTTTTATTCATGAAGACCATCCATGCAGTCGCAAGCTCTTGGTGCACTTTGATGACGGTTTCCTGTAGGACGATTTCCCGCTCGCTTAGGGTGCGAACTCTCTCCCTCTGGAAGCCTAAAAACTCTCCGCCTGAGAAGCCTCTGTTCATTAATCACCGTCTCTATGGACGCGGGGTTCGGAGCTTGCAGCCATTTCCTTTTTGGTGCCCTCGACGGCACGTTGCTTGTGCCATTGATGCTGCTGAGCCCCGCCTCCTGACACTTGCAGTGGCAGGGGTGCTGGCAACTTGGCTTTACTCGCCGTGCAGCTCTTCTCCTGGCTCTTTCATGGGCTCCTCGAAGTAGTCCGTGTCGACCATGCTTTTCTCTTGCATGTCTGAAAGCAACTGACAGGAATGCCACACAAGCAGTTGTTCCTGTTAAGCTACAAGAGACTGCAGCAAGCGGTTACGTGGCACCCAAAGCCTTTATACAAGGGGTATTCAAAAGTAACGGAACTACAACCCTGTGTATGAATGCTTTGTAGTTGACAATCACGATGCAAGGTATTGCTAGCGTAGTTTTATGCATCAGTGTGCATACGTGCTATAGCTGTATACTCCGTTTCAGACACAGCATTCAACGCTTTCAAGGATACTGGCACGAGCACGGGACTTCTATTAGCGATTCATTTGGACATGCTTTTGTGCAAATTAAATATTCGATATAGCCAAGCTCTCGTGCCAGTACCTTTGACAGCATTGTACACTATGCATGAAAAGGAGCCTAGCATACAATATTGAGCAGGCACCCACAAAACAGTTGAAGATATTTGCAAAAACATCAAAAAGGACGATTTTTACGTCCGAGAGCTGAAAAACAGAAAGTGCCCGAGGTAGGGTATGCGCCTTATCTATACACTATTGGAAAACCACCATGAAAATCAAACTGGTCAAGCTGGTAACTAAGCTGGTCAAACTGGTCAGTCTGGTAGCCAAACCGGATTAACTGCCAACCAAGCTGGTTTAAGCTAGGGCAAGCTAGAATTTAAGATGGTCAGTCTGGTTCAAGTAAAAGCCAACATGGGCTAACTAGAATCTGGTTTTAGATTCAATCTGGTGTAGCTGGGAGCCAGTCTGGTCCTAACTGGTCAAACTGGTCAAACTGGTTTTCCATGGAGCCAATATGGTCAAGCTGGGAGACAAGCAGGTCAAGCTGGGAGACAAACTGGTGAAGCTGGTCGGACTCATAATCATGGTGGTCAAGCTGGTTTCGCTGGGAGCGCGCACGCCAAGGTCGGCTAGAGATTGTTGAACTGACATTGCTGGGAGCGCGCGCGCCAAGGTCGGTTTAGGCTAGAACGAGGCCACGTCCTGTTCTTTGTCCTCTCGTTTTTGGTAGACGACCGGACGCATCAGGCGCGCTGCGAGCTGCCTTTGTGTGCGAGAAAAGAGTGAGAGAGAGAGTGGTAAGAACGGAGATTTTTAGACACGTTTGGCAAGCTTGGGCAGATTTTCGAAGGGACGGCTATGTGCACGTTGTTTGGAGACTACTTGAACGATGGTGCAAGCGAAGCGGGTTTTGAGGAGACAGCGAGCGGCAGTCCGTTCAGAGCAGGAAGAGGTCGAACGTCCCGACTGAGGCGTCGCTTCGTGTCTTCAAAACGTGTGTGTGCTCGTGAATGACGGTGGTGCCGAGGAGTATCGCCAATGCCAAGCCACGCGGATTTCATCGCCTCTGCCGACCACTTAAGAGGCCGCTTCGCCGCCATTACTGGCGGGACCCAGGTTCGCTTCTCTGTGAAGTATTTTCTTTTGCTATTGCCTGTTTTTGCCGTGTCTCTAGTATTTTTCGTGTTGAGAGATAAATCCGGTTTTTATTAACATTGTTTGCTTTGCACTGAGAACCGCTGTTTGTGCGTCGGTTAGTACTGTGTCAGCGCCGAGGATATGTAGCATATAAGCTCATGTGAGCAGGCCGCAAGTACGAAAATATTAAATTGGATGCCGAGTTGGCTTTTGTGAAGAGCTTGGCTTTTTTATTCCGTGTATTAATTTAAACAGGTTAAACTGGTTGGGAAGTCCACCAGCATGACCAGTTTAACCAGCGTGGCCAGCATGCCAAACTGGGCATGCTGCGGCAATAACCCCGCTTGAAACTGGAACCAGATCAACCAGCATGACCAGCATGCCAAACTGGGCATGCTGGGGTAATAACCCAGCATGAAGCTGGGATCAGATCAACCAGCATGACCAGATCAACCACCATGACCAACATGCCAAACTGGGCATGCTGGGGCAATAACCCAGCTTGAAGCTGGGATCAGCTTAAGCTGTTTGCTTAATAGGGTAGTATGCATCTTTTTTTACAGTATCGCCGTAGTCTGGCAGAACCCCCAACTTTTAAAACAGCCACAATGCTCTACTTGAGCTGAAGCTCTCGCATCAAGCTTCACCGCATTGCACCGTCACATGCGTGCAAAGTTTCGTCGCTTTGCACCGGCTTGTCGAAAAAGCAGCCAAAGCAGAGGAGCACCTGGATTAACTCGGTGGACTCTGCTTTGTGGGCAATTTTCAAAAACAATTTAACGCATTTGCCACTGGCTACCACTTTTACATTGAAATGGTTTCTTATCCACAAATGCAGAAACCTTTCTATGAAAGAAACCACCAAACCTACCTCCACTAGTGACGGTGTGCTATGGTTGGATGCCAAGCTCTCGTCCACCAGGGCCGTGTTATTCAGGGTACAGGACCCCAACAGTCGGTTAAGGTCCCAGAAAAACGGTCACTTCAACGCGCCGGACCCCGTGGTGGTCCCATCCCTCAGATGTTTTCTGAAAAATGAAAATGCAGTGAGTGGCATCTTTATGGCAAAGCTCTTGATGTATGTGGCAAAGCACTTTATGGCAAAGCTATTGATGTATGTATATAGGTGTGTGTCCTCATTAACAATTCTGTGCAACATTTTAATTCTATCAACTGTTCGCCTTCTAGACAAAGGCTCCGGCCCCTAAAATGAAACAGCCGAGGAGGGCGAAAAATTACGGTCATACCTATTCAAAATAAACCTTACAGCCTTCGCCTGGATAGATTCAATGGGGTTAATGTCCTTCTTAAAATAAGGATCCCAAACAACAGATCCATACTCCAAGATTAGCCTAACAAGGGTCTTATAAGCACAGAGTTTAACCTCTTTAGTGGAGCATTTAAGAGTACGTTTAACATAACCTAATTTTTTAAGGGCGCGAGAACAAATAAAGTCGACGTGCCTGTCCCATTTGAGGTTCGACGTGAAGAAAACACCTAAATATTTGAACTCCATAAGTTCATCTAAAATGACATCATCGATGCCATAGCTAAAAACTAAAGTGAATCTCTTATTGGTAAATCTCATAAATAACGTTTTATCAAAGTTAATATATATTTGCCATGTCTTGCTCCAACTAAAAACGGATGAAGGATTCGTTAAGTAACAGTTGATCATTAGGAGACGAAATTTCATTGTACAGAATACAGTCATCCGCATAAAGACGCATTTTTACGGGTATGTTTTCTGCGACATCATTTATATATAAAATAAATAAAAGAGGCCCTAACACCGAACCCTGAGGTACACCTGAGCTAACCGAAGCTTCCGACAAGAAGGCATTCGCAAATGAAACAAACTGGGACCTGCAATTCAAATTATCTGAAATCCAGTGAAGCAGAAGGGCGTTTTTAAGAATGACTTTTAACTTTAAAAGAAGCTTGGGGTGGGAGACGTTTTCAAACGCCTTCGAATAGTCAATAAAAATAGCGTAAACTTGCCCTCTTTTATCTAATGATGAAGCAATGTCATGAGTAAATTCCAAAAGCTGCGTAGTGGTTGAGAAAAGACGACGAAAATCGTTTTGGTGAGGACAGAGTAAAGAGTTATTCCCAGGATAATTGGAGATATGCTTACACACTATGTGTTCGAGGAATTTACTGCAAGAGGATGTAAGAAAAATTGGTCTATAATTCAGAAGACTCTGCTTATCACCGAATTTGAAAATGCTAACTATTCTTGCTGATTTCTAAAGTCGAGGAACTATTCCGGATGAAAGAAATTTTTGGAAAATTATAGTTAAATATCTCGATGTCCAGACGGAGTAACGATGCAGAAAGGAATTTGGTATATCATCCGGGCCTGAACCCTTTTTACAGTCGAGGTTCAGGAGCGAATTAAGTAAACCAGAGTCATTAACCTGAATGTCTGTTAACGGTGGACATGATATAGTGGGACAAAAACTAGGTTCGCAGCCGTCATCCAGAGTATAAACAGACGTAAATATTCATTAAAGCTATTCGAAATATCAGAAGTTTCATTAACACATTTATCCTGAATAATGAAATTACGAAGTGTTTCATCTCTGGGTAGGATGAACCTCCAAAACTTTGCTGAAATTGACCTCTTAAATTGAGTCAGTGTTGCATTAAAATAAACCTCCTTTGCGGCAGCCATCTTTTCTTCAAGAGTTTTCTTAAAACATTCAAAACGATCTACGTCCACTGGGTTAACACTATGCTTTAGTTTCTCATTCCTCTTAACGCGGCGTGATAATTGTAACACTTCCCTAGTTAACCAAGGATGTGTCAGATTCTTTTTTTATAATTTTGACTGGAACAAACTTCGAAATGCAGTCACTGACTAACGTGCAGAATTTGCTGAGTAACATATCAACGTCACAGTCATTACTTAGGGCAACAAACTCATCAAAATAAAAACTAAGGAAATCAAGAATGGACACGTAATGTGCTCTAGAAAAGTCTAGAAAGAAGACAATTTCGGGATTGGCATGCAGTACACGAATATTAAGCGTCACAAAAACAGCACTGTGATCTGATAGACCCCTTACCACAGAACACTCAAAACCAGACAAAGTAATACTATGACTAAGGAAACGAGATCAAGAATTGAATTATCCCTGGTACACTGATGTACCACTTGATCGAGATCAAACGACATAGCGATATCAACAAGAGCATTACACAGCTGTTTATCACGGCTGCCCACTGTTAACGTACTCCAGTTTATGTCAGACAAGTTAAAATCTCACGTAAAGATGAGTTTGTAGTTTCTAATGTTATGTTTCAATATGTAATCATGGATATCAAAAAGCACTTGAGCGGAAGAACCGGGAGCTCTGTAAATCGCTCCAATAACAAGGACAAACTTATCAACATGCACCTTGCACCACAGTGACTCTGTATTTGCTAAGGAAGGAAGTACAGTAAAGCGGACACCAGACCTAAAAAATAATGCTACGCCACGACCCCTTTCAGACAACCTATCACAACATACCACATCATAATTACGGGGAGTGTTAAGTAGGGAGAAATCCTGCTTATTATTTAAGGTGATTTTTGTTAGAAAAGTTGATTTTTCCGGAGTTGCGTCGGCGTTGTTTTCTATTTTTTTTTTTTACTTTCTATGTCAGGTTCGGCGTTTTGGAGGGAGCTTTCGCGGGGTCATCGCGGCCGAGGTGGAAGAGCCTCCCCCGCGGTCGTTAAGAAACGTCTCGGGTTTCGGTGCGGAGAGAGCCCGCGCTTTGAGCTGCGAGCGGCTTTTAACCAAGTGTTCCTGTGTATAGAGGGTTCCGCCGCTTAGCATAAAATTGCCACTTTTTACCCGATGTAATAATTTAGCTGTTGGCGCCAGCCAGACTGCGGAAAATGCAGGGGACGATTCTACAAGAAATTTGAATTTGGCCGTTGGAGCGCCAGGTTGACAGCTCGCCGACCATTGGGCAACAGTGTACCACGTGGGAGTGGTGAAATTTGAAGGAATTGGTCGGTCCCTGAGGGGAAAGGAGGCTCCTACGAGCCTACAAAAGGAGTGCGGAGAGGATTCTCGGGGATTGGATTCGATTCGATTTTGGGAGACTGGGGACAAAAGTATGGTGTTTAATTTTGGGATTTTAACTCATTGTTGAGTTGTTTTGTTTAATAATAAACGTGGCCACACTGGCCACTGTAAAGCCAACCATCGTCGCAATGTGTTCAGCGGGATTGAACAACTTTTAGTTTTTTTTTATCAACTTCCCGGGGGCTGTCAACGGGCGAGCACCATCATGGGTCGTCACCATCGGAGACCAGGACGCCCACCCCCACACGACGGCCAGAGGAAGTTGACTGGCGCAGTCGGCAGGATCCCGCTGACTTTCTGCGACGGGTTGCGAGAACGCCACAACGTCAGCTGATGGTGAGCCCCGCCAACATCTGAGTGACAAGACGGCGGCAATAGCCTGTTGCGTTCTGTGCGGCGGACGGAGCGACATCTAAGTGAGAGGCTCCGGGAGTCAAGGGACTCAAGAGGAACGCAGCGACTTCAGCTGATGGTGAGCCCCGTCAATATCTGCGCGAGAAGACGGAGGCAATAGCCTGTTGCGTCGTGTGCGTCGGACGGAGCGACATCTAAGTGAGAGGCTCCGGGAGCCAAGGACTCAAGACCGACGGAAGGAAACATCGCGGCGGAGCCACAGGGACGCTCCGGGGAACTGTGACGACACGGCAAGACCCTCGTTTCCAGGTAAGACCCAGGGTTGTTTTCTCCGAGGCTCACAATGTCAGTGGTCACTAGGTCTAAAGCGAAGAGCAGCTCTTCGGGTGCAGACAGTAATGAGAACGAGAGTAGCGAACAGTTAGCTTCGGGAGCAGCCGACGAGGCAGTGGGCAATGGCACATCTGATAGGTCACTCGAAATACTGAAACTCCAACTGGAGATTGAAAGGGTTAAGCTAGCCCAGATTCAGGCGAGGAGTGAAAGGGGTTCGAGGGACTCGACAAAAATGGGAGAGCTCGCAAAAGAACTCCGCGCTGTCCTTGCGCCGATACCGGTGTCTGGAGCCCTCGCTCCGGCATGGTTTAAGAGCGCTGAGACTATGATGAATAGCTGTGAGACACCCGAGGAAGCGCGAGGAGCGATCATTTTGCCGTTTCTCGGAGAAAAGACCAGAGCAATGGTCGCTAGTCGAGCCGGCGGTAGAGTGCTCTCTTTCATGGAGCTGCGTGAGCTTGTCCTGTCAGAGCTAAAAATGACTCCGGAAGAGTACAAGCGGATATTCTACAAAACTCGCAAGGAGAGCGCGGAGTCGTGGTCTCAGTTCGCAACCCAGCTCGGCATTATGTTCGGCTATTACTTAGAAAGCAGGGAGGCTGAGACAGTTGATGAGCTGCGAAAATTGATTATTTCAGACCGACTAAAGCATCTCATGGTGGAGGACGCGCGTATGTACGTCCTGCAAAATGAGACTAAGGACTGGCTAAGGCCAAAGGAGCTGGCGCAGCTGGCTGAAAGGTTCGGGGAGAGTAAACGAGGGACGCGTGAAGGCCTCGAGAAACGTGAGCAGAGCACTAGGAAACAATTTGTTCCAAAACAAGACCAGAGGTCCAGTAAGGGGACTAAGGGGACAGCTGGCAGAGGAACATGGGACCGATCGAGCGCAGTCAGGTGCCATACATGTGGGAAACAAGGACACTATCCTAACGAGTGCCCGCAGAACAGGCTCGTCGGAGATAAAGGGCATGCCGAGGCCGGGCGGTCGGGCGCACTGAAGCTTACGGCGAGAGCGGTGGTGGGACCGATGGGTCAACCCACAGAAGCACCTGTCGCGGCTGAAGCTGACGAGGACACAACGGGGCTGACTTGTTTTACTCTTAAAACAGGTGTCGTTCCAGGCTTTGTTAGATTCGGGCGCGGACATAACGGTGCTGAGGTCGAGTATTGTGATTGATCAGGTACGCGGCCAGGGAAAAGGCAAGGTCAGTCTGAGGGGGGCGTTCGGACACAAGGTGTCCGCCGACCTAATGTACGTTCCGTTGGGACTAGAGCTAGCTGGTAAAGATATGAGTCCGCAGGTGACAATCTTGTGTGCTGAAACTGATGAACTAGCTGAAGGGGTTGATGCGCTGCTCACGCCGGACGCGCTAGAGGAGCTAGAACGGGCGCAGAAACTGCTCAGTGAAGATGCGAAAGAGATAATTGCGATAGAGGAAGCACGGACAAAATCAGAACAGTCGAGAAAGCGAATCACTCCGCTGAATTTTGAAAATGAAGCAGACGCGGAAGAAGCCGCTGAAGCCAGCGCCGTAAGTTTGATGACCGGTAGTGTCACCCCAGAAGCAGCTGATCCGACTTTTGCTGAGGAGCAAAAGACGAATAGTACGCTGGAATCCTTGTGGGAACAGGCGCGTTGCGGAACGCATGGCATGGTAATTCGGAATGGACTTCTGTTTCATGAACAGGAGATTAAAGGGAAAAAAGAGATGCAACTGGTGCTACCGAAGTCTCGTCAGGTATTACGGCTGGCACACGACACCCCGTGTGGGGGGCATTTCTCGCAAAGGAAAACTAAACAGCGGATTAGAAGTGCTTTCTTTTGGCCAACGATGGCCGCTGACGTGAAACGGCATTGCCAGGCTTGTCACGAATGTCAGGTATGCTCCCGAGGGAAAGTTACAGACAGGGTCCCGATAACTCCGTTGACGAGGCCCGAACGACCCTTTGAGACGGTCTACATGGACTGTATCGGTGCGCTCGAGCCGAGCTCGGCCCGTGGCCACAAATATGCACTAACTGTCGTGGATCTGTGTACGCGATGGCCCGAGGTCATACCCCTGCGCTCACGTACGGCCAAAGCCACGTGCCAGGCGCTGGTGGACGTGTTTTCGCGTTATGGGGTGCCTGAGCTGATTTGCTGCGATCAGGGAACCAATTTCACTTCCCAACTCACGAAAGAGCTCCTTGGCCGCCTCAGTGTGCAGATCAGGTCTTCAGCACCAGACCACCCCCAGATTAACGGGATTGTTGAACGCTGGAACGGCACATTTAAAGCTATGCTTCGACACGTAGTGAACGAGAAAGTAGGGCAGTGGGATCTTTATGTGCCTTGTCTTCTCTGGGCGTATCGGGAAGTCCCTAACAAAATCACGGGAAGCTCCCCGTTTGAACTGATGTATGGCAGGGAGCCACAGGGCCCGTTAACGATACTGGGAAAGACATGGACGGGAGAGTGGACGCCGCCATCGGGCTTAAACAAACCGACAGCTGAGTATCTCAGAAGTTTAAGGGACAGAATGGCAGAAGCGGCGCGAGTGGCGAACGAGCACTCCGAAGCTCTGCAAAGTGCCTATGCGCAGAAGTATAACTTGAGAGCGCGTCCGAAGAACTTTGAAGTAGGGGAACAAGTGCTCGTACTTGAGACGGGTATGGCAAGCAAGTTGCAACCTAAGTGGTTGGGACCTGCCGTGGTCACAGAGCAAAAACGCTCCGACAGTTACATTGCCCGCTTTGCTGAGGGGAACGAGCGCTGGGTGCATGCGAACAAGCTGAGGAGATACATAGTGCACGCGAACAATGTCGGCGTGATCTTCGAGTCGGATGACAACTTTGAACCCGTAGAAAGCGTACCAAACGGACATACTAGTGACGTTAGTTTCGAGGATATCCTCGCGGGCTCTGAGAACCTGACCCAGAGTCAGAAAATGGGCCTAAAACGGCTGTTGATGGGGTTCCCGTCGGTGTTTTCTGAGCGACCTGGACGATGTGAGGTAGGGGTCCATCGGGTAACTCTCGTACCTGGAGCGAAAGTGACTAAGTCATATCCTTCCAAGGTACCGCTCGCTCTTAGAGCCGAGGTCAAGCGGCAGTTTGCTCAACTGCTTGATTGGGATTTTATCTACCCCATTGAGAGTAGCTTCGTGCACCCAATTGTGTGCGTTGCAAAAAAGGACAGAACTGTGGGCATGAGCATAGATTGCCGACAGCTAAACGCCATGTCAGAAACCGACAGCTTCCCGATGGGAAATGTGACAGAGTTGTTGTATGATGTAGCCAAGGCTCGTTATATTTCGCTCCTAGATATGACAAGGGGTTATTGGCAGATCCCAGTTGAGGAGGGGTCGCAGCGTTATACTGCTTTTGCGACGCCAAGTGGCCTTTATGCGTGGAAGGTAATGCCTTATGGTCTAAAGAACTCTGCGGCCACCTTTCAACGGGTGATGAATGAGCTACTGAGAGAGCACAGGAGCTATGCATCCGCATACATTGATGATGTAGCGATATACTCAGAGACATGGGAGCAACATTTAGAACACCTTCAGAAGGTACTCGCCACCATCGCAGCGGTGGGATTGACGGTCAATCCTAAAAAGTGCAAGTTTGCCCAACCAAGGGTGAGGTACCTGGGGCATGTAGTGGGCTCATTGGGCCACTCCCCCGACCCTGAGAGGACGGGCGCAATATCGGAACTGAAGGCCCCTAGGACGAAAAAGGATCTCAGAAGCGTCCTGGGTCTCTTCAATTATTATCGAGATTATGTTCCGGGGTATTCTGACGTAGTGCGCCCGTTGACAGATCTCACGAATCGCAGGGTGCCGAACAACATTCCGTGGAGCACGGAGGCGGAGCGGGCATTCTGCCCGGTAAAGGCGACACTCGCTACGGTGCCGACGCTGCTGGCCCCGGATCCCAATAGGGAGTTTGTCTTGAGTCTTGACCACCGACGCGTCGGAGCGGGCGATTGGGGCGTGCCTATCCCAGGACTTTGAGGGGGTGCAGAGGCCGATTGCGTTTCTAAGCAAAAAACTAACTGCCGCTCAGACCAAAAGGTCAGCGATTGAGAGGGAGGCGTTCGCTGTTGTTTGGGCTTTGGGGCGCTTGGACACCTGGCTGTATGGTACAAAAATCAGGGTCGTAACCGACCATAATCCACTGAAGTACCTGACACGCTCGACGTCCTCCAGTGCTCGCTTAACGAGGTGGTCGTTGGCGTTGCAAAAATATGACATAGAGATATCGCACATAAAGGGCGCACTTAATTCCTGTGCAGACGCACTGTCGAGGCTCGAAAGAGATTAGAGAAAGCGCTGGCGGAGACGCTGAGAGGTATCTGTAATTTCCTTTCTTGGAACATTTTGGATTTGTTTTCAAGTCGCATAGTTTGTTTTATTTTGAATTCTTATTTTTCCTAGTGTGAACTTTATTAGCAGTAGAGTGTCTAGTAGTGTTTGCACCCATACTGTAGAGCTTTGCGATTTGCTGATTTAGATATATACATGTATATATATACGGACATTGTGGAATCTGGAATGTACGGCTCTGGGTCTTGCTCTGTGCAGTGTCTCTGAACTGGCGGACAGTGTGAACTGATGTTGCGCGAACAACAAGTGTACTTGCAACATTCTTGGTGGGGAGGTGTTAAGTACGGAGAAATCCTACTTATTATTTAAGGTGATTTTTGTGAGAAAAGTTTATCTTTCCGGAGTTGCGTCGGCGTTGTTTTCTTTTTTTTTCTCTTTTTTTAACTTTCATGTCGGGTTCGGCATTTTGGAGGGAGCGTTTCCGGGGGCAGAGCGGCCGAGCGGACGAAGCGGGTCCCCCGCGGTCGTTAGGAAACGTCTCGGGTTTCGGGAGTCTGCTCGGACAGACCGGGGGAGGGCCCGTTCTTGGGGATGTTTGTGGATGTTAACCGAGTGTGCCTGTGTGTAGAAGGTTTTGCCGCTTAGTGTGAATTTGTCGCTCTTTGCCCGATGCAATAATTTAGCGGTCGGCGCCAGCCAGACTGGAAAATTTGCAGAGAACGATTCTACAAGGAATTCGGATTTGGCGGTTGGAACGCCACTTTGACAGCTCGCCGACCATTGGGCAACAGTGTACCACGTGGGAGTGGTGAAATTTGAAGGGATTGGTCGGTCCCTGAGGGGAAAGGAGGCTCCTACGAGCCTACAAAAGGAGTGCGGAGATGATTCGCGGGGATTGGCTTGGATTCGATTTTGGGAGACTGGGGACAAAAGTACGGGGTTTTAATTTTGGAACTTGAACTCATGATTGTTGAGTTGTTTTGTTTCGTTTAATTTTGGGATTTTAACTCATGACTGTTGAGTTGTTTTGTTTTATAATAAACGTGGCCACACTGGCCACTGTAAAGCCAACCAACGTCGCAATGTGTTCAGCGGGATCGAACAACTTTTAGTTTTTTTTATTTCAACTTCCCGGGGGCTGTTGTCATCGCGCGAGCACCATCATCGGTCGTCACCATCCGGACCAGGCCACCCCACCCCCAAGGAAGTTGACTATCCACTTAACCGAATTCCAAATTAACGATACACGGAGAGCTGGTGAACAATCGAGTCCGCCGAAACCTGTGCCCGGGATGGTCTAATTGGTTAAGGCGTCGCCCCGGATGGGCAAAAGTTGCGGGTTTGATCCCCGCTCCTGGCTCAATTTTCCGCCAGCTCTCTTTCCCTTTCCCTTTCCTAGGCTTTAATGAACAAATTTGAACAACCCCTCTCTCTTTCTCTTTCTTCTCATTATTACAACGGCAACACTTTTCAATCTTTCCTCACTCTCAATATACATATTGTGCAGCCACGTTCTCAGCGGAGAGAAAATGCGCGATACTTAATAATTAGTTCGCTAATTAACTAAAATGGCTAATTAACTTTTAGTTAGTGAAAATAGACATATGGTTCCAATTAGAAACCTGCTGAGCGTCATCGAAAACCACTAAATCAGTAATTTTCAAAAGAAACCTTGAGCGCGTGAGAAGCGTAGTAGTGCGCTAAAGTTACCACTCGTGGAGCAGGTGCGAGGCTGAGGCTCTCATAAAAGACGTAAAAATCGCACGGGCTTCTTACAGCAACCACTAGCCTTGAGGCTGCTCCACCTGTGGGAACTTTAGCGCACTACTGCACTTCTCACGCGCTCAAGGTGTTTTTTTTTTTTTTTGGAAATTACTGATTTAGTGGCTTATGTACGTAAACCCCTAGACCAGGTAGTTCAATCGGCCGCCACAGGGACAGTCAGAAACGGCAAATGCCGTGGCGGCGTTAAGTTTGAGGCGCACTGTACCTTTGAGCAGATATCATTACCACATTAGTCTTTTTTCAGTGCGATGCGTACTTCTCGCAGGAACGATTTGGCCTGCGTTTCGAGAAACATCCTCCCTATTCTCGTGTCTCTAAAGATCATAAACAAAAAGAATACATGTACACTCGGCATGAAAGCTGTGTAGAACGCGGGTGCAGCGCGCTCCGGACTGCGCTTGCGACATCTGCCGGCGGACGCTGGGCCCGAGACAGCGTGCCTCTGAGCATGCGCCACCATTTTGTAGCGCTGGGCAGATGCCAACGTTTAAAAGCATAATCTATGATCGAATTGTTAGGTGTAATTACCGCGTCTTGCTAATTTGCTATGCCAATGTTTAGCGATACTTGCCGGCTGAAATACGTTTATATAGTATATTCACATACATTTATTTTATCTGACGTATACTTATCTGTATTACAATTTCTATATCTTTGCGATTCTAACGGCGTCAAACTCCGGCTGTAACAACGAAGCTTTCGCTTTCATGAGAACAAAAAAAAACTCCTCCGTTTTTTTTTTTTTTTTTTTTTTTTAAGCACGCAATGCAAGGAGTTTGTCGAGGCTTTCGAGAGACACCTGTTGCTCAAGCTCACAAAAGTGTGACTGGTGACAACAATAAACGCTTCCATAACACTCTTCTGTTTGGTGTCTTACTATGGGACAGTAAAGTAGAAATTAACGCCGCGAAAGTAACCAATTACTTTTTTGTGGTAACGGGCACTTTTTTTATGGAAGGGTAAGTGTAACTGTAATGAGTTACAATATAGCCTTGTGTAATTGTAAATATAATTCTGTACTTTTTTAGTGACGTGTACAAGTCTGTATATATATATATATATATATATCAAATAAATAAAACGTACTTAAAATCGTTGTGTGGCGTTTTTAAAACACATATTTCATGGAGTAACGTTTCGGTCTGAGGTAGACGTTCTCAAGGACTCCCCGTAATATGCATATCACGGGCGCTTTCATCATCCTACGTGGATGACTTTCATTTAAGGTGATGTACACAATAAAAAAACGTCTCGGTGTCTGCTACCCCGCGGTGTACGGAATGAGCCAACCATGGCTATTCGAAGCCACGTCCAATAAATGTAAACGCAAAAAAGAACAACAACAAAATACCTGAAACCGCGATTTCCGCTGGGAGCGTTAACAAGCGAATAGTCGGGCCAATTCTTTTTTTTTTTTTGCAGATTATGTCATTAAGTAGTTGCGTAAAACATTTATCCCCAGTGCGCTCATTTCCAATATCGTTTTATCTTAGTTTTGAATTATCACCGTAGTGATATAGTTGCGCGTCATGATATATTTTATGCTGTGTATTGTTGAAAAAAGTTTTTGTAGTTTTTGTTTGCGCTCCCCTTCGACAGTTGGCCGCCAAAGAGCACGTGACACGGCACTCGCCAAGACAATCCATTTCATGTGGCAAAAGGGGTGCACCTTTGTGACACAGAGACTGCGTGATGCTTGATGCGCGACGCCTTTTGCTCTGATTATTATTATTTTAAAGTGAGAGAAGGAGGGCAAATGACTGATGTTTTGAGTTCATCGTGGTGCAGTATATTCATATTAACTTCTGACGTATATTGTGCACATCTCAAGAACTTTTTTTGGCGTGTTTCAAGGGCGTTGGTAGGAGTTACCAAAATTGCTTCGTCTACTACTCCTTCTTAGCTGTCGTCATTCGAATTTGTACCCTGCTTTGTTCATGGTACCTTCTTCTTCTTTGGAAAACGAAGTCATTCATTGTCATTGGTAGCGAGAATAGAATACAAAGCGAATGATTAAGTTAGCGAGGAATCAGATAGCCAGAAGCTCTGTGGTATCGTCTGTTTCTGTTAAACCTCACCAAGATAACGATTTGAAGCAGTTTCTTTTCTTTTCTCTCAGAGAGACAAGGCTAATGAAAGCTACGCGAGACTAAGCGTCCCCTTTATCATTGTGTATGGCGATTACCCTTCGTTGGCGGGAACACTTCCTTGACGTCGCATTAAAGGTGGGTTTTCGCGTATATAGAGGCGACAACCTGGCAGGTCATCAATATACTCGATAAGGACCCCATGCATAAACATGCGGAGAGAAAAGCTCGGACATTGCTCCGACGGTGTAGTTTTGCACGCTTATATTTCGCCTAATCAGGTTGAACGTCGCTCTTATTCAGACATATGTTTATGGGGTTTCATATTTTGTAGTTATGCATAAACATGCCAAGATAAAGCATAGGTTTCTCCTCATAGAGCTTAGTTTTACATACCAATACTTCGCATGATCTGGTTTAATGTCGCTTTTGTTTCTAAATGTTTACCGTTTAATATTTCAAACTGTAAAATGTTCGGCTTAGGTAAACTTGCAATAGCGTGTTTTCTGTTGTTGTTTATCATGCTTATTTAAAAGTCGCCTTATGTGTTTCTCCGACCCAAGTAGATAAAATCTCAAGTGCGAATAGTTGTTGTATGTACGTTAAAAAAACCATGATGTATTTATCACCATTCTGCACACTGTGACAGAGACGACGACTGCGCTGGGGCAGTTGCGCCTCAGCATCGCGTGCCAGGCCCCGCGCGCACGGCCCTGCTTCCAAATAAATTGACGCGTCTTCTTCCTTTGCTTTTGGCCGAACATCTTGTAACATTTGGGAGAGGTGAGCGGTAAATCATCTTTCCTTCTTCTTCATCATCGCCCCGGATCTTGGTGGCAGCAGTCCTCCGCCGTAGTCGAGGTTTAAATTGGGGGTTTAAACATTTAAACCTCCATGTGACTCAAAAACCAATTATATTGTGGTGGCGCGATGCTGGCGATGCCACAAATAAACCGAGAGACTTTGCAAAAAGCCTGCGACTACAACAAACCAACGCGGCCATAAAAGCAAGCTTGGCGTAAGAGCGCGCCATCTAACGCCGATCATCTTTCATCTGGACGTGATTAATGGAGTCCTCAGAGTCGTTCTGTTATCGCTCGAGGGCCACTCGCTGCCGTTCAGTCTACCGACGACCGACTTCGGTAAACAAAAACTCCCTCTGGCGCCGTGAAAAATTTAGCAACGATTACACTCATACAAAATCCACTTTCTTGCGTACATAAATAAATGTAATTAAACTCATTCCTGAGGTACCTTTGTTAAATACGCAGTAGAAGTATATATTGTCTTGCGTTTGCGTCACCACTTATGCAAGGGAGTACCCCGAAAAGACAACAAAATGCGCCAAAGGAGCCGCCAGGTAACGCTATAAGCGGTCGTGATTCTAGCGGTCGGACATGAGAATAAAGTATGAAGTCAGGTGCCACGTGATTTATGACTTAAAGTCAATTTTTAGTTTATTCAGACCTGTTCTTTTACCACAAACTACGCCTTGCGTGGCTCATTAGCATACAAGAACCATAAAAGCAAAAACGAATACAAGTATTAACAACACAGGGAAAAAGAGAAACACTCACATTGCCATTGATAGATGAATGGCTACGTTTCTAGAGTGCAGGTGTCTGCTTTTGCCAAACCCCTTTTCAATAACTGCAATCCTGGCGCGAGAGGTTTGCGGGATAAAGAGCTGAAGTAGTAAAATTTGAATGTCTAAATGGTAGATTTCCAGCGGGTTGAACGACTGAGGGGTTCGAAGGGCTGAAGGAATTTGAAGGGCTAAAGGGGCTTAAAGGGCTGAGAGGCTATGAAGGCTGTAAGGATATTGTTAATAGGGTAACGCCGCCGCTCCGTAACTCCGGTCGATCGTGATCGAGTCAACTGCTGTTGGCTCAGTGACAGTTAGGACTGCTCGCCATTAGGGAACCTGTTACTCTAATTCAGAGAGAAAGTTCCTGTAGTGATGTTAGGTTGTGTTGGTCCCGGACCTCGATGGACACCTTGTGGTGAGTGTACCGTCGGGGACCGGGTCCGGGTGATCGGGGAAGAAGGGAACGGATGGCTGGCTGGCGTTGAAGAAGACTTCTTGCTTCTTCTTGTTGCGGCCGACGGCGGTGGGTTAACAGACTTGGAGGCAAAGCTGTAATGAATAAAACAAACAAAAACAAACTTTACTGCTGCATAAAACAATTAAACACAGACAATACAAATATTAAAAATGTAACTAACTGCCGCGCACGGCTTACGTAGTTCAGCAATTACAAAAACGGACCCCTCGGCGTCAAGTGTTTTTCCGCGCACGGTGAGGACGGCGGCTAAGCCGCAGAGCAGGGGCTGGTGCGCGCCAGAGCCGCATATACAGAAAGTTTGGCCATTCATTAGGAAGTATAGGAGTCAAATGAGGAGACGCCATTGGCCGAAAGCATTGTGGGCGTGTTCCAGGCCGTCTTCACAAATTCGAATGTGGTCAACCACAAGCCAGAAATAATACTCTGGTGGTGATCGCGAGAAAGGAAATTATTAAGTGCGTCGGAGTAACTCTCGGCAACTGAAAATATGGTGCACGTGATGTTTCAATCACAGTCATCCAAAATCATGATGGAAGAGCGCGACTAGCGGAACCATCGACCTAATCCGTACACCAGGCGCCGAGGGCCGGGAATCTGCCGTCCAAGCGGTCACACTCTGTTCGAGCAAAACAGAGTTCGAGCGCACATTCGTTTCTTGCATCTTTCTGCATGATTATACTCAAAACATCACGGGCACACTACTTTCAACCATAAAAGGTTACAACATTTAACTCTTACGTACTTATTAAAACCACATATCTGTGATTAAAACTGTTTCTTGCTGGTACCGCTAGGGGATTCTTTTAGGCTTCTGGTTGGCTGAGCGAGCACGTCAAGCCCTCTCTATACACGACTCTGTTGCGCACGACAAGAGAAACGCGGCGAACCGCGGAAGAGAGCGACTCGGCCACTCGGGCCCGTTCAAACTGGACGATTTTCCCGTCCGGTCGGTAGCAGTAGTAAGATTTCGACAGTGCGCCGAAACAAAGTCCCGTCCAATCAAGGTCTAGTTAGAATCCCATTGGGTACAGGACCCAACGCACTCTCATCCAATCGGACGGGCAAACACACCTTCGCCAGGAGGCGAAGAGGTCAGCTCCCAAGGACAGGTCCCACGGCTAGAGCCCAAACATTGAGACACGAGCCCTGGTTTGTTTAGGGTCGGAGAAAGTAAACTGACTCCGATGATTCCAGCAAGAATCGCCAAGGCGGGCCTCATGGAGAAAAACCGTCGCTCGGAGTGTGAGCATTAGGTACTGTATACGTTAAAATCAGTAGATAAACGAAGAACTTTCCAGACACAACACGCAAGGGTCTCGCAGACGCAAGTGCAGCGAAAGATCACATGGGATTCCGAAAATACGAGGTTCACCCCGGGGTTTCACCCGATGATGCGTCTACGTCTGTGCGTAAACATCTGTCGCGCTTGGAACCCCCGAAGGCAGTTCCCACAGCCACTGGAACTTGATCCGCGGGCTCCGCCGGTGAGGCCTGCGCCCGAGACCCCCGTCCACGGCACTTCTATTTTATAAAACGGCCTGCCCGTTGACAAGTGCACTTAGGAGTTATACTGGCGGTGTATAGGTTTGTGTGTCTGGATGCAACGGCCTTTGAGTTAAGGGGAGGACTTGCGGGCAATGACCCGCCGTGGGAAAGACACAACCTCGCCGTTGGGGGAAACTCTCTAGGTTCGACATTGTACCGTAAGGTATAAATAAATGTTTTAAGCAAAACGCCGCCACGGCGATGCGCAAAAATGCGACCACCTCTACAGTTTTGTTACTGAAACTGGGCAGTGTGATGGGCCGGCGCACTGGGGACACTTGAAAATGCGGAAGTTCTGAACTCGATGGCTGTGCCAGTCTCTCAGAGGGCGTCGAGAGAGGAGGGTCATCTGCGCCAGACCACGTGATCCAATTTAGACTGTTAACGAACTCTAATTGTGCTCCAAAATATAAAGATAGTGAAAGAAAACGGGAAGAAGTGAAAACGCCATAAGACTCTAAACCCCTAAAAAATATATATATTTGTAAAACTTTAGAGTATTTTATCAGAAAAAAAGTCCGATCAAGATTTTTCACCACCAAATTGTATATTTGTTGAAATAATATCAATAAAAAAAAACTGCATCGAAAATTGCCCTGCAAAATATGATATCCGAAATGCTCAGCGCCACTGATCTCTATGACAAGTGCTGGATCGCGTTTGCCCGCCCCGCGAATGCGGTCACCGGAGGCCATCCTTTTGATAGAGTTATATTACCTCTAGCCAAGGTACAGCTGCTGAAGCCACTATCATCCATCCATGGCAGACAGCGTTGTAGCAGTTGTGGTGGCCGGCTGCCATCAAAATAGCGTGGGTGATATTTCGTGCTTGATTGAAATTGTTTGACGAAACATGTTTTTGAAACCCAGTGTGAACGGTAGCCCGATCTTTGAGGACCCGGTGAAAGTTTCACGAAATTGTAGCACCGGGGAAAAGCAGCACAGCACGCATCAAAAGTCGCATTGAAAGAAGCATCGAAAGCAGACGCCGGTAAGGAGTCTGCTTTCGATGCGAGCTGCGCTGCTTTTCTCCCGGTGCTGCGCTTTCGTAGAACTTTTGCCGGGCCCTCAAAGATGAGGCTACCATTCACGCCGGGTTTCAAGAACCTGCTGCGTCGAATAACTTCAATCAAGCACGAAATATCACCCACGGAACAGTGTACTAGATCTACGGCTACTTTATGGCAGCCTGCCGCCATTGCGCTGTTCGCCATTTTACTATGATGGCTAGAGATGACATACCTCTACCAAAAAGATGGCCGACCGTGGCTGCATTCTCCTGCGGAGCTGGTCAAACGCGATCCAGCAAATAGACATAGAGATCAGTGCTCAGCGCCGTCTATTGCTGCGCCGAAGAACATGCTCAGTGTCAACAGTTGGCTTCGGCGCTGGCAAAGGCTCGGGTGCGAAAGCGTAGTTCTGAGGAATCCTTCGCTCGCATAAGCACTCGCGCAGAGAAAGCTCTTTCGAAAACCAGGCGCCGCGCCTGTGTCTTTTCCGGCACTCAAAGCCAAATTTCGAGCTGAACTTTACGTACGCCATGTTGGTTACAGCGAGAAACCAGAGACCGGCGGGGTGACGAGCACGTACATGCGCAAGAAAAGCGTCGAACAATATGCTTGGCTCGCAGGTGTGGCTGAGGATCGATGAGGGTGAGCAGTAGGCCTCGATTGTTACCGACAACGCTACGAAATCGACAAGCAGCAGAGGAATCTCTACGCAACAAAGATGGCAGCACACAGAGTGTTGCCAGACGTTCGAACAACTTCGCATATGGTCAATTTTGTTGCTACGTGAAACGTTCCAGGTTTAGCGCTAGTACCCTTCAACCATTTGTTCTCAAGCTGTGCCCCCAGGTCCCTCCACTGCTGTCCCTCGCATTGACTCATTGACCCATTGACTTTCCCCGTCAGGTCGGCCCGTTTCTAGAGAGTACGAGGAATGACCGGCTGCGGCCGGTCACCTGTCAATTTTCCCGCTAAATTTAGCGGAAAAACTGAATTTGTGTGTAGGTCGGGTGACGTCAAGCCGTGTGACGTCATTTCCCCAGCTAAATTCGCAGGTACGCCTTTTGTGACTTCCCTTCCTTTGAAAACCAAGCTATAAAAGTTTCAATTAAAAAAAAAAAAAACTAATTTGACGTTAGAAACCGGCGTGCATCGTCTAGCCGTCATGCGCATAAATGCCCCAAGTTAGCCATTGTACTGAAATGACCAAAATTTTCACCTACAGCGTGAGTCAGTGGGGACTTTTAGCAAACCGTTACCCTAGGTGCGCGCATAAAAGCATGCTTCAAAGGCTCCGAAAGTGCGGTAGGCAGAAGATGGCAACGGTTGGCTAAAAGTCTCAAATGTCTCTATACAAAGTCAGACCGACATTACGTTGTCAAAACATCTAACCTTTAATTTGCCTTTTTTTTTACAAAGGCATCTTCAGAGTTGGACAATGAGCCGCGATAATTGTTGAATGTTTAATCTTCATCAGATTGTTCCTAATCGCTGTTATCAACAAGCCCCTGACAAGCAGACCTACGAACTTAGCTATGGGTATCTATTTTCGTAGCTCTAAGTCTAGGCAAAAAAAAAAAAAAAAACTAACTAACGATTGCTTTTGAGACTCGGTGAAGAGTAACGCACCAAGTCACTATGATAGAGTAACGGTTAATACTTATTATTTGCTTTTTTTAACACGTATTTATCTGGTCGCACAGAACACAGGCGTGTTACATTAGCCGACCTCCAGCTTCTAGGACCAGCAACCCCATTTCGCATTCCACGATGCAAAAAAAAAAGTGCGTGGTTCGATCGAGTGATCGGATTCTCCGTTTTGTTGCGGAGTTGCACACGGGAATCCACCCCACCAGCAACATTCATGAAAATACATGAAGAAAATAAATCGAGTATCTCATTTCGTCAGCAATCTCCGGCCACGAGTTGTTCTTGAATCGCCCATGGGACGTTGTTACAGTGACGGCCACTCACACGCAAAAGTTGAGAGACAGAAAAATATTGCCTTTCGCATCGTCCCGGAAACTGAAACGGTGAGTACCAAATAGCCCGAAAAGACTAGTTCGAAAGAACGAAAATACAAGAAAAACATACAAATAAAAAATCCCCCTGCATGTTTCTCAAACGTTTATTTGTTTTTTCTCTTCCTTTTTTTTCTTTTTCTCTTTTTTTTTTTTGTTTTCCCCTTTCAGGATTCATGTTTCAATTGACAACGTCCATGACAGTTCCAATGCTTCCCTCGGTGATTTTATTCATCTTCTGCCCGGAAATCGAGGGCTCGACGGAAAGCTTCTTTATTAATAATGCGCATATAATAACCTCGAATAATGTATTGCACGTACAAAAACGGAGGGGAAAAGAAAACACGCGCTATTTTCTTTAATGGCGCCCTTATATCGACAAATCAAGAAATACATTAATGCGAGCGTTAAAGGTGTACTCCACAGATTTTTGCATTGTCTCCGATTTGCTTGAAATTTTGCTAAACTAACCAACAAACATTGCTAAAATCGTATTCCAAATATTAGGTCAAAATATTGTTTTTTCGCGAAGTTATTGAATTTACAGTTTTGGTCCTCACCGTGTTTTTTCAAACTGAAAGTCTCTACTCGCAACAACAAAAAAGTGACGTCAGTGGAAGGCAGGGGTTCACTTTTTGGACTGCAGAAGTTGTTCCCAACGGATTCGATGCAGTTTCATGGTGTCAAATGAATGCTTTGGAAGCTCACTCCAGTATCCGCGCTCCAGCCCGGAACAAATGTTTGGCATTATCTATTTTTAGACTGCTTGCTCGACTGGCAAGCCTGCCTGTCACTGATGTCACGGCACTGAAAAGTGCGCGTATATTTGAATGTTGGTTTTTGCATCATTTTCATTTGCCGATTTCACAATACCTATTATGAATTTCGCGATACTAAATAGCATACCGGAAAGGCTAAAGGACGGGGAGTCAGAAAATATAGTTAGTTGAGGTAGCTCAAAAAATCTGTGGAGTACCCCTTTAAACAACTTGACTGCTGCTTGCTGTCTGTCATCGTGGAGTTTGTTACCTTGGATACATGTTATGGGAATAGGCGACTTCTCACGAAGATAGCAGCGTGTGATATAGGAAGCAAGGTGTGGAAATCATTATCTTATCAAATAAATACACCCCTTGTGAACCCTTCGACTAAACACAAGATTGCCTCCGCATATTTTATTTATCCTTCTTGGTTTTTTGTTGGTTTTATTTACGGCCCGGATGAGGAGCGTCACTTATGAGTTCACTGACTGAGCCCCGATATTCGGGTAATTTTCAGTCGTCTCCTTGCCTCCCATTACCCTGTCCCTTTTGCAAGCAAGACGTGGCTTGAAACGCTCTGTCCCGCCAGAGGTGGAGGCGTGCACCGAAGATAGGTCCAGGATAAACAGCAAGGCCATTCCCTCGAAACCCTAGACCGTAAGAAATCATTGTGCTTCTAGTACTTTCCCGAAAAGCACTCGGAGAGCCAATCGCCGTGATCTGAGGAGCGATCTTTGCGAATGGCAAACTCTGACACTTTTCTACCTAGTATTGAAGCCTGCTACGCTGACACCACATATCCGTCAAGTGGTATTCAGTGTCAGGGGCATCGGCTCTTTCTGAAGTGTCACTAGAGGATTTGTGAAGCTCTTTCATACGATAAGGGTAGACAATAAGGAGTTTTAGTAGACCGTTTCCGCATAGCGCTCCGTGATCCGGCACAAGAACTTCAACTATGCAGACAAGGCTGGCGGCGCGCATGCACAGCTGCGCCGCTTTCTTTACGGATACCGTAGCGGAGGAGAAAAACGGTCTACTAAAACTCCCTAATTTATATAACTGACAAATCATTGCTTCTTTGAAAGAAAAAAAGTGTGAGAGGATATGGCTAGTAAACTTTGGGATTTTTCTATAAAACCGATATAATCAGGTTTCAAAGCTAACATAATAATTATTAAAATTTTATTTCTATGATCGCATTTTTTATTTATCGTTAGTTTCCTAATTAAATTTTTTTCATAGTAACATTTTTATATATTTTATTTTATGATGCTGTATTTATTTGCATTTCATTATTATATCTTGCTCATTTTACTTAATGATTCTATTTTAATATTACTTTAAATTTCTGGTAATTCTCTGTTTATTTATTTATTGATTGCCTGATTTCTTAATTTCTCGTTTATGTAATTAGGCATTTGACAAAACTATGCCGGCTTCTTTCATTGTAGATGTACGGGAAATAGAGCATTTCGCAAAACTGCCTTAAAGAAAAAAAACGAAAAGAAAGTCAATGTTCCTTCCGCAAAAAAAAAAAGAAAAAAAAAGAAAGAAAGAAAGAAAGAAAGAAAGAAAGAAAAGCGCTAGTTCAGAAACTTGACGACATGTCCGTATTCTCATTTCGTTTTCGCCCATCTTTTGATTGATTCCCGAAGAGTATTTCCCTCTATCTTCCTGTCTTTTATTGTGATTCGCGTCTGGGTTCGGAAATATGCTCTTTGCTCGACGAAAGCGGCGCCGCGACCGACTTCCCCTATCCTCCCACTCCGCTCTTTCTTGACGGACACGGCCAGCGACGACGGCAAGAATGCCGCCGCCGTGACAATCGTCGACCTTGAATCCTTCGGGATGCTGCGAGCTTTCTTCTTCCGGTCGCCGGGGCTGCGAAGTCGGAGGCCATTTGCTTAGGACGGCGGACAGCGAGAAGAGGGGACTGAGTGAATATCGGCCAGAGGACAAGGCCTACACCCAAACGTCATCACTGGTGGCACTACTCCCTAGTGGATTCATGCCGCCCTGGCGCCAGCATGGCACCCAACGCGTCGCGCAGCATGTCACAACGAGCGCGATGCTTGCACGAGGCGCTGCCAAGACGCCTCGTGCATTCTTTGTTTCGCCTCGTGATCCTTTGTCGAGCTTCAGCATGTTCGGGGCGGGAATCCACTAACGATGACGTCACGCGCAGGCCTTGTATTTCGGGCGGTACTGAATGAGTCCGCGCACGTCGCTGCACGCTCGACTGCCGCGCCGCAGCGCCCGGCCTTCGTATACGGTCTGCGCCATCGCTGCCCTGATGAGACGGAACGCTTCGTCCGTCCCGTCCATCCAGAGCCGGCGTAAGAGCAGCAGCGACAAAAAGAAGCGAGATGGGGATCGCGCAAAGAAATATCGGAACGGGGAATTGTCAGAAGGGACGTGTCGACAGGAAGCCGATCCTTCAGTCGGTCCCTTTTTGTTTCCTTCTGCTTCTTATTTTGTTCGTGGTGGAAGCCGGGTGGCGTACGGGGTGGGACTCCCAGGGAATCTGTGCTACGGAAACGTTTCTGGACGTGTGGGGATAAGTAAGACGGGAACGAGAAAAGGATGAGCGAGGAAGCGATTGAACGAAAGAGGAAAAGGGGCAGCACGGGAGTCATGGACGTCATCTGATGTTTCTGTTGTCTCGTAAAAGTGAAGGCTCTAGGTGCGGAATGGCACTGGCATAGACGCTTCGCTCTCGAGAGAACGGTTCCTGCGCGTGCGCAGTAACCGCGTCTCATTTCGGGCAAACGCGGTTGCCTATATGAACATTAGGCCAGTGTAAATATAACATGTTACTGTGTTATAGGGTTAGACATGTACAAAGCCCGAGGGATGTATCACTTGCACACGGCCCCATGGGTTCTCTTCTTTTTTCCCCTTAGAGCAAGAAAAGCTATAATAATAATTAGAAAAACTAGTGCCGTGGAAATTTCCTCATGTGGGGTACCAACCCGGGGCAATAAAATTGTTCAACAATAAGTTGTATGAGTGAAATCCTCCGAAACAGATACTGGGGTAACAGTAATTGTGGCGAGCTGCGAGAACGTTCCTAAAAAGAAACTAAATATTGTTACTTTTTCCTTCCTTAAATGGTGATTAAGCATGCTACTCATTAGAGTGTTTAAAAAAACAAGTGTACACCAACTCATGTTTACAAACGAACCGGAGCGCCCCTAGCGGACGCTACCGGCGTCCCGCAGGCACGATGGGGGTGTGGGCAAGAAGCTTGCCGTCGCCCCAAAACAAACCATTGAAATGCAATGTTGTCGGCGTCGGTGTGAGTCCCCCTGCCCTTTTTCGCGTTCGAATTGTTGATTCTACGTCTTCCTGGCGATGTCCGACTACTTGGGCAGCGTCAGCAAAATTATCGAGGCTCGTTACACCGCAAAACTTCGCGCGAATAATGTGGCATGTGGCGATTCATTCCGCGTGGACGCCGCAGAATGTACGCTAAAGCCTGATTCGCAAGATAAGATTTCGCTCGCAATTTTCAGTCGCGACGCCGCTTGGGCTGCAAAAGCGTGAACCGTAGCTAAGATGGTCGACGTCGATACTGAAAATCGCAAGCAGACTCGGACCAAGTGAATTAGGCATAACCGGTCGGTGATGGTCACTGGTAACAATGATCAACATATCCTTGTATTTACTGTTTACATCGAGCCTGCTTACCAACCTTCAAACTTTAGTCTTTTGAGGCCTGCACTTACTTCTTATCGCAAGTACCGGGCCAACATTCGGTCTACGGGCCGGCGTCGTCTAAGAGAGCAGACGACAAGCAGAAACGGTGAAAGAGCTGACGACATTTCGAATGATCAGGCGGCCGCTTGAACTTGAAGACGCAATGAACGTAGTCCGCAGGTGGTCCGCATACCTTGAGGGTTTTCTGGCGTTCATGTTGGAACAAAACAAAAAAATCTGATGACCACAAGTATCCGTGAATTCAACCCAAAGTGCTTCCCGTCCAAGCAATCGTTGTCCGACAGCGTCTGTTTTTCCCTTTTCACGGCAGATATCCATATTCTCGGACGAGCCGAGCACGTGAAAACTGACCTTCAAATATTTCTCGACACTTTTGGTACGGCCCCAGTTGCGGCGTTTTCTCGAGAAGGCAGGTTTTTGTCTGGTTCCTTTCGAAACAATTAACACGTCTGGCATGGGGACTTCTGCCCACAGCCCCACACCGGAAGTGGGCCCGACGCGCCACCACCGCACCGTGACGTCACAGAGTTGAGTTCGTGTATACGTGGCTTGCACATGACGTCTTTTCCGATGACCTCCCTATTGCAAAAACCAGCACAAGCTGGTCCCAGCATCCCAGGTTCATGCTGGGTTATTGCTCCAGCATGCCCAGCACAAGCTGGTCCCAGCATCCCAGCTTCATGCTGGTCCCAGCATCCCAGCTTCATGATGGGTTATTGCTCCAGCAAGCCCAGCACGAGCTGGTCCCAGCATCCCAGCTTCATGCTGGTCCCACCATCCCAGCTTCATGCTGGGTTATTGCTCCAGTATGCCCAGCTTGCCGTGTTGGTCGAGCTGGTTGGATGCTGGCTGAATGCTGAGCAAATGCTTTGTCATGATGGGTGAACTGCTCATGCTGGTTAGGCTGGTGCACTTCCCCACCAGTTTAACCAGTTTAAATAAATACACAGGTAAACAAGTCAAACTTTTTAGAAAAGCCAGCTCGGCATCTAATTTATTATTTTCGAATTCCCGGTCTGCTCACATGAGCTCAGATGCTACACATCCACTGCGCTGACACAACTAACCGGGGTACAGACAGTGGTTCTCGGTGCAAAACAAACAATGCTATTAAAACTAGATTGTTTATCTCTCAACACGAAAAATACTAGACACACGCCAAAAACAGGTTAACAATAAAATTACTACACGGATGAGAGAAGCGAACCTGGGTCCCGCCCGTAATGGGGGCGAAGAGTCCTCTTGCGTAGTTGGCAGAGGCGAGGAAATCCGTGTGGCTTGGATGGCATTGGCAATACTCCTCGTCACCACCATTATTCACGAGCACAGAGATGTTCAAAGACACAAAACGACGCCTCAGTCGAAGCATCTGACTTCTTCCCACGCTGAACGGACTGCCGCTTGCTGTATCCCGCTTCGCTTGCACCGCCGTTCAAGTAGTCGCCAAACAACGCGCACACTGCCGTCCCTTCGAAAATCTGCCGAAGATAGCCAAACGTGTCCCAAATTCTCCGTTCCTACCACTCTCTCTCTCTCTTTTCTCGCACACAAAGGAAGCTCGCAGCGTGCCTGAAGCGCCCGGTCGTCTACCAAAAACGAGAGGGCAAAGAACAGGACGTGGCATCGTCCCCACCCCAGCCGACCTTGGCGCGCGCGCTCCCGGCAATACCAGTTCGACAAGCTCTCGCCGACCTTGGCGTGCGCGCTCCCAGCAAGACCAGCTTGGCCAGCTTGAACCAGCTTGAACCAGCTTGGCCAGCTTGAACCAGCTTGGCCAGCTTGAACCAGCTTGGCCAGCTTGAACCAGCTTGAGCCAGATTCAAAACCAGCTCGAACCAGCATGACAAGCTTGAACCAGCTCAAGTACCAGCTTGCCCAGCGGCAGTGCCAGCTCGAACCAGCTTGAACCAGCTTGAACCAGCTTGATTACTACCTAGACCAGCTCGAACCAGCTTGAACCAGCTTAAAAAACAGCTAAACCAGCTTGCCCACCTTGATATCCTTGCTGGATTTTTCAATAGGGAGGGGAGCTCCTTATTCCCCTTTTCTGTGGAGGCTCTTATCAGGATCCTCCTTTTTGCCTCCCGGATTTGCACAGGCGTCGCTTTTCTCCTCCCAGAAGATTATAGAAGATTAACCCGGCACTCAAAATTCTTACAAAAGCAGCTTCCCTCTTCTCCTTTTACATGGTGATCAAAAGTATGCGATGCGACGTCAGTGCAAGGAGCCTATTGTAACTCTTCTTGGCGATATCGATCTACCTTCGGTGTTACCTCTTGAAGTTTAAGTAGCTGGTAGCCGAGATGCTACTCGCATTGTGCTTCGCAGAAAAAGCGGGAATACGCGAAATCAAGTTACGTTTTCCATGTCTACAGTCTCAAATGCTCCGGCGTGCATACTGCACCGCGATGCACCCTATCCACCAATCATGGGTCTTGCTTCTATTAGTTTAACCAATAAGGCGGGCGATCGTTGTCATGCTCCAATGATCGTAAAGGGACGGACGTGTAGAAAGCGTCCTCCGCATGACCATTTGAGCATGATGCCCTCCTTCTCATTGGTTTATCTGTTTAAGGGAGAGCAAATGATTGGTGCTCTGCATGCATCGCGATGCAGTCATTTTTAATGAGCTTTTGAGGGTGTGTCGGGAGTCCAAGAACGCTGGCGAAACTGCAGCACCGGTCGAGGGTTAAAGGGGCCGTGAAACGAATTTTAGGCTGGGATAAATGATTTTAAATTGGGACTTTACTAATCGCATTTCGTTTGGTTGGCCAAAAGAAAGAGGGTAGAAAGTCAACAGACAGCTTTTCGGTACGAACATTTGAAAATATAGCGGACTATTTTGTACCTTCTTTCTTTCGAAAGCTCTCCGCCTTTTCACTTTGATACATCCGCGGTTCCCAAAGCGCGTCAGCGGTGCCAAACTGACGTCAGCCGAGCCCAGCTCACGCATTGGACACGAGAACTGCGTCAGTCGGACGTATGCGCTCGTCAACAATCAATCCGTCGACGAATATTCAGATTCGCGTTCGTGGCCAATGAGTGCCCTGACGGAACTTATCGTCACTGGGGAATGACAAGTTCTATGGTGTGCATAAAAGGCACGGTGGAGGCTAGGAGTCATCGCACCGGTGCCAAAGAATGTCACGACGACGTGATTTCACAATTCGCATTTGAGTTGAGGATTAAAGCTAAGGAGGAAGAAGTAGGAAAATCGTTTCATGACCCCTTTAAGGATCCCTACTCTATCGAAAAGCGCCTAAGAACTATAGTCGATAACGGTTCTCAAAGGAACGTGTTACTTCATTTAATAATAACAGATTGATTTTGTTGTTACCATTCAAGTTGGAGTGCATGGCCACCTACGTAAAGAGTGCAAGTGCAATTTGTGGCACGATAAGCAAATCGAATTGCAGAGAGGTCTTGTTCGTTCTCAGGCATGCAAGGAGCAATTCTTATGAATTATTGGAGAAATCATTGAAATAACAAAGAACATGCAGGCGAGCTGGTGAATTTGCAACATTTTGAACACCCGGGAGAAAAAAAAATTGTGTGTTGTCAACTTTCTGTTTTCAAGTTTGGGTGTCCAAGATATCGGATAAAATTGGCGCGTTTAGGCAATAAACGAGGGCAACTTTCTGGATACCTGTCCGCATGCGTTCTTTCGGCGCTACTGGATTGTGACGCAAGCACGGCGATATGTCTAGCGGACAGAATGTGCACGTTTTTTTAAAGTGCTATGTTTACGTGCTATAGTTTTGTCAAGACCCAGACGCAGTGCATGTGCTATGTTTACGTTAAGATCCAGAAGCACTGCAAAAAGAACTAGCGAGGACAGGCATTCGCAAAGTTGGAAATTTCTAGCCTGAAAACGCGAAAAATAAACAAAATGTTTTTAAGCTACCCAATTAACAGTTTTTTTACAACACCTGTCGCTCCCACAAACTTCAGATTGAAAAGTAATAAAAAAAGCTTATAAAATTGGAAGTTTTCGATCAATTAACGCGACCTTTTTAAATGAGTGCAGAGTAACGGGCATAGTTACAATTTGATCTGCCATATAATGACAGTCGTAACTTTATTAATTTCATAACCCTCGAGCCCCGGAAGCATTTCGGAGAGAAGAGACACAAACAAAACAAAAAAATTCATAATAAAAACAACGATATCACACAATATGCAGTGAATGCATGAACATTCGAGGGTCACATTAATAAATAGGGTTGGTTCTTGCGATTCCAAATGAATGGAGTTAAGATATTGAAACCAAAACGCGGGAGGAAGGTTTCATTCGGATAACGTTCTGCATATGAAAGAGCCGATTTGGGCAGTGGTACGACATTGACAAATTTGGACTTTGAATGAACTGACGGTCAATGCGGAGGGAAAATACACGGAGGAGGACGAAGGAGCTTGTCTTTCAGAGCAAGGCTAGTGCAGTACCGTGCAAACCACAGCAGTGCATAAGTGCCAGTAGGCCCCACGCGAACGTTTTGTGGCGCGCACCGCGAGTCAGCGGCTCAGCACCGCAAATTTCAGCCCGGCTTTCTGCGCTCTCGCCGGTCAGGGAGGAGAGACTGTGGGAGAAGGGGAAGGGGAGTGTCAGCACGGGAATGTTTACGGCTCGTTTGGCGCCCCGTTCTTGTTGGGACGTCGCGTACCCCAGGAGATGGCAATCTGAGACTGCCACGCTGGAAAGCATCAGAAGACGGATGCGGGGCCACAATTCCTTCCGACATGCAGACGAGTGCACGAGGAAATAAATGCCCGTCAACGCGGTGCGCCTATCATTCACTCTCAGATGCTTAAGCACGTATGCTGCCCTGCGGTGCACACGGCACACCGACCATAAATCATTTTCCTTTCTTCTGTTTAGTTATCGAGGTAAGTGGTCGGTACCATGCTCCATTGTCACTATTGAAGCTGATTGATTGATTGAGATTGATTTATGAGAGAACGATATCCATCGCCCTACTCATGACCTACGCTGGTTTAAGGAACACCGATAATTGATGATAACGGCATCGCAGGATGTACTATTGTCTTTAAGATGGCGCACGAGAATTTCATGAGAGTGTGGTAAGTTGCGTTTGCTTCGTCTTTCAATTGCAAAGCTGTCAGTACGTACTTCAACTGTAACAAATTACGAGGGAAGCTCGAAGCACGTGGAGCGAAAGCCCGCTCTTCAATCCTCACTCCCGTCAGTTTCAATCTGGACGGGCATCGTACCGGGAACTGGCTGTGCATCACTACTACGTGATATGTGATTCAAGTTAAAGACCCCATGCTAGCAGTCGCGCTGCACTGGCTACATTTCTCATCTATGCGGTGTAACAATGCCATCAAAAACCCTGGCACATTAAACACACACTGTCTAAACATCTAACGTCAACAGTGACTTTGTCCTTGCAGCACATTTCATTCATGAAATGACCTCTCGATAGGAATTCGTATTTTAATTTGGAACTTTATAATGGAGGTAATTTAGTAACGTAAATAATTACCCTACTTCGTTAACTTTCAATAAATATTACTCGCCTTTGGTTTTATTCGAAAAATATAAATTACATCGAGAGAAACAAAAAGCTTCGTCAGTATGTGAAGGGATAAAACTATATTTGCGAAGTAAGCGCCCTTACATTTGGAATATAATGTCATTGAGATTAGCTAATTTTAATTTTGTTAATAACTATAATTTTTAATTTTTAATAAAACTCAAATTGGTGAAATTTGTCGATACAGGTAGGAAAAGCCTTTATGGAAAGCTCCTGAAGGAGGGGGAGGAGAAGGAAAGAAAACTTTAGAGGTGTCTTTTCGCACGATTGTCGCTCTTTTCTCCACTCCTCTTGGTCTGAGCCCTCCGTCCAGGGCCCAGTTGGCTCCGGCTATCCGGCTGGCCCGCTCGATCAGCTGTTGGTGGTCTTCAGGCGCTGTGCTGGTCAGTGCAGCTGCCAACATTTCACTGAGACATCTTCTTCGAAGCTCGAAAAATTGAAAACGAGGAGCTTTTCTTTTTTCAAGCGCACTTTGCGACGTAACTGAATTACTTCCAAATAAATTTTACGGAGTTCAGTAACTTAAAAAAAGATGTAATTTTTTAAACTATATTAGCAAAATTTGGCCACGCACGTATAATGCATTCTACTCCACTGAAAGTCCGAGCGAAGAGGACGCCACTACCAGATCGTTATGGCGCTGGTCGTCTTTGCGCATTTCTTATTACTGACAAAACCAATATTGCGCAGTGAATGCGTCGTGATCCTTCGCTCTCTTTCTGCGCGTGATTGGTTCAGCCGACACATAAAGATGACTGGCGCGTGACGAAGCAATTTGGCGCTGCTTGATTCACTCCATTGGATCGTACCGCTCGGACTTCGTTTGAAACCCAGTATAGTACGATATCCTTTTCACGGTCGGTCGTATTTCGAATTGGATTTTGATAGAAGGTAGTATTTTTCAATGCGGTATATGGTGTAGTAAGCGCGAGAGACAGCAAGCGAACTGACATACGCAAAACGTATTTGAACGGAATAAAGTTCGACAATCACTGACCTCTATCTACGGAGCGAGCTTGGCAAGCGACCAGGCTCTAACGTGACATTTAACGTGCTCATATCATTCCTATATTGTCACATCGAAAGAAGTATATTTTTAGGTAACAAAAGTTTGTCGGCCTTTTTATCGGGCATGCATAATGTTTGAACAAAGTTGGACGTGAGCGCGTCGGTTTTCAATAACTCGTTACAGAGAGAATAAACGAAAAATTGTCCTCGTCCGTCCTTTTTGTTTATTCCTTCTGTAACGAGTTACAATGTTTTACGTATTCACGTCACGTCTTTAGTGTCCCAATTATCGTTAGTGGATTAGCTCAGTTAGGGAACGGCCCATAAACGGTGCTTCCAGGAGCAAACCCTCCCCCCCCCCCCCCCCCTTCCCCGGCTCACCTCCCGTCATTCGACGAGCCACCGTTTAGAGGACGTCTGCTATGGTAACTGCAGTGTATGGAACACATGTTTTGAAACACAGCGTCTAGATGGCCTTTCACCGTCCTCTTTGGAACACACAGTTTTGAAACGAAAACCGAGATGGCACTTCAAATGACGGGAGGCGAACTGAAGGGAATGAGAGGGGTGCCTCCCACCGCGGGAGTTTCACAACTGTGTGACCGACGTTACAATTTAGTAACGTCAATCACAACTAACAAAACTCTTCTTTTTTCTTCTTGCATCGTCGTACAGATAGATAAAAAGTTCCTCAATTAGCGCCATACCTCATCTAGGAAGTTACATCGTTCAGGACGTGAAACTAAATTTGGAAATCTGTCAAAGTTGCGGCCGTCCTGATCTCTAAGTTTAGGTTAGCACCGAACAAGCGAACTACAAAGCAACGAAAACAAAAAGAAAAGAAGAAAACGCTTGACGGACGACGTACCATCTGCGCGCTTTCTAGAGCTTCATATCCCTCGAGACATGATGCGTGGAGCGCCATCTAAGCCACAAGCCGACACTAGGCTCAAGGGGGCTCAGGGGTGACGGAACCTTCAACATTCTGAAAACTCGAGACTGAGGAACGGAGAATATGAAAAGTGCAAGCAAAGCTTGCAAAACTGAATGCACGGGTCGGAAAAAAAAAAAAAAAAAAAGTCCGACGACGTTGAACAAAACATATATATCTATATAAAGAAAGAGGTTCTTGTTTGACGAAACAAAAGCGCTTTGGCGAATTCGGTGGGACTTGTTTTTGTGCCTTCACGAAGTCTTTCGCGTGTGCTTGGGAATCTCGGGAGGCATTCTTCCTCCGCGTATGTAATTTTTGTGTTTCTCTGCCGTCCCTCCGAAATGTGCCATCTTATTCGCACTTCCCGTTGGCGACATAGTGTCCATCTCGCGGATTTCGAGCCAACTACTCCGCGGGGGCTCGTCGCGACGGGCGCATTTCAACGTCACAACCTGTTCGCTTTCCTCTGCTGCACGAGACAAGCTGACCGATGGCGAAAAGCGAAAAAGTCGCGGCTTTCTTACTGCGCGTAAATCATATACAAACGACACGATATCCGCTGCAAACATGATGGCAGAAGTACCCGCGGACACGCAAAAAATATTCTCGAAACACGTTTCCTTCATACACTCGTGTGCTTCGAACATGTATGCCGCCAGGTTTTGTGTGACAAAAGTGTCAGGGCCGTCATACAAAGAAGAAACAGGCCTCAGGCCCTGTCTATACACTGCCTTTTCTATGATGTTTCTATAAATTGTTTAGAGTTTCTAAAGAAAAAAATGTACACATGGTGTAGGTAACCGAGAAAAGAAAAAGCAACTTAATTAGACAGATTTGTGCTAGCAAATTAACAAAAGAAAGCGTAGTCCACGTGATCGCGACGACCTCCGCGCCCACCTATACTCCGTGTCACTAGTTGTGTGCAGTGCAGGCGAAGGCAACGCCAGGCGAACGGGAGAAAAGGCGAGCACTAGGAAGGCGGGACGAGAGAGGGGGGCAATGGAGGGTGCGGGGAGAAAGGGAGGGCACTAAGAACTTTAGAGAGGAAGGGAGGTTTTCTCTCTCCCCAGCCTTCCTAGTGCTTGCCCTTTCTCCTCTCGCCTGGCGTTGGCTTGCCTGTACTGCACGCAACTAGTGGCACGGAGTATAGGTTAGCTATTATACACCTTAGACAGTTGAGAACATTTTACGACAAGCCCTACATGTAGCAGGATTCGATTCGGATATTGTAAAAGACCTAACATAGAACAAAGGGTAAAGATCACAACCTGGATTTAGAAGCTGGTTTACCTAATCTTCGTTCGTCAACACGCTATGAACTCTTCTACTCCACACCCGACGATACCCGTGGTGCCCTGCGTTCCTATACAGTGAATTGTTTGGCCAGAAAACAGGAAACCTCGATTTATCTTCAAAGAAAAAAGGCGCTTTCTTTCTTCCTTTCTTTCTTTCATTTCTTTTTTTACGTGCGGTGTCATCATTAACCGTATCTATACTTATTGAACATACTGGATTGATGACAAAAACTCCATGCGCTTCCTTCGGATTTGTCATAACATAAACTAATATATAAAGGCCCAACCACAAGGGGCGTCTTTTCACGCGCTTCGCCCGCGCCAGCGTCTGCGCGCGTCGCTCGAGGCATAGCCTCCTATATACTGACAAAGCCTGGCAGATCGCCACGAGAAGCGGCCGTCGAAATGGAAAAGAGGAGAGGCAGACAATGGATGAGAGAAGAGCCACGTGACTGGCGCCCCGCTGTGGCGGGACGCCGAAACACACTTCTCCCGAGTGAACAAGTGTGTTTCGGGTCCTCTCCGCTGCAAAAGCTGTGCGCTGACGTACAGGTTCTCCGAGAAATGGCTCTTTAATGGTCTGTGCTACCAGAGCCTCGCGCTCCAAATCTGCGACCAGAAACTCTATGGCTCCGTCGTCGAACTGCCAGGCTTTGTGAGTATAGAGGAAGAGAATTAGCCAAAAAGTAAATAGATCGGACAGATGGAGTGTATCAAACTGGAGTTAGGGGAAAGCAACAGCTGGATTTTATTGGTGGGTAATAAGAGAATTTTTGTAGGTCGTACATTTCTAGTAAACAATTCGGTAAAAAAGAAGAGAATCGCCCCCCCCCCCCCCCCTTTTCTAATATACAAAATACTTCTGACGCGCCATTGCCTGCAAGTCTTTCCAGAACTATTCAGATGCGGTGCAGATTTCAAAGAATAGCGCGCCATTGAAACTGAAGTTATCTATTCATTCGGAGTCACTTTCGCCACTCGGAAGGGAGCCAGTGGCAATCCAAAGGAAGAAGACTTTCCTGGAAGAACGTCTTTTTATTTTTATAGGGCCCTCCCTGAAAATCAAAAGGGTTAGGCTTTCCAAAGAAAAAACAAAACGAAACAGAAATAGATTGTCCTTTCAGTACAGCGCACTGCCGCGGTTCGCCTTCTAATTGGACCCGGGTTCGTCGGCTGGCGCGTCGGAGCGCGCTGGCTCTCGTTGCGACAACGGCCATTGGACGCAGAACGCGTAGTCCCGGCTTTGCCAATTAGCGCTGCCACTGGCTACGGCACCTCGTTACGCTGATGACCTTCTTTGTATTCCCCGGTGGGGAAGTGCCCAGGAACCCAACTCCCCTCCATTCCCCTGTTTTCCCCTTATTTTTGCGAAGGAATGAAATGGCTCCACGAGACCAAAGACTACTCAGGGTGAAGCGCCCTCGCTTCTGCGAGGTTGATGTCTTCGTGCATCGCTTACGCACATTGAGTTTAGCAATTTAGTTTTATCGCGGTAAACCTCCCTAGTGATTGCATTTTTCATAAAACATATTACACCAATGATAGTCTAAACGAGTTGCTCTTTAGAGCTCCCACATATGTGTCATCCTGTACCGACTACCAATTGCAAATTGGTGTTCGAAATTCTGGAAATAACTTGTACTTTGACTCGTTTATCCCGAAAACAAGCCTGGACATGAACCACCTTCCTATCAACCTCGTCTTCCCTCACCGATAGCTTTCACTTTAACCCTGCAGTATCTAATCACCTGTCGTAGCCGCTCTTTGTACATATTTCTTTGTTGAAACAAAATATGTTTACCACCCGCTCCCACCTTTAACGCCTAATGGCCCTGAAAGTAAATAAAATATAATTTGTGGAAGGCGTCATATTTCTTTAGACTCCCAAATGCTCCTGCATGCGTACTTTTCCGCGATGCACTCGAGAACCAATCACTGCTCTCCGGCTAATGAGTTCACCCGTTGAGAAGGATGAACCGTATTGCGTCACAATAGGCTTACGGTCTAGGTGGAAAAAAAACGTCAACTCATTTTGCCAAGAGGCAGCATGGCAACTATAGCTTATACCTAGGTCCTTACTTTCTGAACTGACTAAATAAAGACAATGATTCGTATTCTGAATCCGCCACAGTGCGATATACAATCAATAACTTTTGATCTTTCATCTTCTCAACTTCTTACACGGCTGACGAAGAACCAGATTTTCAAAAGTGTGTGATTCTGTACTGCATCGCGGAACTCTCGGAACAGCACTCATTGGGCTTTGTTTAATCAGTTCATAGAATGAAAACGGCGATCAAGGGTGATGACAAAATGAATTGCCATTGACGCGTTTCGATCTGGATGAGCATCGTTCCGGCGTGCGGTCGTGTATCACTACTGCGTGATGCACTTTAAAGACCCCAAGCTAGGGGTTGTACTGCACAGGCTAAATTTATCATTTACAGCTGAGAGACAAGTGGCCCGTTGAGGCAGACTAAGTTGAGGATGTATAAACATGCCCAGACTACAATTTTGCCCCTGAGCGGCATGACCATTCAAGAAGGATACCAACCGCCAGTGTCATTGGCTATGCCGATTAAAAGAGAAACAATAATTGGTGCTTGAACGCTTCGCAAGGCTGTGTCAGTGTTGTGCCCAATACTCAACAAAAGGATTTAAGATAAGATAACAAATATCCATTTGAAAGTGTATTTAGAGTAGTATTCAAGGTATTTTAGTACTAACTATGTTGAGTAGAGTACAAATCCTTTGAAAAAGTAATGAAATTACATTCGAAGATACTTGGCAAGTTTTGCAAGCTGGTAATATAAGAATAAAATGTAAGAAAGGTCTGCTCTTTTTGTGATGACTTCTCTGAGAATCACATTTTGCTGTGATCTTTATGACCTTCAAGAAACACTAGGGCTGCTGCAATGGATGTTTACTTTGAAATATTTTGGGATATGCAACATAATGCGTGCCGAAATATTTAGGAACAAACGGGACTGATGTATTGTAGACATGGCACCTGCCGTGCCATAGTTGAAGGGCAGGCTCGGCTCATCACGCATACCGCAATAAGTTCGTAATATGCCCCACCGCGATTCGGGGAACTTGACATGTAGTCTATACAATGCATATCCATAGAAGCCGAACTAGATGTTGATCAGGAAGCCGCACTTGTTGATGAGTACGCGAGTGAATGACACACGTGTACGCACAGGAGAAACATCGACTCAAGGACAGGAGCCTCTATCGCTGATTAACAACCAAGAGCGAGTACTTTGTCCCCCTAGTCAAAAGCGAGAAGGAACACCCGTACCTTCAGACTGTAATATATATATACATTGTGAGCAGTGCGCCAACTTCAGCAAGCTGACTGCGGCCGCGTGAGCAAGACCCAGCTCGTGCATCGTGACGCGCGAGACCCGCTTGAGCTCAGGGTTGAATCGGACATTCTGCCCAGCGGCCGGTTCTCCTGGGACCTCTTCCGAGCAGGCTTGAGAGACCTCAATAAACCTCCTCACAGCTTGGTGGAGGTGCGGGGGAAATGGAGCTACGCAGCGGCGTTCGGATGACCGTCACGGCAGCCAACGCCACACCGCCAACAGATTCCTTGGGACAGCATGCGGCTTCCACTTCTCAGTCACCCACTGAAGGTCAGACAGTGTCCTTTTCTTCAACTCCTGGGCCCATCTGGCATCCCTCGACGCGCAAACGGGACCCGCAAGTTTTTACCGGCCTTGGCGAGAAAGACATTGACGAATGGCTTGACATCTACAACAGAGTCAGCACTTACAACCGATGGGACAGTTCGATGAAGCTAGCCAACATCATGTTTTTATTTTACCGACGTAGCAAAAACATGGTTTCTAAACCACGAACACGAGTGGCAATCGTGGGAAACTTTCACAGCTCGTGCAAAAGAGGTCTTTGGAAGACCACCAAATCGTCGTGCTATTTCGGAGCGTCCACTGAATACGCGGACTCAACAACCGGGCGAAACCTACACGTCATATATAAAAGACGTCCTGATTCTCTGCCGAAGGGTAAACGACCAGATGACTGAAGGTGAACGAGTTCTTCACCTCCTTAAAGGAATCTCAGAAGAAGTCTTCGGGTTGTTTTTGACACAGCCTCCTGCGGATGTTAGATCTGTTGTAGACAGCTGCAAACGCCTCCAAGAAGCTCGCCAACAGCGCGTTATCTACGCTGGGTATTCACCAATGCCTCAGGTGCAAATGCGCCAAAAACCGCTACAATGGGCTCCAACACAAGAGAGCATGCGAAAGTGTCCGTGACGAACTGAGGTAATTCCTTGTAACGCCTCCGCCCTCCCTATCGGGACAAGCTCCGCTGCAAGATATGATCCGTGAAGAATTACGGCAGGCTATCAGTCTTACTTCACCGCCACAACCTCTGCAACCGGAAGCGTCGCTTTCTTATGCACAAGTGCTATCAAGACTGGTTTAAGCGCGACCCCCCCAGGCTGAGCCTAAAGATCCTGTTTCAGTGGCATCACTCGTGGATTCTCGCTTCCGCTATCCTCAACAAAGTTCTTGGAGAGGATATAACAGTCGACCGATATGTTTCTACTGTGGAGTAACAGGACATATTGCCCGCTTCTGCCACAGGCGTCCAAGCGACGAAGAAAGACAATGGTGCCAGAGACCTCGCTACACGTACGCTGATGAAAGACCGTCACACCAGATACCAAGACGCAGATTTGATGAGTCACCACGTCGTTCATCAGGTGACAGGAGCAACAATTTCAACTCCGAGCCGCCTGCATCACCTAGACCACGATACGCCCGGTCCTAGTCCTTCTCGCCTCCTCGTCGACGTTTCTCGTCGCCCATGGGTCCGCCACTGACAGCTCGACCACGATCGTCTACGGGAAACTAAGGTGCGCAGTTTCCGGAGGTGGAACTGTAGCAGTCGACACCCCAAGCAAGCCTCCACATCCAGGAAACTACAATAACGTTGTCATCGACGGACCTCACTTTTCAGCTCTTCTCGATACCGGCGCGGCCGTCTCAGTTATGCGCGAGGATGTTTGAAGAAGACTTCGTAAAGTACGTACACCGGCACGTGGCCTTCTTCGTGGTGCGGGTGTCGACATTATCCGCCCATCATCTCTATGAACAGCTCGAGTTTTTACTGGCAACGTACTTTACCACATTCAATTCGTTGTTTTACCCCATTGTGTGGCAGAGGTCATTCTGAGAGGGGATTTCCTTAGGTCCGGCAATGCAGTAATTGATTGCGAACGTTCCGAAATTCACCTTTCGGAAGACTTGTTTCAAGAGAATGACACGGATGTTGATCCCAACAAGTTTTGTGCTGCATCTGAGTTTGAGTTGTCTCCATCTTCTAGGACGCTAGTCGAAGTCTATTCCTCTGCAGATCTAACAGGCGATGTTTTAGTTGAACCACTACACACTCCTCTAACGGCTAATGGCTTGTTGCTGCCTAACACAATTACTACTATTACGAACGGTACCGGTTGGCTGGCTTTAGATAATGCAAACCCACACTTGGTCGTACTCCCTATAGAGGCCATTCGTTAGGAACAGCAGCCATACTGAGTTCATTACAAGTGACCCAAAGTGTCACCTCTCTCCACATGCAGGCTGAACTACCCTCTAACGCCCTCGACACATCACTTGCTAAAACTAGTTGCCTTCGTTGTCAGAGCACCAGAAAGAGCAACTTCTTTGTCTTCTTCGCCCTTTTCAGAATGTGTTCGCTTCTACTCCAACTGATTACGGCAAATTCTCAACTACTGAACATCGTATTTACACAGAAACTAACGACGTCGTCCGACACCGACCATACCGCGTGTCTTTGGCCAAACGTAAAACCATCGAAACTCATGTGACGGATATGCTAGCCAAAAACATTATTCGCCCATCCTCTAGCCCCTGGTCATCTCCCGTTATTTTAGTAAAGAAAAAAGATGGGACATTTCGGTCCTGCGTTGATTACCGCCGCCTGAACAAGCTAACGCGTAAAAACGTTTATCCAATACCCCGCTTAGATGACGCCCTTGATTCGCTATAGGGAGCCTCATTTGTTTCATCGCTAGACATGCGTTCTGGTTCTTGGCAAATACCAATGGCAGAGCAGGACAAACAAAAACAGCATTCGCCACACCGGACGGAATATACGAATTTAACCTTATGCCTTTTGGTTTATGTAACACGCCAGCCACGTTTGAACGAATGATTGATTCCGTACTCCTTCGTCTCAAGTGGAAAACGTGTTTCTGTTACGTTGACGACATTATCATATTCTCCACAAGTTTTGAGGACCACCTCCTTCGTATCTCGGAAGTTCTTTCATCACTTCGAGACGCTAGACTCAAACTTAACACAGAAAATGACATTTTGCGGCACAAGAAGTCAAAGTCCTTGGTCACACCACGAATAGACTGGGTGTGCGTCCAGATGCGGACAAACTTCGTGCTGTAATAAATTTTCCAATACCACAGACGTCAAAGCAACTGCAAAGCTTCCTTGGTTTATGTACTTATTTTCGCCGTTTCATTCGTGGGTTTGCGACGATTGCCAGTCCTCTTCACGAGCTATTACAGAAAGGTGTCCCATTTCATTGGTCAGCGGAGTGTCAAATTGCATTTACATCATTACAGGCTTCTCTTACAACACCCCCATCCTCCGTCATTTTGACCGTTCTGCGGAAACAATTATTCCTGCTGACGCAAGCGGTTTTGGTATTGGAGCTGTCTTATTACAACGGACCGAAGAATCCGCACCTGAACAAGTTATAGCTTATGCTAGTCGCACACTCACGAAACCGGAAAGAAACTATTCCACAACGGAACGTGAGGCTCTCGCTGTCGTATGGGCCGTTGTGAAATTTCGACCTTATCTCTACGGACGCAAGTTCGAAGTCGTAACTGACCACCACGCGCTTTGTTGGTTGCTCTCTCGAAAGAACCCCTCAGGCCGTCTTGCACGCTGGGCTCTCAAACTTCAGGAGCCCGACTTTAACGTTGTCTACAAGAGTGGTCGTAAACACCAAGATGCAGACGCTCTATTACGCTGTACGCTTCCGTCGGATCATGTCAATACGATAGTGGCAGGAAAGGAGTCAACCGACACAATGGCCCCGATTTCCTACCGCAACTTATCAGTCGACCAGCGTAATGACCTGTGGATACACCGCATATTGACTCACATTGACGGCCCCAATCCATCAAATGACAGCCGCTTCATCAATCGCGCACAAAACTTTGCAGTTTTTGACGGAATACTCTTAGGACGCAGTTATGACCCTAACACTCGCCGGTGGTTGTTTGCCATACCGCACCACCTCCGAACAGAATTATTACAGAGTCTCCACGATGACCCTACTGCCGGTCACTTGGGATTCCTGAAGACGTATACAAGAGTTAAAAATAGATTCTTTTGGCGCGGTCTTTACCGCACTCTATTTAAGTACGTTAGGAGATGCCAGCAGTGTTAACTCCGGAAACGGTCAACTTCATCGTCCGCAGGACTGCTACAACCACTGGCTCCACCTCATATACCATTTGAGGTTGTGGGAATCGACCTCTTGGGGCCTCTTCCTCTCTACACAGCTTCGAATCGCTGGATAATAGTGGCCATCGACCATCTGACTCGCTATGTCGCGACCAAACCACTTCCCGAGGCATCAGCGGAAGAAATTGCAAATTTCTTACTACACCAGGTAGTCTTATGGCACGGAGCGCCTCGAACACTGATAAGCGATCGAGGCCGTTCGTTCTTGTCCACGACAGTACAAGCCCTACTCACAGCCTGCAATGTCACCCATCATCCCACAACATCTTATCATCCTCAAACAAACGGGCTCACGGAACGGTTTCATCACACGCTAGCTGACGTGATAGCCATGTACGTTTCTGAAAACCACAACATGTAAGCAAAGAGCTTAAGGATGTAGCGTATAAAGCGTATGTTAGACCGATATTAGAGTATACCTGTCATGTGTGGGATCCGTCTTACCAGGGTCCTATCAGTGCTATAGAACGTATTCAATCTGTTGCTGCTCGATTTGTCCTGGGAAGATACGATCGTTTCAGTAGCACAGCTGAAATGAAAAAGGAACTGGGATGGGTGCATTTAAATGAACGTCGTAAAAGGCTGCGCCTGAAATTGTTTTACTCGATTTATCACAACCAAACAGGAATTTGTGCTGCAAAGTTTCTGCATTCACCATCTTACCGTTCTGCTCGTACAGACCATTGTTATAAGGTTCAGCTGTATTTCTCCAGGACAAACATTTTGAAACACTCTTTTTTTGCACGAACCATCGCAGAATGGAATTCATTACCGGCGGAAGTGGTGTGCCGCGAGACTGTGGATCTTTTTTTTTAATGCATTGTGCCCCCCTGCAATAATGCCTGTAGAGGCGCTGCTTGTTTCTCATGAATAAAAAAAAAAATTGGGATACTATAGTGCCGTTTGTCACCTTTGCTTATAATAGCGCTATTCAAAGTATCACAGGGCTTTCCCCGTTCCACCTTCTTTACGGTCACGACGCCTCCTATACACTGGACACTATCCTCCCTTCAGAACGCCGTGAAAACTCGGATGCCTTTATTAGCGACATCATCTCACGCACTGAACCCTGCCGTCAACTGGCGCGACTCCGCACACTAGAACAACAAGGACACGCCAAACAACGTTATTACGTACATCACCGCGACGCCCAGTACTTTCCAGGGGTCTATGTCCTCGTTGCATTTCCGAGCCGTCAAGTTGGCAGGTGCGCAAACGTTTCTCCCGCGTTACCGCGGACCCCACCGTATTTTGCGACAAACGTCTCCTGTCAACTACGCAAACGAACCCCTCATCGCTCCCACAGACGGCCGCGCTTTGCAGTCCGACATCGTCCACGTGTTCCGACTCAAACCCTACGACTCTCGTCCTAACGGCCAGGATGGCCTTCCTCCAAGGGGGGAGCATATGTGAGCAGCGACGCGAACCTAAACACTGCGAATGTGCGCCAACTTCGGCAAGCTGACCGCGAGCGCGTGAGCAAGACCCGGCTCGTGCATCGTGACGCGCGAGACCCGCTGGAGCTCAAGGTTGAATCGAACACTCTGCCCAGCGGCAGCGGCCGGTTCTCCTGGGACCTTTTCGGAGCAGGCTTGAGAGACCTCAAGCCTGCCCCGAAATATATATATATATATATATATATATATATATATATATATATAATTAGTAACTCCGACAGTACTACGCATCTTTGACTTATTAACTTTTCCTCGGTCCATTGTTTTTATATTTACCTTACTTCACCTATATATATATATATATATATATATATATATATTTTCTCGGTCCATTGTTTTATATTTACCTTACTTCACCTATATATATATATATATATATATATATATATATATATATATATATATATATATATAAAAATATTTTTATTCAGAGTGCTGAAATTGAACAAAAAGTGAAAACCTTTCTCTGTTTTATAATTTATTTCTCAGTACTCGTAATTCATAAAGCCTCAATATTTGCTTAATTTTGAAGGCAATGAAAGGTTCTACACGTGGTATTATTTTGAAAGCGATACTGAACATAGTCGACTTAAAAACAAAAATCCGCAATTTAGGTCACAATTGTTCGCGGAGTCATGTTTGGAGAATTTTACAAAGATTGGAGCGACGAATAATAAACAATAGTTATAATGCCGTTTCACCTACTTGCATAAATATTACAATAAAAATCTAGACGCTCTCTTTTGAATATTTTGAGATTGGAAGTGATTCAAAAACGCCACACACAACAATCGTCAAAACCCCATCGCCCTTCCCCCCCCCCCCCCCTTTTCAGTTTTTTTTTTTTTTTTCTCTCTAAGAAACTAAACATGTCAGGACATTAAAATAAAAGTAATTGTTCTTCTTGGAACATGCGCCACAAAATAAAACAATTTGAAGCAAAAAAAAAAAAATACGACTGCACCTCGTTGCCTGAATCCAAATGAAACCGCCCATATATAGACATATATATTGGCTGTTTTTTAAAGCTTTTCCGATTTGTTTAAAAAAAGCCGTGAAAGTTACACTTATGCGGTTGGCGCAGGAGAGTTTTACGGCCAGGTAGACATAGTATAGGGGGCTAATCGTAACGATCAGTCAGCCAATTAATTAAAATTTGTTAATTAACTTTTAATAATTAAAATAGATATTGGTTCCAATTAGAAACTTGCTGAGCGTCATCGAAAAACACTAAATCAGTAATTTTCAGGAAGACTTTGAGCGCGTGAGAAGCGTAGTAGTGCACTAAAGTTACCACTCGTGGAGCAGGTACAAGGCTAGTGGTTGCGGAACGCGGATGATTAGATTGTCATCGCGTTCGGCCACTGCTAGCTTTGTGCCTACTTCACGAGTGGTAACTTTGGCGCGCCCCCGAGCTTCCCACGAGCTTCAAGTTGTTCTAAAAAGAGTTGATTTAGTGGTTTTCGCTGCCGCTCAGCAAGTTTCTAATTGGAACAATATGTCTATTTTCAGCAATTAAAAAGTTAATTAACAAATTTGAATTAATTAGCCGACTTGTCTCAAAGATTAGCCACCCAGATAATGCCCCCTGGCCGTATAACTCACCTCCACAAGCCGCATAAGTGCAAATTTCACGGAATTTTTGTTTTAAAAATTGCAAAGCTTAAAAAAAAAAAGACTGTATATTAGAAAGGTTAGGACAGAAAGACGGGAAACACAAGTGAGTGTCCACAAAACCGCATCTGAAACCCCTTCCCCTGCCCCCTTCTGCACTAGTTGAAGATGGTCAAGATTCCAAAATCAGAATCCACTAGTTTATAAATGACTTCACCTAGCGGAAAATGAGTTTCGAAACTTTTGGGGACAAAACAATGCGCGTATTTGCAATGAGATAAAAGAAACGCTTTTGAACAAGCTTCGGAGCAAGTGTTAAGCCCACAACGGGAACACAAGGAGCTTTCGGGAAGGCGAATCTAGGTCACTGCAGTTCAATAAAGCCTGATCATTCTTTGGCCCAAGGGGTGCCTTTGATTGCATGAAAACGTGTTCCCGCATTTTCATACTAGAACTCCCTGAACCGGTGTATTTTGGAAACGGTTCATTACGATCGCACTGTGTGTTGGCGTCACAAGACTGTGCTGACGGAACCACTCCAGCTCCAGACAAAAAATGGGGTCTGAGTATAAAATCCGGATGACGTCACCAGCACTTTTATAGCTCCAAGCATGAAGTGCCCTTCAAAAACAGATTGAAAAAAAAAAAAACGTGGACTAGAGGTCAAGAGGATACATAGAGGTGGGCGTACTTGGGGCTATTTATTGGGTCTTTGGTTGGCATGTGGAGACTGCGTTTTGCTCGTGCCTTGTTTCCTGTTCTGTGTTCGATCGTTTGGCTCCAAGTTTGCAATCGGTGCAGCTTTTCCCTGGTGTCTGACGATCCCTAGTTACGTAGGTTGTTCCGACCAAATTGTTTTCCCAAGGTTGCGAAATGTATTTGAGATTCGGAGCACAAGATACTGAGAAATGTAAGTAGTGAATACTAGAGAATAAACGTATTTGCGAGATACCGAAATACTACCGAAGGTATTTAAAATACAGTATCGTGTGTAGCGTATTTAAAATAAGCCCAAGTCTGGGCTGTGAACATGCCGATACTTCCCTAAGTATATCGGCGACTCTGTACAATACAAGCGAAATTAGCAAACGTCAGATTCTATATTCATCGTCGTTGCTACTGAAAGGTTTTGTTCACGGGTCTTCAAATCGCGCTCGTGTTTATAGGTGTCAGTTTGTTCAGCGCAAAAATGTTGATCGCCGACAGCTTTGGGCCCCGTTGAGTGTCATCGGAGTCGAAAACTTGGACGGTTGGGACGCGCGTCTCTATATAACGAAATCAGAAGCACACTTTCAAAAGAAACGTCCTTTTCATTCTTTGTGCTTCGACCCACTCTCGTTCTTTACCATCACTAAACAAATAAGTAAAAAAAAAAAAGATAAAAATGACACAAAAGTATAAAAAGCATGCCCTAAGGACGCTTTTTTCTAAACCTGAACACCACTTTCTGAAGGGGAGCAAGCTAAAAGGTCGGCAGGCAATTCTGAAAGGAGCTGTCAGATGTAGCTGCTTCCACGGACTTTTATGTCCTAGTTATTTACGCTTGAACACCAGAGCAGCTTAGTGACTCCCCCCCCCCCCTCGCCCCCCCCCCCCCTCTTCCGCACACGCAAACATATTTCAAGAAAAAAATATCGATGGCAATGCACCAGAAATTTGGACAAAAACAGCAAGAGGTCTTTTTTTTTTTTTCATGTGTCGTTGCGGAGTGTGTGCGTGGGCAGAGAGGAATTACGCAAGCTTCGCACTCTTGTTTCAGTTTTATTTTTCCCCCTTGAAGATTGCTACAGTTTTCTTCATTTTGTTTGTTCGCTACACTGTTTGGATGAGTCGGTGCATCGCTATCCTCAGTTTCACTCCACGTTTGACTGCTGCCGACGAAGACGTTTTTTCACGCACAAAAAGGAGAGCAAGATCACGGCGCGTTCACTTTGCCTTATTGCATCAATCGGTGATAGAAAAAAAAGGTGATGTGCGCCATGATGATGCACTTTTCGCGCTGCTTAATTTGCTCCATCCGATTGTAGCGTCATCTGCGGTCGGACTCAGTGGCGTCACTAGGGTCAGCGGCACCCGGGGCGGTGGCCCGCGGCGACACCCCCCCTCCCCCCCCCCCCCCCCCAGCTTTTCGCTTGCCGACACAGCCCCCTCCTCCGCTTGTCGCCCCTTCCGCGCCCCCCCCCCCCCCCTTTCTCGTGGCCCGTCGCGACACCCCCCGTAGCACTGCACCCGGGGCGGTCCGCCCCCCCCCCCCCGCACCCCCCTTCTGACGCCACTGGTCGGACTTATAATAAAATGAGTATAGCAATCATTTAAAAAAAATTGTCGTCATGGAAGCTTGTAAATATCATTCCTTCGTGTAAATCACGAAGGAATGATATAAAGACACACATTCACGGCCGAATGACGAGCCAATATTCATTTGTTTACTTTCATATTATTCAAATTATTAAAACACATTATATGCTAATACATAATAAAGTTTTCTTTTGGGAACTAGCGAAATTTAATGAAATTTTCAGCACGAATTTGGATGAGGGGTTTAGGACCATTTTCTATTTATGTTAAATCGCAGCGTGAGAGGCATAACTGCAATAGAATAAAAAGTGCACAATAGCGTTAAATAAAAAAAAAAACGACATTTCGGCTAGCGCAAAATAAACTACGCATCGCTAGCAGTGGGTATAAAATGCGAACATTTGAGCATATGACGTCACTTGAATCAAAAGAAGAAAAAAACACTTGCGGAGCGCGTTGGTGATAAAGCTAAATACTAGAAACAAATAAAACACGAAGAGCGAAAAAAACATGGGTTGTTTTGTCCGTCCCTTTATGTTTTATTCTTTCTGGTATTAAAAAAAAAAAAAAGAATGTTTCTCTATGAGCCGACGTCCACCTAAGCCTAATATTCATCAAACTGAAATTTGAGGTTGTGGGCGTCTGTAGCCTTTATTGCAGTAAAAAAAAAAAAAAAACTTGTCACCGAGTAAGGAAACAATATCGTCTTTCTTTTCACTGAAATTAATATTTCAGACGCCAACAGCCTCAAATTTCAGTTTTATAAATATTATAATAAGGTAGTGAACTGGGCCAGTTGGTTGGTTGTGCTGTTTTCCCCATCAGGTAAAAATATTATTTTTTTTAAATTTTTTGATTTAGGTAAAATTATTTGCCCAAGCTTGGGCATATTATCACCACCGCTAGCGTCACTTTCTCACGAAGTTTCAGCTTTCTGCAATACGTAGTTTGCTTCTGCAGGCCGAAAACCCGTGTTTTATTTTCTCGATTGAACTTGGGCGAATCATGTAGTGTTTTTATGAATAAGGTGAACTAACAAAACAACACACAGTGCACAACTTATTGATTGATGACACTATAAAAAAATACACGAATTATTTGCTGGTTCGGGCAACCGCATTAAAAGAATAAAACTTACACAACAGGTAATGACATGAACAGATCGGTAGAAAACAATGCTAGCAAGATGATCACTCCAGGTAACATCTCACCGAAAAGGAATCGCAGAACATTTGCACACAAACTATTTCCTTTCTCGTGACAGTCGGCCCAAGTAACCTAGCTACGTCAGTCTGTCAGAAAAAAGAACATTAGACGAGGTTGAAACTACCTCATCAGGTAATTCCTTTCACTCTCTTCGGCTGTGAGGAAACGAAATATTTTTAAATTTTGGGTACAGACTTGTGCTCGTTACTTAAAATATGTGATGGATTACAATTACAAAATACCGAGCCTCAAATGTAATGGATTACCGTTACAAATTACTTTCCCTGAAAAGTAAAGAATTTCAAAAGTAACGGATTACTTTGCTAGTTACGTTACAAAATACTTTCACGTTACTTTTTCCGTAAACATATCCAGAAGGCAATAGAAACCATTTTGATATTTTTCAAAAATATTCAGCAACACTACCTTTCATTTCTCATACGCCCGTATTATTGTAGTTCTTGTAAAAATAAAATATTGTATTTAAGAGAAAGAGAGTAGGTGCACTCCGTTCACCTGTAAGCTGACAAGGCACCGAAATCTGCAACCACACCCGCCATCCCGCTAGCTTACGGACTCCGCAAATGATCCCTGGAATTGTGCAGACAAAGCTAGCGGTGCGCATGCTCAGTAGCAGCATTCATTTCCGCTACGAGATTCAGAGCTAAAGAAGCGGTCTGCGAAAGTTCCCTTTTGACTCGGGTGTTTCGCCTGTTATTCACAAGAAAAGGAAAACTTGGTTCTAACGTTACAATGTACTAAAGCAACGCAGAATGCAGGGTGTCCCAGCTTACCTTGGTGTGTTTCCGTAGGTTAGAGTTTGTTGTTCTTGATGATGACAATGTGCTTTTTTTTGGCAAACAGAGAAGGCACTGAAACTCTAGGTTTACGTTCTCCTTAATACCCTGAATGTTGAACATTTGAACATCTCATTAATAGATGGCCATAGAGACGACGGACACTCCATCGACCAGAAACTTGACCAGTAAGAGAGAAAGTGGCGGTTACGGGTTATCGATCGTTCAGCGGTTTCCACTTTCATACCAATATTCGTGGAGGCCAGGAGAGGGGAGGGCATAGAGAGCGAGAGAGGCGGTTGCCATGGTCTCACAAAACAATTGAGGATCACACCACATTTACGTGTTTTCTGTCTCTCTCTGTCAGCACTCCCCAGATGGCATAACCCTACCCCCTCCCCACCCCCCTCTTATCAGTTGACTCTAAAGTGAGGAGTGGATTCGACCGCCATGCCCAGACAAGTAAACCAATATAAGTATCGTTCGTATCCTCGAAGACGGTACTCTTAGCCTCGCGTCGGGCGCTTTTCAGCCGTGCCTAAAGAGCGTGCTAGAATGAAATAGGGCACATCAAAGACAAAGTGAATTCCACCCAATCGTGCGATGCTACATCGTCTGTTAAGCGAGTTGTGAATTCGCGAATCAAGGGGGCACGGACCCACCTTTGATGTCTGTGCAGGTGGCGGGAGACGTCGAAAACGTTGGAAAGGGTGAAACGGTGTAAAAGACAAAAACAAATAAACAGAAAGTGCTTTCTTCTGCCCGGGAGAAGAAAAACACGATGGAAGGCAACGGAGAGCCTACTCGGCGTTGTGTTACTTATTCTTTGTTTTTCTTATATGTACATGCCTTGTCCGTTTTTCTAGTGGTTCTAGTGACCGGTCATACAAAAAATCGTGTTCTCTTTTCGGCTATCCTCCCCTTCCTGTTGTCTTCCATTTTCTTGAGCTTGTTCTCTTTATGCTGCTGAATGTTCTGCTCCTTTTGCTCCAGTTACTGTAGTATGCTCATATTTTTAAAAAGTAAAGAGTAAGCAAAGTGATCCGTTAGCAATGTTTTGTAACGAAGTTACATTACAAATTAATTCCTGAAAAAAGTAACGTGGCAATAACAAAATTACTTGAAAAAGTAACGGAGTACAAGTAATTTGTTACTTGTAACGGATTACTTCCCAAATCTGGTTGGGTAGGGGTGCGGGTGTTTTATTTTGTTTTATTTATCTAATCTACGAGATAAGAAAGAATCTCGTAGATTAGATCAATGAAAATAGATTTACTTTACGAGATACCAAAGCGTCTCGTAAATTGAACTCAATTTCGATTTATCTGACATAGTTCGACCATGCATGGTACATAGCTTGAAGAAATTTTAAGCGAAAACGCATTCTAAAACCCAGTGGTTCCCAGACAAGTTGCTCGTTTTTAGCAATCACGTTTTCTATATAAATGCAATTTGTTTATTAAATATGGCAACCTTATTTTGCATTTTCTCAATTTATTTTTCCACTAGAAATAGCTATCTTTGGCTTTCCACAAAACACTGGCCTGTTGTATGATTGGCCCGACGTTAAAATAAAAAAAAATATACATATAATTTTACTTTCGGAGGACTTCGTCTCAAAGAAATTAATTTACGATTGGGCTTTAATGTGCGGGATCTAAGTGAACAATTCATGATAGATCTCGTGTATATTGAGCACTCAGATACTCTACTAAGTTTATTTTCTTGAGCGGTACACCGAGTTGTGTATGTGAAAGGAGATGGTTGACATTGGGAAGTAAACATTGAGTGGTCGTATTTGCAATACTTCACCTCATTTTTAATTTTTTTTTTTTTTTTTTTTAAATTCGGACAAACATCTTAGAAAACCAAGTAGTCCTGCTTCGACTTGGTATAGTGCCATTCACCGGGAATTAAAGCAGGGAGAAGTAAACGTTTACAGTGGTAGAAAAAAAAGGAGAAACTTGTAAACTTTAACCGGTTTCCTTGTGCAATAACTGCCTGTGTTGCTTAAGCTGTCACTCTCTACAGCTTTGTGTCGCTTCAACAACCTCTTCCGAAGCCATGCTAGGGTTAAAAATGCTTCCTGTCTATAGTCTAAAAACAATTCCGTCTTGAAAGGTTCTTCGAGGCCCCAAGAACTCTTTCAGCACGTGAAGAACGGTTCTGCTTCAAGCACTATCGCCCTCAGGCGCACTCTAAAGGCAACTGGGTGATGAACTCTATCGCAAAAAAAAAGGAGCTTAGAAGAACGCCTTATAGTTTTTTAGTTTTTTTTTACGAAGAAACATTTTAGGGTGCAACATTTGGACAAGCCGAAGAACCCCTAAGATTTCCTTTGCCACCAGATTTTTCTTAGAGTGTAGGCCTTTCACAGTGTTACTGTGAAAGGCTTATACTATATGTTCTAATATTTTTAAAAGCAGTATGAAAGGAAGCCTCTATTGGTCTTGCCTATTGCTAAGAACATCACGGAATTTTTTCCATTCGCTTGGCGGTTTTCCAGAGATCGGAACTATGAAATAATCCGAAAAAAGGCTAGAAGAAATACTAGAGTGCTCCTATAGTACGCGGCAAGGTTACTACACAGCACAATTGTTTTGTTTTCATTCGAGTTATTGATCAGAATAAATATATACTCGTGGCTTAGTTTAGTATCTAACATGCTGCCCTATATCAGATTTGGGAAGTAATCTGTTACAAGTAACGGATTACTTATAGTCCGTTACTTTTTCAAGTAATTTTGCAATTGCCACGTTCCTTTTCTTCGGAAGTAATTTGTAATGCAATTTTGTTACAAAATGTTGGTAACGGATTACTTTAATTTCTCGTTACTTTAAAACAAAATATGAGCTTAATGCAGACACTGGAGCAATCCGAGCAGAACATTCAGCAGCATAAAGAGAGCAAGTTCAACAACATAGAAAACAACGGGAAGGGGAGAATAGCCGAAAAGAACACGATTTCTTGTATGACCGGTCACTAGAACCACTAGAAAAACTGGCAAGGCATGTACAAATATACGAAAGACAAAGATAGAGTAAGACAACGCCGTGTAGGCTCTCCGTGGCCTTCCATCGTGTTTGTCTTCTCCCGGGCAGAAGGAAACTCTTTGTGTTTATTTTTTTTTTGTCTTTTATATCCTTTCACCCTTTCCAACTTCTTCGACGTCTTCCGCCACCTGCACAGACATCAAAGGCGGGTCCGTACCCCCTCGATTCGCGGGTTCACAACTCGCGTAACAGACGATGTAGCCTCGCGCGAGGGGGTCGAATTATCTTAGTTTTTTATGTGCGCTACATCGTTCTAGCACGCTCTTCAGGCACGGCTGAAAAGCGCCCGGCGCGAGGATAAGAGCATTGTCTTTGAGGGTACGGACGATACTTCATTTGGTTTATTTGTCTGGGCATGGTGGCCTAGTCCACTCCTCAATTTACAGTCAACTGTCAATATAAAGGGGAGGGGGGAGGGGGGTAGGCCATCTAAGGAGTGCTGGCAGAGAGAGAGAGCGAGAGAGAAAGAAAATGCGTAAAAGTGGTGAGATCTATTGTTTTGTGAGACCGATGGCCACCGCTTCTCTCGCTCTCTAAGCCCTCCCCTCCCCTGGTCTCCACGAATATTGGTATGAAAGTGAGAACCGATGAACGATCGATAACCCGTAACCGCCACTTTTTCTCTGACTGGTTGAGTTTTCGGTCATGGAGTGTCCGTCGTCCCCATGGTCATCTCTTAATGACATGTTCAAAATTCAGGGCATTAAGGAGAACGGAAACCTAGAGTTTCAGTGCATAGTTTGCTTGCCAAAAAAAAAAAAAAAAAATCATTGTCATCAGCAAGAACAACAAACTTTAATCTAAGGAAACACATCAAGGTAAGCTGGGACACTTGCATTCTGCATTGGGCTATACATTGTAACGTTAGAACCAAGTTTTACTTTTCTTGTGAATAACAGGCGAAACACCCGAGTCAAAAGGGAGCTTTCGCAGATCGCTTGTTTAGCTCCGAATCTCGTAGCGCAGGTAGACGCTGCAACTGAGCGTGCGTACCGCTAGCTTTGTGTGCACAATTCCAGGGATCATTTCCGAAGGCCGTAAGCTAACGGGATGGCGGGTGTGGTTGCAGCTTTTGGTGCCTCGTCAGCTTACAGGTGAACGGAGTGCACCTACACTCTTTCTCTTAAATACAATATTTTATATTTAGAGGGGCTGCCATAATACGGGCGTATGAAAAATGAAAAGTAGTGTTGCAGAAAAGTTTTTAAAATATCAAAATTGTTTCTTTTGTTGTCTAGAAAAGTGTACGAAAAAATTAATGATAAAGAAATTTGTAACGTAGTGAGTAAAGTAACCCGTTACTTTTCAGCGAAAGTAATTTGTAACGGTAATCCATTACATTTGAGGCTCGGTAATTTGTAATTGTAATCCATTTCATTTTCCAAGTAGCGAGCACAAGTCTGCCCTATATAAGTGAAGAAAGGAGGACGGGGCAACTACTATTGGCGACGTAAATAAAGATTCAAAACCACCATTGAAGAGTCTGGCGTAATTAACACCATTGGCCACCAACCGGCCCGAGTCGCCAATTGGCGGAATGCCTGTCCCGTCTTGTTGTTTGAGCCTTTCACCTACTTCCACTATTCCTCTGGGTTGTATTTTAATATTTCAAGAAATTCGTTAAACATTGTTTTAATATGTGACACCGTATTTTTTAAACGTTCCGTGAGCTCTCCTAGCCAATCTAGAATACATTGCGGTTTGAGAGTAATCGAACTTCATTAATCAAATTCGGTCGTGATACTGGTGCATTTTCACAAATATAATCGAATCAGTGCAATAAATATTTTAATTCGAATTCAGTTTATTTTGTCCATACATACGTACAAGCGACGGGGGCACGAGCAAAAAGTTAACACCTGTTGGCTTAACCAGGCAAACCCTCGTTTTTTTGTTTTTTTTTAGATCTATCTAAAGCGCTTAAGACAGTTTCACAGCCTACAATTTTGCATAAGCGTAGCACCGTACTCGGCAATCCGTCTCTGGTTAACTGAATATCTGGTTTTCTTTCTCGTTGCTCACAGTACGGGCGTCATGACTGTCCCAAATGTTTTAATTGAGGATTTGTCGTAGTTGTTCGGCTCGTTTTAGTTCTCTAAGAGCTTCTATTTTTATTGTGCATAAAAATACGCAGACAACCACGTACTCTATCACACGATCATATTATGAAGAAATCGTAATATTCCTAATTATGTTTGTAAGTTGTAACGCCTGACAAATGACACATTTTCAAGCGTTCACACGACTTGCTCACACGGCTGCGTCGACTGAGTTGTGCTGTGTTACGTCGGGCAGCAGAGCGCCTCCCCATTGGCTCGTCGTAAGGGTCGCCCTGGCAACAGCTCGACGCAAACTGTCTTAACGCAGTCAAACGATACTGTGTGAATGAACCTTAACACCTGACAAATAATTATAATTACCCCAATACCGTATTTATACAATTTCTAAGGCACTCATCTCCTTTCTCGTTCGCATATTCACTAAACAGTTGTAGCTCGGTCTTCTTTCTGTACGTGGCATGTTTTGGTCTAAGCATATTTTGAGAAGAGAAACAGCACTGGAAAATATTGGATACCTGCAGCAAACATTATATGTAACTTCGCAAGCTACAATGCTTCTAACATACAAAACTCGGGCCCGTCGAACCCTCAAATACGGTTCAGTCACTTTGGCATTCAGACAGTGAGATGTAAATAAACTCGAATCTTTTCAGAGAATGCGTTACGGTTTATTTATTGCCAGGGTTAAAGAGATTTTTAGCCCGTCGTTTAACATTAAGCTAAGGCCATTATTTCTGCACGTCGTGGCATCAAACGCCTAAAATAAAAAAATATTATTTATTTTATCATATTTCTTCTCATTAAAAATGATTTTCAAGTTTTCGATACATCACTAGCAAGGAGTCAGTGTGAGCTAACATTTCAGGGTTTCATCCACGCATAAAGATATTTAATTCCGTTTTCTTTTTTTAAGACCATAGAATTTTGAACTTATTCTCCTGAATGCTCGTTCATTATAATTTCTCTCTGCCATTGATTGCTGTTGATATTGCTTGATATTGGGTTTTTGTTCTCTAACAAGGTTGAATTAGGTGGTTCAGCATTATTGAAGTGAAAAAAAAAAACAGCGCGAAAGACGGAAGACAAGTGGAAGTACACACACACACAGCGCTGATTGACAACTGAAAATTTTACTTCCGCACGGTACAGCAAGCAAACATGATACTGAAAAAAATAAAAACAAAAATAAACATCCTGATAACTGGCCCCCCCCCCCCCCTAATTATACCGACACACGCCTACAGAAACTTGCGGGACTTCTGAATAAATTCCGCCTCGTGAACCGCCAGAGCTGCCGACAGGGCGCAGGCACAGATGTCCGCTTCATAGCTGCCAATAGAAACGGCCTCGTGAATTTCTCGGCCAGTCTTATTTCTGTGCCGTGCTAAAATCCTATTTTAAAGAAATCGCCGTTTTATCTCGCGCAGGCGCAAAATGAAATGGCGTTTTCGATGAGTCGTTAGAGTGCGCGATCACTACAGTTTGACTCACTGTTGCTAACACACGCGCCGTTTGATTGATTTGTTTTTGGTATCATGTCAAATTTGAATTGACATACGCTGCACAGTGCACAATAGATGCTAACGTGTAACTTGTTACGATACTGTGTTACTGATTCCGCGTGGAAGTTGAAACTTAAGCCTACAATCTATCGTCGAGGCCTCTGTTTCCGTTCCTATTATATACATATAGTTGAAATGTCGAACGTTGATATACAACATTAAGCGTTACGTGATGGTGAAAATACCATAAAGATATCTCCATTCCTTCGAGAGATATGCATTAAGCGAGATGATCATAGTACGCCAGGCGCTGGCATGACATCACCCATGCCGCCATCATGTGTAGTCATGGGAACGTTACCAGTAAAAAGTAACAGTGTTACAGTTACAGTTACCTAGGAGGAAAATGTGACTCTGTTACAGTTAAGGCCCGTTCACACTCTTGCGACCTCTTAAACCTGGGTTCCTTAAAACTTCTTAAACCAGAGGACACACTTGCGCCATCTATTGGGTAGCAGTGTAAACTCGGCGGTCCGGCATACTTTTTTATTTCTCTCGCGCATTATCCTTTCTTTCTTGGCTCGAAAAACTTTTGTCAATGTTATAAACGAGCCTTTCTATGGGTATTACGCACATTTGACCTCGGAAATCCCGCAGAACCTTCGCTCTTGTGAAATGCAGTTCCAGGGTCACCGCATAGATGGCGCCACAATGCCAGCGTGTTCTCTTGTTCTAAAAATATTTAAGAAGTTTTAAGAGATCTCGTCTCTCTCAGTCGTACTCGGTCGCAAGAGTGTGAACGGACCTTTACAGTTACCGGTTTCAAAAAGTAACGTGTTACAGTTACAGTTACTGCAAAAACAGTAACGCCGTTACTTTCTCGTTACAGTGCCTATGTTTGACACAAGGAATCACAAACCAAAGCAATATAATTTTATTTGTTACACTATAGTGAGAAGAAAGGTAAACTGAGAAAATTGAAAAATTGAAACCCGAAGGGTGTTTCTTTTTTGCGTCATTCACCGTTTGAGCATTTTGATGTCCATAATTTATTTGCAATAATTGTTATAACTTAGAATCAACCATTTTTCAAAATTGTTATCGGCCCGCCTCAGTGAACGTTTTTTATTTATTTTTCACTCCGAAACGAATGATGACAAAGATGGTCACATAATTACCTTATGGGATATACTCGGATCAGGCCTAAACATAGCATGTCAAGCAGCTTCCAAAGAATAAAGGGGGAAAGGAGATAATGAGCTTCTGCTGCTTTACGAGTGTACGACGACCACCGCGGCGTCTATGTCCGAAACGCCAACTGTGGAAGTCGTGTTCGCTCGAGCGGCTCCGATGAGAATAAATAAGTTAAAGAAGCGCCGGGTCGCCGGCTTTCTGCACAATATGGGGACGGCGTCCTTGAAAACTAATGATGATGAGGAAATGGCGAACAGCTGGGTGTAAAAACGACAGCACGGACGTGTCCCAGACACAGCCCAGACGGAATACTCGGAGACATCGCATCGCACGACCACCGACACCCGCAAATGGTCCCCACGAGAGAAGAGTGAGCCAAAGCCAAAGTCGGTGAAAGAGACATTGTTTGCCGCCCCTACCACCGTGGGCGCCGCTTCCTTTATCTCCCGGTTTCGTGCTGACTCGTCCGTCGTCCATTGTCGGTCATGGGCTAATCCAGGCAATTTTTTTGTTTGTTTAATGTGTGGACACGCTTCTTCTTATTTTCTTTTGTCTGCGTGCGTGATACTATTTGTTTCTTGCTCACCCCCTACTCGTGCAATTCCTCTAATATATCTACAATATCTGTAAACGAAATGAATCAATTTTTAGCTAAATATTGTTTCACTTAGAGCAGTTCCCCCTTTAAAACACATAGAAGAGAATACAAATACACAAATGAACAAGTGTATAAAAAGGTTTTGCAGTCTTAGTTGAGGTTCTATTATTTCCTGGGAATAGCAATTCTATCTTCTCCTATGCTTGACATCCATTGCTTTGTTGACGTTTTGTAAGTATACTTAGGTACTAGACCCTCAATACGGCGATCAATTTCATCTAAACGTTCAGACCACAACAATAGTCAGTGACGGCCAAGGTTACTAGAACAACTCAGTTGGGAAACCGCCATAGGAGCCTGCTTTGAAAAAGTGGCTCCGATCCGTACTCGAGAACCGAACTAGACGCGATCGCAACGCCGCCATTTTTCCCACAGCGGCCACTCCGAGAATTGCACGGTTGCACGTACCGGTTCAGTCGGGTAGCGCAAGCGCCGGTGTGGCTATCGCGCAGCGCCATCTTGCAGTAGCTATATAAAACAACTTTCATATTTCGGCTTGCCGCTAAAGGACGGAGCTGTGATCATATATAGTTCGGTCTTGGTGGTCGCGAGCGGTCCGGATTTCAAGGGTGAGTTTTCCAACTGAGTGTCTTAGTAACGTGGGTGACAGTCTGAAAAACGCCGGGCATGACAGCCCCGATTATCTTGTTAACGTTCCACAGGCAAAAGTACTGCGTCACTCGGTAAGAATGCCGGAGAGGGAATCACCACGTAATAAGCAACGCAATGAGTCTTTTCAGCTGTGAGTGACTTTAGGGGTTATCAATAAAGCACATACACTCTAAGCCCGTGCTTTCACTTTACAACGGAGCACTCGGATAGTCAAATACTTTATTTTATTCGGAAATATATCCCTGTGTATGAGAAGGCTGAAAGAAGTCTAAACCTTATAGTGGAGTAGGGATTGTGAAACTCGAAACATGGCGAGAGAATGAGTCATTATGACCTGTACCGCGTGCTAGACGAGAAATGATTTTTTATTTTAGCTTTTTTCACACACCGTGCAATCCCCGAAGTTTGCAGCAAATAAATCACCAAACGCGCAAAAAAAAAAAAGTTAGTGCAGTAGAATTTGGTAAGCGCTTTAAAAGCAACCCGTCAGATCTCAAAAAAACGTCGGCAGCCACTTCGAGAATTCCAGAATGTGCTTTCTTGAGTTCACCGCGTTTAATTTGACAAGGATGGAACAGAGAAGCTCTGACATACGATTCAAAATTGGTTGCTAAACACAAGATTTGCTGAGGGCACCTACGTTTTTTTTTATATATTCTGCAGGAACCGTCATCAACAAGGTGAATGGTTCGAAGAAGTGTTCTATGAAGCTAGATACTATACTTCGTTTCACTTTACCTGCGAGCGAAGCCAAAGCTAGAAGCGCGAGACCAGCGCTTTTTGCATTTCTCCCCAGCTCGCGCGCTCTAGCAAAGCCTGAACGCACGGAGCTTCCGTGCTCGCGCTTCCAGTTTTGCCTTCGCTCGCACATAAGGTGAAACGAAGTATAGTCCGTTCATGCACTATCTATTTTTTTTCTGGCATTTACAAAGGCATTAGTTATGTATATAATATTATCTAGTGTGCACAATTGTTTTAAGTGCTACCGAAATCCTAATCAGTTCCAATTTTTTTTTTCAGATTCTTCAGTCTGCGTTTTCTTTTCTTGTGTTCAACGCTACGACCAGCGCTTGACGATGACTCAGATTTAGTCCCCGAACTCTGCGATATCAGGGACCAGCCGATGTATTGCAAGTGCGAGAATAAACACATCGGCAAGGACGACGTCGAAATTACCTGCTTTGTTGTGAGAAATCTCACAGAAGACCACGCCGTCTGTAAAGCCTTCCAGAACCAACCGTCGATCGTTTCGATTGCCTTCAGCACGTTCCGTAGTGACTACCATCTCCACTTCGTTCCGACAGAAGCACTGCGTTCCACGGCGCCTGCCCTGGAGAGCCTCAAGTTCACTCAAGCCAACCTTGGCTTTCTTAAGACTCACTCCTTCAACAACCTGCCTAAAGTAAAGACGCTATCTCTTGATTCAAACGACATCACCGTCTTAGAAAAGGAATCCATTGCCGACTTGCCTCACCTCAAAAAACTGGAGATGGGCGACAACAAGCTCGTCATGTTCTCTGCTCACGCCCTCTCGCGTCTGTCGGCACTGACGCACCTATTCCTAGAGCGGAACCAGATAAAGAACATCGAAGACACGGCCTTTGCTGACTTGGGTGCGCTGAAAGAACTGGACCTGAGCGACAACATGATCGCAGATCTGACGGAGGGCACATTCAAGGGCCTCGACCATCTTTAGCGGCTGGACATGTTCCGGAACAAGCTGCAGAGGTTGGACGCCAGGGTCTTCAGCGGGACGCCGGCGCTCGTGGAACTGGACCTCAAGTACAACGAGGTTTCGGAGGTGGACCCGCTGACCTTCGAGGGGTTGCCGCATCTCAAGAAGTTCTACTTCTCTCACAACCGGCTGCGGATCTTACCGGCGAACATGTTCTTAGGGGCGCCGAACCTGCTTACCGTGGACCTGTCGCAGAACCAGCTGCTCACGCTTACCTGGAGGACTGTCCAGGACTTGAGGAAGATTGACGCCGAGTCCTTCGACATGAGCCTCACTGGTCAGTGCTTTTTGAATGATCTTTTGCGTGAACAGCGGTTCGGGCCTTGGTTCAACAGGGAATTAATTTTCATAGACCGCACACTGCGGATTTCGGGCTCCGCAAGTGCAAGCTCAATCAGTAATGAAAGTGACTGCAAGTGCTTACACAAGCAAGGCAATGGTTTTGCGTACGATCTTCGAGAATTCCAGAATGTGCTTTCTTGAGTTCACCGCGTTTAATTTGACAAGGATGGTACAGAGACGCTCTGACTTACGATTCAAAATTGGTTGCTAAACACAAGAATTGCTGAGGTCACCAACGTTTTTTTTTATATATTATGTGGGAACCTTCATCAACAAGCTGAATGGTTCGAAGAAGTGTTCTATGATAGTAGATACTAGTCAGTTCATGCACTATCTATTTTTTCTGGCATTCACAAAGGCATTAATTATGTATATAACTTTATCTAGTGTGCACTATTGTTTTAGGTGCTACCAAAATCCTAATCAGTTCCAATTTTTTTTTGTTTTTTCAGATTCTTCAGTCTGCTTTTTTTCTCTTGTGTTCAACGCTACGACCAGCGCTTGGCGATGACTCAGATTTAGTCCCCGAACTCTGCGATCTCAGGGACCAGCCGATGTATTGCAAGTGCGAGAATAAACACATCGGCAAGGACGACGTCGAAATCACCTGCTTTGTTGTGCGAAATCTCACAGAAGACCACGTTGTCTTTAAAGCCTTCCGGAATCAGCCATCGATCGTTTCGATTGCCTTCAGCACGTTCCGTAGTGACTACCATCTCCACTTCGTTCCGACAGAAGCACTGCGTTCCGCGGCGCCTGCCCTGGAGAGCCTCAAGTTCACTCAAGCCAACCTTGGCTCCCTTAAGACTCACTCCTTCTACAACCTGCCTAAACTAAAGACGCTATCTCTCGATTCAAACGACATCACCGACTTACACAAGGAATCCATTGCCGACTTGCCTCACCTCACAAAACTGGAGATGGGCGACAACAAGCTCATCATGCTCCCTGCTCACGCCATCTCGCGTCTTTCGGCACTGACGCACCTATTCCTAGAGCGGAACCAGATGAAGAGCATCGAAGACACGGCCTTCGCTGACTTGGGTGCGCTGAAAGAACTGGACCTGAGCGACAACATGATCGCAGATATGACGGAGGGCACATTCAAGGGCCTCGACCATCTGGAGCGGCTGGACATGTTCCGGAACAAGCTGCAGAGGTTGAACGCCAGGGTCTTCAGTGGGACGCCGGCGCTCGTGGAACTGGACCTCAAGTACAACGAGGTTTCGGAGGTGGACCCGCTGACCTTCGAGGGGTTGCCGCATCTCAAGAAGTTCTACTTCTCTCACAACCGGCTGCGGATCTTACCGGCGAACATGTTCTTAGGGGCGCCGAACCTGCTTACCGTGGACCTGTCGCAGAACCAGCTGCTCACGCTTACCTGGAGGACTGTCCAGGACTTGAGGAAGATTGACGCCGAGTCCTTCGACATGAGCCTCACTGGTCAGTGCTTTTTGAATGATCTTTTGCGTGAACAGCGGTTCGGGCCTTGGTTCAACAGGGAATTAATTTTCATAGACCGCACACTGCGGATTTCGGGCTCCGCAAGTGCAAGCTCAATCAGTAATGAAAGTGACTGCAAGTGCTTACACAAGCAAGGCAATGGTTTTGCGTACGATCTACGAAAAGTTCATAATTTCTTTATGATGTTCTTAAATATGTAAATCAAGAAAGTGACTGCCAATGCCTCAATACACTGCTTCGGATATAATAATATAACAACCCAAAATTAATGTCAATTTTACATTGATTTCTCCCCTTAGCTAGCATGTTTGATTGAGTATATACTATTCTTCTTTTCATTACTTGGTAATTCGAAATGCTGCAATTGGCACCAGTGATGATGATTAGCACACTTATGAATGTCATACATATTTGTTCGCGCGTTTGAAATTACGATGACTAAGCAACCAAATTGTATTAGAGCATGAAAAATTAAGTATTAAAATATCTGAATTTTAATATTATTAATATTAATAGAAATCGCGGCAATGTATGCCCCCAATTAACGCCAAGGTCACGAAAATACGCCATTCAACCATAATAGTCTTTCCAGAAAGGTATAATTTTCTTTTCTTTTTGGCATATGAAAAACTCTGACATCGTTATCCAGATAGACAAACAGTCAAACACTGGATGTAATATAAAGTCCTATGCGTCACGCGTTGCTGTAAAAACACACATACACACTTCAGCTGTCTGACTCGGATTTCGTCTTTCGGTTATTGCAGTGAGAACAGCGTTTATTAATTTTTACGTTTTGTGGACATATTGGAACAAATGTGAATTATTCTCTTATTCTTATGCTGGGAATAATGTTAAATCGATTAATCATCTAAATACCCTAAAACCCATTAAAGGCCCGCAGTTCATTATTTCAAATAACAATTATCTGAGCGAGAAAAAAAAAGGCAGCGAGAACGCACAAATATCAGCACAGATTTTTTCAGCAACTACAACAACTGCAAATATCCCAAGCAGCACACTTCCTCTGCCCATGCGCGGGCCAGACTGGCGCGAGCTAGAGCCAACTTGGCTCAAGCCTGGCACAAGCTTGCGCCAAACTGGCCCAAGTATGAGCCGGGGAAGTGTGCTGCTAGGGATCAGTCTGCATGGATCGAACATATATGTCACAAAATGAAGTTTTCACGAACAACTTCTCTAATTAAATAATTACGAACATGTATGTCGCAAAAGGAAGTTTCCACAAACATCTGCTCTAAATAATTACGATGTGAGACATCTTCAGTTATGGAAAAGTCCGAAATTAAGACCTATATTGAGAAATTAAATCCAAAATCAAGGTTAGTTTCAGTTTTGCTCCAGAATTAAAACGCGCATCCTTGCGTAAATATTCCACTAAACACCGTTCTAGTTTTCAAGGTAAAGAGGTGACCTGCGCTCATAACACCCTAGCTTCCTGGTGTTACTAGAAATAATTTGTGTCGCTCAGTGAAGCCAGCACACTATAACCGCCATTTTGGAAAATGAGTGGCGCCACCTATAGTTAGCTGAAGTCGCGAATAGCTACAAGAGAGTTTACCAGAAAGTTCAAAGACAGTTTTCAGATAGTTCGCCGAATATAGTTTTCAGAGAGTTTGTCAAATACATGCCACAGTTTGTGAGATAGTTTGAAGACGCTTTCAAGATAGATCACCGGTACTTTCGAGATAGTTTACCACATGGTTTCAAAATAGCTTAAAAAAAGATTCATTAGGTGAACAGACAGTTCGCCCGCGGATGCTCCTGGGAATTAAAGTAAAGGTCATTAAGTGCTAGCATAGTCTGAGTCGGTCGTGTGGCCGTAAGGGGTTATTCCTAATAACTCCCGCTTGCCATTTCATTAGTGAGATGAACAGACCGCGTTTACGTAATATGAGAGGGGCGGCGCGGTCAGAGAGGCGGACCGGTTTTGTGTTACAGATCTTGAAACCTTATTCCCTGCCGATTGCGGCACTCTACATCTAAACCAGTACATACACCAATTGGTACACGGAAGTGGCTGGTAGCGAGTTTCAGATTCCGGATGAACTCATCCTTTTAGCAAAATTGAAGTCCATGTCTTCAAGAAGGCTTCCATAAGCTGGTGTAGAGGGTTATTGGCGCGAATAAAAAGTATCTAGCGAAACAGGGAAAGGTAATAGGAGCGGAAAGGACAAGCAAAAGGCAGGCGACAGCGTTCAATCTAGCCTTTCTCGTGGAACGTCCAAGTTGGCGTTATCGAACCCAGTTTGACAAATGGATTCGCATATGCTTTTATACCTCTATAGTGTATTCAGACAGTAACGATATGGTAATTTATGAATAATCTATACGATGAAGTGTCTCATTTTTTCTTCTTTGCTCTCAGGGACAGAACGAAAGAAGAGAGAGAGAGAGAGAGATAATAGAGTGAGCAGTTATATGAGTATTTGATAAAGAGGGAGGATTTTTATGCTTCTCTTGCCTGCTTTCCTGTATACCTGCTGCAATTTAGTGTTTTAGAATTACTATCAGTTCTTTTTAAAAATTTATGAAATATTAATTTCAATCCAGGGTATCGAAACTCGTAGACCGAATCGATACCGCAAGTATTCTAAAAGATGCGTCATCCGCAGAAGAAACAAAATTGAAGAGTCCTTGTCAAAAGACAAAATTCTGAGGTAGGAGTTTTTACAGATTAAGACTCACGTGTCCTAAAACGTTACATATGCGACTATACCGCAATTTATTTATTTAATTTATTTAAAGAATATTGCGCCTTGCATTCGTAAGTCATAGCAGGGGTGGTTAATTATGATCCTTCAAAGCAAATTTAACCAAAGAGTACTAATAGCATCTACAAGAATATCAAGTGATGATAGGGTAAAAATTTCATTTGGTAAAGAATTCCATCCGTCATGAAGGCGGGATACTCACCTATTCTCGGTTTTCAGTTTCAAGGGATGTCGAATCATGTCGGATCATGTCGAAATAGCGGAGGCGATAAGAAAATTGAAACCTAAGTTTTCGAGTGGTGTGGACGGTATACCGAGTTTTATTATCAAAGGATGCGGTGATTTGTTTATTCCCATTTTAAAACACATTTTTAATCTTTCATTGAGTTCTGGTGTGTTTCCATCACTTTGGAAGAAATCAGTTATTGTTCCGATTTTAAAGAGTGGTGATGCCTCGGTTGTTACGAATTATCGTCCTGTTTCTCTGCTCTGTGGGTTTTCCAAGGTTTTCGAGATTGTTGTACATACCCGGATGCTCTTTTATTTCCGTCAAAAATTAACACCTTTGCAGCATGGTTTCCTCAGTGGTAGGTCTGTCCAGACCTTTTTGTGTTCTTTTCTAGATTTTTGCGCTCCATGTGTTTCAAATAGGGGGCAAGTTGACACAATATACTTTGATATGACCAAAGCATTTGATAAGGACAGTCATAAATTGCTCCTGCATAAATTGTTTTTATATGGTCTATCTCCAAAGTTATGTGAGTGGTTCCAGAGTTACCAGTCACTTCGCCCGAATTCTGTTCGGGTTGTTGACAGTTATTCCTATAGTTATTTCTCGACGTCAGGTGTTCCCCAGGGGTCGATCCTGGGGCCTCTCCTGTTTTTAATCTTTATAAATGATATAGTATCTTGCGTCCAAAGTTCCCAGTTGTTACTTTTCGCGGATGATATCAAGTTGTTCAAAATGATTCACTCTCCTGTAGACTGTGATATCCTACAGCGTGATGTGTCTTGCATCTCTCAGTGGTGTGAACAAAATCTATTAATGCTTAATCCTGCTAAAACAAAGGTCCTATCTTTGTGCCGACGCCATGTGCTTTTTAATTTTACTTATCATCTCGATATCATGCCCATTGAACGTGTACTCTGTGTGAAAGATCTTGGAGTGTTCATTGATAGTGCATTGTCTTTTAGAAATCATGTATCTTTTGTGGTTGGAAGTTCAATGAGAGTGCTGGGAACCATATCACGTTTGACGAAGAATTTCAGGAAGCCTTATTGTTTGTTACAACTTTACAAATCTTTAGTTAGGTCACGACTGGAATTTGCTTCGGTAATATGGAACTCAATATCTAAAACACAAGCCATGACCATTGAACATGTTCAGAAAAGACTGATTCGTATTGTTTACGATAGGTACTTTGAAAGGCGCTGTTATTATAACTATAAATACATACTAAGGTCATTTTCGCTTACACCCTTGTCTGACAGGAGAACAATTCATGATTTCGTATTTTTGCATAAGGTTGTTAATGGTGTCATCGACTCGCCACCACTGCTCAGCAAAGTAAATTTTCATGTTAATTTTCGCAATACCAGACATCTCGTATGCTTTGACGTTCGTTCACCATGTTGTACTTCACCGCTTTCTCGGATTCAGACATTGTATAACAGCATCGCTCCTGTTCACCTAGATTTCTGTACATCTATTTCATTGTACCGCCTTCAGTTGAATAGCCTTGCAATTTACTAATAACTTTTTTGTGATGGTATTATGCTAACGTGTTTCTAGGGTCGTATTGGTGCACCAGGGAGAAGACCACTGTGGTTGTTTCTGGGCACTGAACAAAATAAAGACATTATTACAGTTTCTGCTGGCTTCAACCGTTCTATTCGGTGCCCAGTTTACGACGTTTTGAACCAAGAAAACACGGATAAGCGAAAAGTGCCCGGTGATTCCGTTCCGTCTGCTAAATCATACTTCATTGGATTTGACGCTACTTCATCCGGACTCGAATTTCGTTGATCATCACGCCTGGAAACAACGGTGGACGTCATATGATCATAAACTATTTAAGAGCCTGCTCTGCCAACACCCGATGGGTTTCGGCGCCGTCATGGAGGCGGAATTTTCACCTCTCGTTTTTCAGTTTCTCCAAGCAGTAACCGTTCCATGCGGTGCTCAATTCGCGCCCTTTTGGAGCGAAGAAACATGAATTAGCGAAACGTGCTGGCGACTCCGTCCTGTCTGCCAGTTCATTCTTCACTGCATTTGACGCTACTTCATCCGGACACGACTGTCGTCAATCATCACGTCTGGCAACAACGACGGACGTCACATTGTCACGAATGACAATTGATGAGGCGACGAAAACTGAAACCAACTAAACGTTTGGGGCGAACTTGTGCCCAAAATAAAAAAAGGAAACAGACGATAACAATAAAGCGTCGCGGGAGTCGATGGCGGCGTAACAGCAGGATCGAACGCTGGGGCGAGACTGACTGCAGCTTGCCACGGGGAGCAGCTTTTGTAGCCGCGTGGTTCTCTGAAACATCCGGCCTAGAACGTTCGGCGCGTATAAAATTCGTCACTCGATCAGACAAGAAAGCTCTCGAATTTGCGAGAACGCCAGAGCAGAAAGAATGAATAAAAGAACATTCCGCTGCCTGGAATCGAAGCCAGATCTTCCGCGCGACAGCAAAACACGGTAACCATTCGGCCACGTACGCACTCACTCAGCGTCGCGCGTAGCAACATGATCATGAAATATTCAAGAACCTGCTCTGCCAACACCCGATGGGTTTCCGTGCAGTCACCAAGGCGGGATACTCACGTATTCTCGTTCTTGAGCGCAGTACACCTTACTTTCATGATACTATTGTACGTTACGCACGGCCTTGTGAAACGGCACCGAGACCCAACTTCTTGCACTGCAGAGCTTGTTTTTCAGTGTGCCGCTGAAGTGCTTTCTTTGAGATTGCGGGTTTTCTTATCTGAGGATGAAAAATGATTAATGGTATCTGGAGATGTAAAAGAAACCCTGGTCCTTTCACTGCGGAGCAGCAAAGGGAGTTTCTAGAAGCACTCTGTGTTATACCAAAGCTACAAGAGGGACAGATAAAGGTGCTTTCGGATTTCAGAGAGATTAAGCAAAATCAGCAGGTAGCAGGGGGGGGGGGAGGGGGAGGGAAATGGGAACCGAACTAAGTTGCTTAAAGGAACAAAATTAAACCACTTCTGCGCAACTTAGTGCTGTTATGGCGCAGCGGGATGACCTTAAAATAAATACCGAAAAATAATGTTTTTATCAATTTGTTTTTATGGGCTGCCAGATTTTGCCAGCGAAATGTGAGAAGGATCGGAACGAAGTGGTATATCGCTATGGCGTACTAGCTTTAGCGTTCAGGTTGAATCGTTATATATTTAATTGCGCCCATAGCATCTGTAGTTTCTCTTCAACAAAAAGCGGGCCGATCGTCGTTCAGCTTCGTTCATTCAAAGAAAAACAGAAAATATTAGACAAAGCCCACAAACTAAAGAGATGTAAGTTGTCAATCAGCCAGGACTTTTTCTTACGTGCAAAGTCGGAGAAAAAGAAACTGCTTCAGCATGCTAAGAAGCATAATGACAGCTTCAAACACCGTTTTAACAGGCTCGCTATAGGTGGAGAAACGTTTATGTACAATTCCGAAACTGACCGTGTTGTTGAATGCGTCCGATAGCAATAAAGGTCCTCTGTCGAGCGTCGAAAATTTAACTAAAAGAACATGTTTCTATCGTTATAAACTGTCGTAGTATGAATCATAAAACAAATGAGTTTGATGATCTGATTCCTGCCATTAATCCTGACATAATTATTGGTACAGAATCGTGGTTGAACGACACCGTTTGTTATCCAGAAATATTTCCTTCTCATTTCAACGTCCAGCGTAACGACCGTAATGCACGCGGAGGTGACGTTTTTGTTCTCGTTAAAATGCAAATTAAGAGCATTGCGTTACCATTTAATGACCATTCAGGTGAATCTGTCTGGTGCAAGATAAAATTGGAAAACGAAAAGCTGCTAGCCATTTGGGTCTTTTTAGAGGCCTCCGGGAATCAGTGATACGAAACCACTCGAGGTGTTACCTGATGATTTATCTGTGTTAGTGTCTGACCAGGTATTATTGGGCGGTAATTTCAATCTTCCCAAGATCAACAGGTGAAATAAGCTACACATTTTAGGAAGCAAACCTAGTCTTTACTACACTTTTGAAGCCATAATAGCAAAAATAGGCTTTATCAAATTGTAAACGCTCCCACAAGATACTCCGGATCAATCGCATCGACTTTAGATCTTGCGCTTTGGAACAGCCCTACGTTCGTTCGGTCGATTAATATATCTTCAGGTATTAGTGATCATGATATAGTTGTTGGTAATATTAACTGCAACTACATCAGAATAAAAAGACCGCCTTCATAGAAAGTATTTTATCATGATAGGAGTAACTTCGATGGCATGTCGAATAATACCTATCTTCTTTCCTATTCGAGTTTGAAGAATGTTCCGTACACATAAATATTGACAAATTGTGGAATCGTTTTAAAAGTGTGCTTGCTGAATTTGTTTTCATAACCCTGGTGACTAAGGGGAAAAGGTTTGGAAATGTGTTATGTCTAACAGAAAATATGAGGTTGGCATTCCCGGTAGATCGCATGGCCATAACATTTTCACTGAAAACATTCATAAGACAGCGTGTTTTAATACATATTTTCAGTTTGTTTTCTCTCGGCCATATACCGGAGCTTTTACATCTGTATAAGAGTTTTAGCGCGATAGCCTTAGGTGGTTAAAGTTCATATATCTGACATCGTTGTTTTGGAAAACGATGTGCGTTCTTTGTTCCAAAGCCTTAGATTAGGGGCTGCGAGCGGACCAAATGGCATTTCTAACCATTTCTTGAAGAAATGTGCTCGTGCTTTGTCACTGTTTTAATTATATTGCGTAACAAATCCCTAGAGGACAGTAGGCTTCCCCGCGAATGGAAACTTGCGAATGTTTACCAATTCATAAACCATCTGCTAAAACAACCTTACTAACTATTGGCCAATATCCCTCACCAGCGTATGCTGCAAAACAATTGAATATATTGTTTACTCCAGTATCATTAGACATCTTGAAATTAACAATATTTTCGCACCTCAGCAACGCGGTTTTAGATCTGGTTTTTAAATTGTTACATGGCTAAGTCAGTTCTCCAATGACATTTTGTCTTCGTACGATGAAGGCGTCCAGGCACATTCTGTATTTTGGGATTTTCAAAAAGCCTGTGATGCGGTTCTGTATGTCCGTCTCATACATAAATTATCCTCACTGGGGCTACCGACAGGTGTCATTAGGTGGCTATAAAGTTATCTGTCTAATATAAAACAATGTGTCATCATCATTGATGTTTCTTCTCATTACGTCAACGCAACCGCCGGGGTTCCTCAAGGTTCGATCTTGGGAGCGTTGCTCTTCTCCGTCTACATTAATCACTTCACAAAATGAATTTCATCAATATAAAGTTATAAGCCAAGGAGTGCGCAATTGATCGAAATTTACAGGGTCTATCAGATGTCGCTGCCTTGCAGCGGTATTTAAATCTGGTATTTTCATAGTGTAATACATGGAAAATTAGCTTGTAATACATGGAAAATGAGCTTAACTATAAAAAGGGGCTCTTATATTCGTTTCACCAGAAAGCGCAAACCTGTACTCGTCTGTGTTTTGTCCTCTCTATGTTTTATTCTTTCTGTTATCTAGTATACTGTTTCTACCGTTTGAATGACCACTGACTTGATAAGGTTGATCATTTTAAGTACATAGGCGTTTATTTTTCTTCTGACCTGACTTGTAATAAACACATTGATTGTTTACCCGATAAAGCTGGTGGTGTAAAAAATTTAATTAAACGTAACTTCAAAATTGCACCAGTGTCTTTAAAGGAAGTATTCTATGACACAGACGTTCGACCGATTCTCGAGTATGCATGTACAGTGTGGGACACTCATACACAAACTTTAATTTATAAACTGGAACTTATTCACAATCTTGAAGCTCGTTCTGTCAGTGGAATCTATAATTTGCGCTCCACCATTTCAAATATTAAGAGTCAATTTGGGTGGAATCTCTTAGCCAACGAAGAAATCTTCACGTTTCAAGAGTTTTTATGGTATTTTTTGTGATCCAACTGGCATTGATAAAAACGCTTATATGAGGGTTTCATATTATACCTAAAAAATATGATCACCAGAAACAAATTCGTGAGATTAACTGCCACAGAGATGTTTTTTCTCATTTCTTCCCCCTTACCATTATAGAATGAAACCGTTTTCACCTCCAAACATGTTTCTTTCGGTTTTACAAGAGGCTTGTTTTCTTTAAGTGTCAGATATTTTGTGTTATTTTTCTAAGCGTACATTGTGTTGTCTGTTTCTTGAGATGTTGTAACCCCACAACAAAGATGCCCACTGGGCGATGTAGCTATATGCATAAATAAATAAATAAATAAAAAATGTATTGTTTTAAACCCCTTCTATGATTTAGTCTAAACGACCCTCATGTTTTAGATTCGGTGTATATATTTCCTTATTAACATTAAAGGTTCCGTTAACTAATAAATATAAACCTTCTAATCTTTTTATTGTGGCTTTAATCTCCAACGGTTGATTTTTTCGCTTGCTCAAGTAAACCTGATGCAGAAACGCTGTATTCAAACGTATCAAATATAAAGCACCCAGAAATCTTTTTGCACGCGTTCAAGATTGATGATTATATTTGCTATGTGCGCATACCAAACTGTACAAGCATATTCAAGTATAGGACGTGCTAGTGTCTCGTATGTGTTTTTTACACTCAGCAAATTTTAATGTGTACCCTCGTGCAAACGTTTCATCGAGTTTTGTTAAGTATGTCATATGTATGTTGGTTCAAAGTAGTTTACGGGTTGTTGTCACACCAAGGTACTTGTATCGGCCAAGAAATCAAATGATATTCCAATCTTATTATATGGCTAGAAATGGAAGGATTTTGCCAAAGTTATCGACATTGCCGCAGTTTTGTCATCGTTTATTTTTATTTGCCAACTCTGTCCAAGCTTTCATTTTCGCCACTGCTTAATTAACAATGATATGATCTTGAGCTGATTTTACTTCTGAGTAAAATACGCTGTCATCCGCGAATAACTTAATTGGTAATTTAATGTATTTAATAGTGTTATATATGAAAATTTAAAACTAAAGAGGCCCAAGCACTGAGCCTTGCGGTACCCCTGATATTACTGCTGGAGGTTGTTTCATTAAAATATACAAGGTGTTTTATATTGAACAAACAAGAGGTGACCTAGTTAGCTAATTGACGATTTCGAAATATATCAGAAGCTTCAAGAGAAGTTTAGGGTGATATACGCAGTCGTAAGCTTTCGATAATTCAAGAAAAATTAATTCTGTCTTGCTCTTATCATTAATTGTGCTGGAGAGATCATGAACTAGCGCAATTAACTGCGCTCGTCCATAAAGATCTTCTGAGAGCTTTTGAATATGATTATAATATTATGATCATTCATCTGTTTATCTTATATGAAAATGCTATATATTATAGAAACTTACAACACGCACGGGTTAAACATACTGGTCAATTGTTTGATGCAGTGTTTTATCTTTTGACTTATTAATGGGAATTATTTTCACGATTTCACACTGACTAGCTAAGAGCCCATAGCGAAAGGACTTATTACATAACATAAACAAATGTTTTGAATTCCGCTCAGCATAACTTTTTAAAAACTCATTATATATTGAATCAGCGACACGACACTTCTTTAGTTCAGCGTTATTTAGCATGTGAAAAATTTCTTCCTCCGATTGTACAATGACACCAATGGGCCATTTACGTCAATCTCCTTAAGTGAAGCGTCATCCTCCGTAAAAACTGACTTGAAAAATCCGTTGAATTTATTTGGAGTTACAGTAGTTAGTGATTTTTTTTTTGTTTCGCAATGAAGATATGCCGCCAAAACGTTTGCGGTTGACTTGATAAAAAGTATCTCAACGATACGTTAAAAACATACCGTTTGGACTCGGCCATCAAGTTCTTTAGTTTGTTGCTCAAACTTACAAATTTTTGATCCTTTGAATTTGCAGCATGGTACCTCCTATTCTTTTTCACTCGAACTTTTTTTTGGTTTCAAATCAAGCATATTTCGATTAATTCATCGATTCTTTGTATTAGATTTAAAATTTCTAAAAGGCACACAAATTTCAAAACAAGTGTCTCCAATGTCCACAAAGTAAAACCACAAGTGATCAACATCCGCGCCGGATGTTAACTTCAGACTAATAAGCCTCTCAAGTGCACAACTCCAAGTAGTCTAATACACAAACATCAGTGCGCTTTTTTGTAGTCCGGTAGTCGAACATAGTTTTACTTTAGAGATATTATTATTCTTAACAGCAATAACCACCGGAACCTATTTTGTGATCCGAGATATCGCTATGCAATATTACAGGTGTAAAAAAGGTTACTCAACTGGTTACTTAAATATACAAGATCGAGTACTGACTGGGAGCTGCGGTTACTCCGTGTATTCCCTTCAACGACTTATGTAAATATGTGTGAGAAAACACAACTCCCTGCAGACTATCTATGTGTCCAACTATCAAATCAGACTAATTCATATCTAGGTGTTTGAAATCACCAGCTAATATAAAGTTTACTTTGTAATCAATATACCTTACCAGACACTGGCTAAGAAGCTCGAAGGCGTTCCCTGAAGAACTGGTCGGTCTATAGATTGTACAAATAACATACGATACACCACGTACGAAAAGCTATGCACAGAAAAGACCCTAAGTTGTGCACAGCACAGAGCTGCTTCCAGTAAATTTTCCGTTGAAAAAGATTGCATCAAAAGTGGAAAATTAGGGCAAGTTGCTTCATAGTCAAATATATAAAAGCGCTGAAAACGACAGGGACAAAGTAGAGTGGAAACAGCACTCCTCTTTGTCCCTGTCGTTTTCGACAGGGTCAAAGAAGAGTGTTGTTTGCACAGAATAAAAATCGTTTCCGTGTTTCTTAGTTAAAAACTCGGAAACGATTATTGTATTTTTGAAGGGAGACGCTCATGAGATGCGTAGTGCTTTTCTTTAAATGTGGAAGATCTTTTGTACTCAATTCCGCTCAACACCCTTTCTTCGGCGGTTAGAAAGTGCAAAGCTAAACGGCGAAGTGTCGTTCGGGAACTCCAGTGGGATCAGTGCGGACAATACTTTTTAGCTTTTATCTTTTTATCTATCGCACAGATATGGTTTCTTTCAAGGGGACATGTACGTACAAAAGAAGTGCATTGTCACTGGGTCCTGTGTGGCTCCGGTGCTTTGCTATTATTTTTAAAGTAATTGTGACAATGCCATTGCTGAGAGGTTGGGGATCGGCAGCAGGATGAAGATTTTTAGGTACGTTGAGACTACCTTGTGTTTAGCGATACGGCAAAGCGATCGTTGGACGACGTTGTACCTGAGATGCTCAATGTGTTTTGCTCATGCTCTGACGGTCTGAGGTTTACTCATGAGAAGCCTATAGAAAGCGCACTGCCGTTCCTAGACCTAAAACTACGCTTTCTGAAGGGCCACATATGTTGGGCGTGCGAGCCAAGACCAAAGAAAATCATCCTACCGTTTCAGTCTGTCCACTAAAAAGTAGTCAAAAGGGGCGTTGCTAACACGTGGCTGGAGGGGTCCTTAAAGCGATCTTACGAACACACTGTGCAAGACAGTCTTAAGTTACAAATTTCATGCCATCAAAAGTCACGTTTCACACAAAGCTGCCTGGCTGAGGTCGCAGAAGGATTGTTTATGAAGATCAAAAGGGCAAACCAACAGGCAAGAGAAAAGCCTAAAATGAGACCGGCAATTATTCGCTACTTGCCTGCCTATGTCCCATAATTTAAAGAAAGTTGCACAGCGTTTCAAAGTTTTGGCGGTATTCTCAGCCTAATAAAAAATTGTACGTCTGTTCCGCTGATTCAATAGTCCCCAGCAAATTAAAGCGCAGTGCAGCATAAAACACCGGACCAAATATGCTGTGTGTGCCAGGGCAGTGGTGTACGAGATACCGCTGACTTGCGGTTTCGTGTACATTGGTCAGACGAATAGGTGTTTCAATGACCGTGCACGCGAACAAGCGGCTGCCATGAAAGGAAGCCCTTCTGGTAATCTAGCCATCCATTGCAGTCGTTGCCCAAGCTTACCAGTTCTACATGATGTAAAGATTCTAGCGAAATATAAAGAAAAAGTGTGCAGAGAAGTGCACGCGGAGTTTGAGATTATTGTGCCGAGAAGTGGACGCGGAGTTTGAGATTATTGCAAAAGGAAAATGAGTGCGTCAGCGAACCCTCTCTTGCCCTCCCAGGGCAAGAGTTTGATTTTATGAACGGGTTTCATCGATTTTTGTGACAAATATGCGTTCTACAACGACTTATACTATGCGTTTTTCTTAAATAAACTTCCCTTGCGAATGCGCCTTCTGTTGTTTCCGCTCTTCTTTGTCCGTGTAGTTTTTAGCGCTTTTGCATATTTGAAAAAAAAAAAGATTGCCACACCGCCTTCTCGTGTTTATCTGCCTTTTCGTAACACACATTATTCAGGAGGGCATATTTCTCAATCCAGTATATTCTGGTTTAAGCAGGTTTCAGTGGCAATCATTACGCCAAAAGAATGTACCAATAGTATTTGTTCAATATCTTCAACGTTATTTCCAACACTCCTAGCCTTCAGATTAATCAATTTGAACTATTTTCTTTTCTTTCTTTGACGTGAATTATCTTGGGATTCCTGTGAACTGGTATCCTTCACTATCCGCATCTGTCGTGTATCTCAAATATATTATAGTTTATTATCAAGTTGTCAAAATGTAACGATTGTTGGTCATCCGTCTTCCTAGATTCCTTCACCGTCACCCACAGATGACCCTTTATCTCTTGTAATTTTTTTATCAATCGTCTGATAAAGAAATGCTAGTTCCCTTTAGCTCCTTTGCATTTTTCAATATTTTTAATTTCTCATTAAACTGATACAACCTCAATGTAACGGGACAAGATTTGATGGGTGGTCTTCCAACCCACTCTATAAAGGCGTTCAACAATGGTCGCTTTAAATCTAAGTTTACCTTAAAATATTTTTTTCAGAACAAAATGTCTAAGCGACGCCACAGTTTCCCCTTCGCTTTCTTTCACACCGTACACTGCTCCGTCTACCGCGGTTCTCGGAATCAAGTATCTTATCTTGTCAACCATCCCATTTGCTATTTCATCAGAACCAATTCTTTGCTACATGTTTGATTTTTTTTTTAATGTTCTGAAACATCTTAGTTTTATTGTTCTATATCAACTTTTCTATTTTCTGTGTCAAAACTATGTTTATCGAGAGTTTTTTTTTTTTATTGAGGCATAATTACGTGGCGTCTGCTTTTGATTTCCAAAACGTTTTTTTAACTGTTTTTCTATTTTTGATCTAGGATTCGACATCACATCTGCACTTTGCAGTAGAACCATATCACATAATGAATCAAGACATGCCATGACAGATCTACAGAACACTTGAGGTCAAGGCTGCACCACTAAGGATATTGGATCCCTTTTAAGTGATGATCCGTTTCGACATCTACGTACCTGTACAAAAATTCAAAATATTCATGGTTCCTGCATCCCTCCTGCGCTGACGTGCCCACTCCTAAGCCATCGGAAGATAACTTCTACCTCCCTTCGCTTTGTACTATATACATCTGTTGTAACCACACCTTGGAGATTTGTTTTTAACCAAAGGAAGATTTGCCGTTCATGGTGTTTTTAATTGACATCATACATACGATATATCAAAAGAACACGTGAGATTAAAATACGACCCGCTGTTTTGCCCTGCACATTTTTTTTTTAAATTTTACTTACTTCACGAAGAAAACAGTGACCTTCATAGCAGAAGAAAAAAGTAACGAATAAAAACATATTTTCCGGAGGGAAAAAGACAAGTATTTTGATTGTGTAGAGAATGTAACAAATGTAATCAATAACTTCCTTGGAAGCGTGTTTAAAAAAAATTGTCTCAGAATGAGCTTCCAAGCTCTCAGAAGTCTTGGCCTGCATACTGCCCCGTGACGCACTCGGGAGAAAAACTAATATTTTTTGCGTGGGTCGTGCGTTGCTGAGAAGCAAAAAAAAAAAAAAAAAAACACACAACACGAATGACAGATAAGCTCTCGTCGCTCTTGTGAGGCTGTCTGCTTCCAACATATAGTAAGACAGATAAAGTCACAGATGTCTTAAAAAACCAAGAGCTTGGCTCATTTTCTTCACTGATCTCGGTTCGTAAGTGGTTCATGTGCCTTTTCATCGGCGAATTCTGCAATTTTATTGGCTACGCATCTATATTAATAATAATAATAATAATAATAATAATAATAATAATAATAATAATAATAATAATAATAATAATCATAATACTTTATTTGCATCATGCCCAAGGAAAAACCAGTATGGCGGCACATAAAATAGTAGGAAAACAATTTAACACAATACCTGCCACTGACAAAAATATGCGAATCAGGAATTAAAAATATAGAAATTCAGCTCTCTCCTAAATATTAAAATATATAAAAAAAAACACAAAAAACACGAGAGGAAAGCTTATTAGCACAAATCTACATCCCAAGTCCAGTGTTGGCGGTAACATGTTCCATGTAACGGCGTTACCAGTAACGCGTTACTTTTTTCAGTAACGTAGTACCGTACTCGTTGCTTTTTTTTTAAAAGAGTAACGCGTAACGTAGTTTCGTTAGTTATTTAAAGTAGCGGGTAACACAGTTACGTTACTCGTTACTTCTTCCCAAACTTAAAAAAGGTTACACTTCAATTTTTTTTGTGTGTTTTAGTCTCCATCTTATGTAAATGTTTAAGTTTTTGGCTTTTTTCTTTGCATTTCTTTTCGTGAATAATAGGGTGAAGCCGTGAAAAAATAAAGTAACTATGTTCAGTTTCTGCATGAACATATAGTTTTTTTTTTTGTTTTTGGTTTTAAATATGGTGCTTATACGTACCTGTACCGTCAAAACAGTGAAACGTGTAATTCGCTATTAAAAACGTAACGCAAAAGTAACGTACGCTACTTTTTATCGGGAACGGTAGCGGTAACGCGTCCCTTTTATTTTCAAGTAACGACTAACGTATTTCGTTATTTTTTTCGGTAACGCCTACAACACTGATCTTAACCAATGGTGGCTATTTTGATTGAATGGAGGGGTAAAATACACTCGGTCGTCGAGCAACGCGAGCCGGCACATGAAATTATCGCTGTAATGCCAATTCACTATCTATATAGCCATGCACAACCTTACTAAAAAATAGAGCGTCGCGAGCTATTCTTCTATTTAACAAGTTCTGGAACAACAGTTATTCAAGAATGTATTCGTAGTCGTAAAAACATCTACCAAAGTGCGTATCTTATACAATACGAATAGATCGTTTTAGTGCTATTTCAATTAGAGCCGCATCAGCTGCACAGTCTGGGACTTCCGTACGACACTAAAGGAAATCGAGTCGAACCCTAACCAAGGAGTAGAACAATCGCACCACGCACCAATGATTAAAAAAGTGTCTCGTAAGGCGTGACATCATTTCAAATCAATCTCAGAGCAGTGGCGACAATTTGGCTAAGATGATGCGAAAAAAAAAAGTTTGCAGTCCAAAAACACTTTAAGGTCACGGATTCGAACGACACGTTGGATAGTGGAATGACCAAGTAGGGATACGCATAAGAAATAATTAATTATTAATGTGCTCGGGACTCTGCACGCCCCGCATTTTTTAAAGTTTTTCCTTGATTTTAACGAAGAACAATTAGTCTTTTAGTGACCCACTGAGCGGTGAGCGGTATCGGGCTCCGATGACCCTTCTGTCCCAGAGGCCAAACATTTTCCAGTTAAACTGCATTGGCTCTAAGCCGCGTTCACACTGATAATACACCGTACAAAATGCATCCTGCAGAGACACTTTCTGAGGTGTGTTTCTTGCTTGTGTGGTGCTCCTGTCTGATCGTTCATACAAAAACACTTTCTAGACATGTTCGAAGCTCGTATGAAGAAAACATGCTTCTGACATCGTTGAGAGGTGTCGCAGGTAATTGTGTCATCATGCCTAAAGCGGACACCGAATCTTTTTTTTTTTAATATTTAAGTAGTGTGACTGCGGCTAGAGGGCTATCGAAAGCCTCTCTAATTGGCCGAACTGATGAAAAAACAAAAAAACACACACTACTCTTTGGTGTTTCGGGAGCAACGCTCTGCATTAGGAAGCCAGTGAGAGCTTAGTGACAACACCGAAGGAAATTGTGACGAGTGATACTTCCCTTCCTGCGCTGTCATGTATAACGATTCCATGGTTTAAGCGACCGAAGGGTCGCTTCTGTTTGCGGTATCATCCCTGACAAAAACGACCTCTTTGTCCTCCGCTTCAATTATATTATCATTTCTTTCTTCGTTTCGATCGGTACAGCGGTCTGAAACATAAAGGAAGAACAAAAAAGGAAGGTCATCTTATCGGTTTCCTTTATTGGAAACCGATGGGACGTAGTTCCCTCTATTCAACCTTTGCCATTTTGGACGGGTGGATCGGGTCAGTGCTTCACGTGGTCCGACTGGACATCCCAGATGGGCACCCGCCAGAAGCGCGAGGAATGTTCCTTCCGCCTCTCAATAATGGTTTCTCGTCCGGAAGCCATCCGGCCGTTAAGGCTTGACCGAAAGGGCCTCTTTCGTTTTAAGCGTTTTTCGGTGATGCATAGGAAGTTTCTTGCGAGGGCAATTTGATGTCAGGGCGGTGGTGTATACACGGCCTGCACTGACGTCACATCAGCTGCCATTTCAGGGGCCTTGCCGCTGAGCTCATACCTTCTGCATCGCCAATTCCGTACTACCCAAGTTATTTTTCTCGCCAGGAACAAGTAGGGATGACCACCAGCATTGTGCGATGACGTGTCGTGCAAGCGGTGTATATTTAGAAGAATAGACGACATGGGGTCGCTGTAGCGGAACATATTCAAGTTATATTTTCTCCCGTTTGAGTGCAATGGACGGGAAGCTAAGCAATTTGTAAAAAATAAAGCTCATGTACTTTCGCAATATTTATCACACAGTCGTCAATGTGTTTCGCTAGTTCGGAATGATATACATCCTTTTTCTCAACTTCCAAAAGGTTGTGAACGGCACGCGTAGGAAAACGCGGACTCGAAGTAACAATATAGAAGCGAAATGATAAAAAATGACAAGTTCGTGAAGCCAATCGAAATTACGAGCACTCGCCAAAGAAAGTACAGTCACCAGGAGCGACGATTTTTGTTATTATCTGTTTCATCATAATTTCGAACGAAGCCGAAGTTACAAGAGTGAGAACGTTGCTTAAAGCGAAGTTTGTTCACGCCACGGCAGGCACACCTTCAGATAATTATTCTCAACCATGTCGTGAAATGCCCACATGTTTAATCGAGTTTGAGAATGCTCACGGCCCGCAGGTCTGGGTGTTTTTTTTTTCATATTTGAGCAAACACTACGCGCTCAAAATCATTAGAACGTATTACTTTCAACCAGTGCTGCCAGTGAATAAACTTATTGTTACTGTTTCACGCTGTCTGCAAACCCCGTCATTGCTCCGTCACTGAATGCTCCTGTGTGTCGCTGATCGGCACGTCACTCAAAGCAGGTTCACTTTTTACAGCGGAACTGTTAAGATTGCAGCGATTCCCCAGCATCGTGTCCTTCAGCAAACAAATGATGACACGAAACTCTGGACAGCTACTGCCATCTATGAGTGACGGCGGCCGGTTGTCTGGCCGCCGCGCGCTCATAGATGGCGGCAACCTTTGCAGCCTTCCCACTCTTGCTTGCCGACTTGCGGCCGGCTATTACTTCATCCCCACCATAGTACAGCTTCGCTGGTATTCCTTCTTCACCAAAGTGAAACGGCTGCAAGTGTTTGTTCTTGCCGGGCTCCTTAAAAAAGTACAATGTCCCCCATACAGCGTGTAAGGTTCGCCCGCACCTCGCGAACCTCGTGCGTTTGTTTACCCCAAAATACGCCCACGTGCTTTCGTTTCCCTCCAACCTGAACCAATGATTGCCACAAGCTTGGCTGCCTCGTCATCGCACGTACTCTACGCATATCCTATGTTGCCCTTGAGAGACATATATCTCAGGGGTTTCGATGCACCAAAGACACATTTTAGAACACTTGCTCGCCGTCACACCCTAATCAGTCTGTAGCGTCTTCTCGACCGCCAAGTGCTTGGGAGAGCTCTGCAATCTACGAAGGGCCGTCGACCAACGACAGGGCTCATAATATGTTTAGACCCCGAAGACAGGATGCGCTGTGGCACTGAACACGGTGAAATGTCATGCCATGGCCTCCTCTATACTCACAAACCGTGGCAGTTCGACGACGGAGCCATAGAGTTCCCTGTCGCATATTTGGAGAGCGAGGATCTGGTAGCACGGAGGATCAAAGAGCCATTTCTCGGGGAACCAGGACGTCAGCGAATAGCTTTTGCAGCGGCGAGGAACCGTGACACAGTTTTTCGCTCGGGAGAAGTGTGTTTCGGCGTCTCGCCGCAGCGGGGCGCCAGTCACGTGGCTCTGCGCTCATCCGTTGTCTGCCACTCCACCTTTTCCCTTTCGGCGGCCGCTTCTCCTGGCGATCTGCCAGGCTTTGTCAGTATATAGGAGGCTATGGTCATGCTCAGTGCCACAGCACAGACAGTGTTTCTTAGTCTAGAGTTATTTTCAGCGACGTGATTGGCCGTGGGCCCTAAGTAGACTACAGCGATTTCCCAAGGGCTTTGCGGGAGAGCAGACGCTCCAGATTTCTTAGATTGGATGTCATGGCAGTTTAAGAAACGAAGGGCTTATTATTTTCACGCTTGGGCGTTCTTGGGCGTTTTACCTGCGAATACCGCAAACGATAATGAGATGCCCGGTAAAAGCCACACCCTGTCTTACTGTAAGTGACTCCAGCAAGCGACTCGGGTATGAGCTCTGAGCACTCCCAGCAGCTTCCTCATTCCACACTCGTACTAGCTACTGCAAATAGTACTCGTGTCTTAAAAATGCTGTCTGCGAATCAGCTGAAAAAGAAAAGCTAAATAAATATATTTTACAAAAAAAGAAGCCAATTTTTACGTGTGATTTGTCGTTACACTTTTTGTCGTGACTGAATATATGTCTTCTTTGGTGGGGAACCCAACAAAATGGGATCACGTTTTAATACTATGCGAAGTTGTTGGAGGGCACATTTCGTAACATTACCACGTGGGCTTTAAAACGTGCTCGCTATTTTTTGCGGCCTTTCAATTTGAACAGCGGTTAGCGAGTTCGGTGTCTTGCCCTGCGCCTGCTTTAAATTGGCGGTTGAACTGTTTATTTATTTCGAAAGACCATCTGTCGTCGGACCTGCTTGCACATCGACGAGGGTGACTTCGGCGACTCGCGCCGTACAAATATTCTACTTTTTTTTTGTGCCAAAGGAACCGATACAAAAAAAGAAGCAATACAACTGCGCCCGCATGACCTCCACACTTATAAATGCGCGGCTTGACGGAAACTATAAACGGTAGTTATAAGATTTACTTTCATCATATACCGGCTGTTGATTGAATATCAGCCAAAAGTTTCTTGCGCAAAACTATACCTCGTCCGCAAAAGCCATCGATATCGTATTCGGGCCAAGTTACTGAGGGGACGACTTATGAAGGTTTAATCGGTTTAACATAATTATTTTTTTTTATTATTAAAAAGAAACTATGATTCTCATCAGAAACCAGCTGAGCGTCGTCAAAAAAGAGTATCAGTTAATGTTTTGGAAAGATTTAGAGCGCATGTTAAGCGTGGTGGAGCGCGAGAGGTACCGTGTGTGATACACACAAACACGCTTTTTTTAAACATGTCCGGGTTTGCCCCGTGTGGGCATTGCGCGCGCGCAGTAGCAGGTTCGCCTTAGATGGAGCACCTGACCCTTACAAAAAAAAAAACTGTAGTGCTTTACTGTTGAAAGGTTGTTGAAAAACGTCATCAGAGGTTATAAAATGGCAATAACATTTCATCTGACTTTCTCTAGCTTTTCTGTTGACTTTCTTTTAATATTCGCCCACTATTTAATAAAAAAAGTGAACAGACTTTCTGTCGCCTCCAACATGCTTATTCTGTAGCTTTTCAATTGAAAAGCTACAGCTGTTTAAAAAAATTCTTTACAGCTTAGCTCTTCATTCAACAAAGTTTTGGATGCTTACTACAGCTTTCCACTCTGCTCCAAATTGGCTGCAGCAAAATGTAGTTAAAAAAAAAATAAAACACACGATTTTCTTTTTTTGGGAGATTTTGTTGGGAAATGTTGTCCCTGTGTGGATTTTAAACCACTGCAGACATCCCAAAACTACACATTAGAAACGAACTCAAACACAAACACCATGAAGCACTGAACACCTAAATCACAGTCACCTTGCCTGCTTCAGAGCCTTATATAGCCTACATATTGAAGGGAATCATTCGGCCGGTGACCACCTCAGCACTTATTAAGGTTCCAAATATCCGATCTCCTTCTCGGGAGTCTGTCAAATGGAAAGCAGTGTTTCGAAGTTCTTGGACGATATCTCTTACAACTAATAATAATTCGGCGCAGTCGCTAACACAACATCCACAAAAACGGCTCATAAAAGAAAGTTTCTCGCTTCTCTGCATATCACCACTCCAGTTTAAAAAGTTATTTGGCTTTTCTTTACTAGTTGACTAGTTTAATATGGTCATTAAAGTCATTATTGTCACTTACAAAGTGAGAACGGCAAGGCATGTCTTCCGAATGCCCGGCCTTCAGCTTGCGTCCCATGCCTTCCGTCATGCTTTGACTGCACGCGCGCGCTCGAGGTTCACGAACGCCGAAGCGTTGCCAAGGGTAGTAGGTTCACGCTGAAGGCGGGACAACTGAAAGTGCTCCCTACAGTTCTTACCTTGTCAGAGAATGTTGAGAAACTTAGTGACTTTGGACATCTAGTCGAGGTGACTTTCAATAAAAAGTCAACAGAAAGTCTTTAGATTTTATTGACACTGGCTACAGAGAATCAACTGCACATTTTAAACACGAAGTAAACAGAACGTCTGCGGTCATTCAGATAACACTGTTAAGAAAAAGTCACCAGAAAAAATCAACGTAAGATAAATACGAATTTAACAGCTTTTCTTTTGGCTCCTCCTGAAGAGAATCATCAGAAAATTCTAAACACAAAATCAACAAAATTCTGTTGACCATGTCGACAGGAAGTCAAAGTAAAAAAAAAAAGTAATCAGAGTCAACAAGAATTCAACACAACACGTTTTTAATAAAATTCAAAAATCATTTTTATAGGGGGCGCATGCGCAGTGACTGCCAATAGCAGCGTCACTGTAGCGGCATAACGTCAGTACCACGTCTTGGTCTATAAAGGCGAAACGGCAGCGGAGCGAAATCCAAATTATAAGTAGGGTTTCATGTTTTTAGTGAATACCCATAAATCCCGAAAATTAACTCTCGAGAGTGTTTTATTAAAATCGTTGAAAACTGAAAAGCCCCGAATCAGATTTGTCTTTGACTCAGAAAGATCGTATCTGCGCGGGATGAAGATTAGTGTTTACAGTTTCATTTTAATGTTAACCTTAAATAGAACTTCCACTGAACTGTTCGTGAGGCTGCTCCATACTCCGGAACCACATCCGCTATCCCACTTTTATTTCTTTACGGCACAAATACATTCCATAAATATACAGATCATAGCCGATGTTCTATAAAGTTAGGTAAATCCTATTTCTGTGTTATATTTTTTTTATACATGTCCCGATGAACGCTGATTGTGTTTCTGACCCCGGAAATTGGCACCGAAGAACATAAAATCTGTTGAAAAAAATAAACCTTGAAAAAACACCACCGATTTCGAAGTAAAATAAAACCCCGAAAATACGGAACTCTTATCACAAATAAGGGAAAAACCGCGTGGGCACCTCAATGTTGGATGCATTTTAGGGACTCAAGAAAACGAATAGGACTCATGCTGAGACTTCCCACTAGAACTTTTTTTAGTTGTACCTATGATACCATGATTGCTTCTCCATCCAATGGTACAGGAAGACGCCATCCGCGAGAACGCATGTTTTGCAATGGCTACACTATAAAAGCCAAGGGACGTCATCATATCACGAGAATAATGCCTTTACATGATCCATAGCGTAATTTTCGGAACGCCTTGGCGTCTCGCCTTTTGCGTGTTAAGTTTTCACCAAGTTACTCCTGCCGAAAAGCGTAATTTAGACTAAGTTTGGCCTTTCGCAAAGCGTTATAAAATTACCCAATTATGTGGTATATTATAATCGGTCTTGCCTTTTTTGTGCCATGCTCTCAAGGGTAGCTTATACCCCTGCCGGACGAGCACCTCCAATGTCATTTACGTAGATGTCCTTTAAGTACATGACATTTAAGGTTTTCCGTACGATACGAGAACTGTTAATGCCTTTTAGCCTATATGTTTATTGCGATTGCCTTCGCAAAGTCCAATCAGGCACGCGCAGCATGTCCTTGTTACAACGACCGTTTACTCAGCGATGTACCATCTTTTTTATGTTTTGTTTTAAAAGGTAAAAAAAAAATATAAGCAACACCAGAATAAATAGTTCAACACAGTGATTAAAACAGATCTGCCTTTCGAGGTGAAGAACGGGTTTTTGTGGCAACCGCGAGATGCTTGCCGCTTGGATGCACGTTGAAGGGACCATGAAATGAAATTTAGGTTGAGAAAATAGATTTTCGATTCAGATTTTACTTATCGCATATCGTTTAGTGGACCAAAATAAAGAGCGTAGAAAGTCAAAAGCCTGCTCTTTAGTACAGTAAGTTCAAAAAATAGCGGACTATGCACAGACCTTTTGGCAGAGCCCTTTATACTGGGAGAGTTTGGCACTCTTTTAACATGCCACAGCTGTAAGTAAAGCAACCGTAGTGCTGCAGTGCCAACTCCGAGGTCACTTGTTCCCCAAATGTTATCCGAAAATTCCCTAGATTTCACTAAATTTCTGGAAAATGCCATTGTCCACGGAAATATCGTGATTATCGATATGGTTTAGCTAAAGAATAGATTACGGCCATACAGTGACCATTTAAATATTTGAATGTTTTTACTGGGGCCTTTTAAATAACAACATGCACAATAATTATGCAAGTACTAGATAACGGAAAATGACTCTCAATGGACTATAGGGAGCTTTCAAAGGAATTGTTTATTGAACCAATAACTTAAATATGTCATACCGATTAAAGCAGAATCATACTTTAACTGACATTTCAATATGAAAAACAAAAATAGTCCATACAAAGAAAAGTACGCAGAGGTTTCTGCCAGAGGTTCTAAATAAAACGCGGCTGAAAAAGATTGACAATGTTTACACATCTACTCAGTGTCGAGCACATGAATACGTGTTTACACTCTGTTCATGTCATTTTTGATGCGATCAGGGTGACGCTTGGTGCACTGCAAATTCATAAGAGTTTGCCCCACCTAGAGCTCGTTTGACGTGTTGGAAAGCCTCTAGGGTTTAGGTTGCCAAATTCTTCCTCGTTTTGGTTTTTATGAAGCTAATCTGGGAAAACACTCTTTCAACTGTCGTAGTAAAATGCTGCAAGCAAAGAAGCTTGCTCACAAACTTGCTCAGCATTGAAACATCGAACTGCAGTTGCCTTGTTTGGTGTCTTTCACGAGTTTCGAGAAACGTTCCACACTTACTTCAGCAGGTAGATTCAGATCTTTGTTACGGAGCAATCTCTATTCTCTGTCAATCGTGTTAATGCCATCTTCAGCACCTTGCCAACACCTGACTTTGGTTCCTTTAACATAATATACAGACGGAAGCATGTGTACGCCAGCACGGTACCTTGCTGTTCCAATAATTCTTTTAAATTCTCTGTATAAATAATTCCCACAGCTCTTAAAACATTTTTTTTTGTGGTAAGTAAAAAAATAAAAATACGATTCGTCTTTTGCACAATTGTTTTAACGAAAATAACACCTTCCCGGAAAAAAATATCCCTTGATTTGAGCTAATTTCTCTTTTCTTCTAAACGATCTGCAAAATCCTTATATCAAGGAAATACTCCGCAGGGTGGGCAGCAGGAATATGGCCTCCGCCATATAGTGGCATAGAGTTTAAGGCCATCACAATTAGGCACGCCAGGCATGAGGTCACCCGCCATCGTAATGAAAGTGCTCGTTAGTGTAAGCGTCTTTGCTGCTGTACACACGATCAACCATTCAAGCTTACTTATCACATACAATCTCTGAATATTATATGATTTTGAATTCATTCCTCGTTTGTAAAAAATTAACTTTCAATAGTTTGAATATTATATGTCCTAAAACTCACCAACGCCAAAAGTTAGTGCTGCAACGGGCGCCATATTGGAGAGGCGCTGGGAACCCGCTCTCGATTGCCAGATTCGTTTCTGTTTGATATATATATATATATATATATATATACAGTATATATATACAGGGTGTTTTTTTTTAAGCTTAACAGATTTGTTTAAAAAAAGCCGTGAAAGTTACACTTATGCCGCTTGTGGAGGTGAGTTGTACGGCCAGGGGTTTTCGCCAATCGCCTACAATTCGCGAAAAAAAGGTCCCGCGGACAATTCCATTAAAATGTAAACACATTAGAATCTAAACTGAGATCTTATCGCGTCGCGAAAATTACAACCCGCAAATTATTTCAAAGCTCCAGCTTTGACCTAATCGCGAAAAATAAGTCGTTTACAGTATTCTGCGGGAAAGTAAACTTATGACATTTTTAAGAGTGTATCTGTCAGTGACTGCAAATACTGCGGTTTTGGGTTTGTTTTCACCCTTCACGGCCGGCACAGTCGGTACGCCGGCCTTGCCTATCCGAATTTTTCATTTATTTCTTTTCTTTTCTGCGCTTTATCATTTTTATTCGATTGATCAGTAGTTCCTTCATCTGCATATTTGGATTATGTGCACTCGCACACACGTATTTCCAAATAAATGCTATGAATTTAGGGCGTCTTTTTGGTATAACATTCCTATATTTTAATAATCTGCTTTTTAAGAGTTCAGTGAAACATTTATTCTGTCTTTTCAATTTTCAGCACTTTAACTAAATTAGTTATGTATCTGATTCTACCGGGCGGCTACAAAAACGATGAGTGAGGTTGATTTTAAAATTTCATTTTCAATCTTTTTGTAGCGTGAGCTACACTGGCCGAGGTTGGGCAGTTTCGCGTGGCTCGCATAATGAGCCGTGCTCCGTGCTGCGCATGCGCGAGGAGCAGTGGCGTCACACGGCACACAGCTGGCGCGCCGGAGCCGCCGCCGCGCCCGCCTCGCCGGTCTGCGCATTCCAGAGGAGTGACATCATAGCCGCGGCAGACGCATTGTCGCCGCCGCGTGCCCAGCTGTGCGCCTCCGTTGCGCAGTAGCCAAGTCTGACGCTGCACCGGAGCCGCTTGATAGCGCCTCTCATTTTGTGCGCATAAGCTCACGCTACGTATATCCTGGCATAGCCGAGCTAAGCCACCGCAATTTTTTACAGCGACACGTTGAAGAAAACACATACAAGAAAATATAAAAAATAGGTGGGCCATCAGAATGTCAGAACATGACAATTAATTCACCGTCGGAGTGCATGCTTGCCTTGAAGAAGTGTCACGTGCTTCGTTCCGGCTTTCTAATTGGCTCACGAGGGCATAGCCTTCGCCCTTTGCTAAAAAATGTTGACACGGAGTGTAGCAAAAAAGAAAAGCTAGTCGAAACAGTCAAAGCGCCACATGTTTAATTAATCGTGAAAGGTGAAGCAATAAAACCAAAAACGCAGTATTTGCCGTCACCGAGAGATACAATTATGTGGCGACTTCTATCTTATTTGGTGGCAACTAAAGTCATCAACCACAACGCGACCCCCAAGAAGGCGGCCACACTAGCCCATTAAGAGACTATCGGCATTAATGCAGTTCTCGGCCGTTATGCCCTATTCGGCCTCAAAGCCACTCCCGGCCCTTCCGCTCCTCTCGGCCGTAATGCACTCTCGGCCGCAATGCGACTATCGGCCGAAACGACAGTGACCCTTTCACTTTGACCTTCCTTTCTCTTGGCTCTTTTCCATTCTCTTCATTGGCCTTTCCCTTCCCGACATTTTTGGGAGAAAAAGGCTGGGAACTCTGGGTTTCCGCTTGCTTTTGCAGCTCTTGGTTTTTGGGAGTCAACTCCGTGTCTGAAGCATAGCAACTCTCGAATCGATCTGCTCTGTGAGGTTTTATTAGCTCTTCACCGCGACCCTCGTTTGACAAATTTGTTTCTTTGTTTTAAACGAAGAAAATGAAGTAAGGAAGATTGCGCCCTTGTCTCGGCGATTTTTTTTTTTGTTTTCTTTTTTACCGGGTTAGTTAGTTTTGTTATGCACGCTGGAGGTTAGGGGGTACGTTTGTTTACGGGCGAGGATGACTCCTTTCACTATTTTGAAGACCGCGGACTCGCTTTTCGACGCGGAAGCGAGGCCCCTTTTTTAATATTTATTTCTGATATATCTAAACCACGGCCATCTGACTTCTACGTATCTTGCGAAGGGTCCAGTTGTTTTCGGTCTTTCTCCAAGGGTGCTTGTAGGTCTCGAAATAACGAGTCGTAATTTGTTTTTGGCGTGCCTGCGTGGAAGAGCAGTTTCAACGCACTCGAAATCACTCGAGGACTTCTTTTTGAATTGTGGATGGTGCTACAAAGCGACAATCTAAAATGACGCGATCTTGGATGCAGTCTATAAACACATCCGCGTGTGTATTCATTTCTGTGCGTTGCGCACCTTGAGCTCCGATCACGCAATTTATGGCGGTTTAACGGATCATCATTGGAATGCTTCAGGCACATATCTGTGTGATAAAAGTGAAGCAAAGTTTTGCTGTCAGCTACATAAACATCAGACCGAAGTTTAACAATGACAATGGCAATGACTGTTAGGCACCACGTGATTGAAGAGCTGGTGAAACGTTTATGACTATAACTTCGCATTATATCCGCAGCGGTTGGCTGAATAACTTGGTTCCCAGCACTCCCTGTGAATTTTTTTTTTTTTTAGTGGGGATTTGGTTATTGCCTGAAGGCGCTGTGTTTCCAATAATTTCGGGGCTGTTTCGAGCTGCTTGCGGTAGTGTTGATACGTCGTGTGCATTGACGGCTGCGTTGCTATCCGTTTTCTTTTCAAAGAACCCGTAGAGGATAGAGGATTCACATTGGTAATTAGGCTACCTGTGCTATACGGTGTGGCCTGAGCCCGACCGGATGAGCCAGTGAATCTCCCCGACCTTTTCGGCCATGGACCGACTTCGTGAGAGTCAGCGTTTTTTGTAATCATCTTCTCGTTTGAGGAATAATCAGCCTCGGATTTATTCCTGGGTTTGGATATAGGCACGTTTATCACTTGCCGCATATTTAACAGTTTGTGTATATTGATTAATGGTGGTTTCATCGTTGGCATTGTGGGAATAAGGCACCTCTGTGAGGAAAGGTAGCGACCATCTCCCCTTAGTCTTCACTTTACTCTTTTTTTCTCTTCTTGGCGACGCTCGCGACGCCTAGGGGGTACCAACAAGTAGAGCCAGCAGACGACGGCCGTGTCATCCCTGTGCTTTCAGAGAGTACAATCGTTCGCGTTGCGTATTTGCAGGTGCAGGTTGCTGATATATTCTCATAGTGCGTAGTGCCAAGTAAGTGTGAAGCAGTAAGAAAAAAATGAATTAAACGTGCCGGCAGCATTTTCAACCTTCGGATAGAGCTCGCAATACTAAGAGTATGATAAGATTCTCACGAGAGGTGTAAACTACCGTCGTCGTAAGTCAGTAAAACATGTACGTTCTTTTTTGCCTTTTTTGCGTGCTTTTTAGGAATTAGTGGTCTGTGAATACGTGAGAAAGCCTTTTTTTGTTGTTAGGGCCCTTCTGTCGACCATACTACAGAAATACCGTTAGAAACTAGGTTCCTTCTTTCGCATCTTGGCTTCACACATGCTTTTTTTTAGGCTGCAAGATCTCTACAGCTATTTGCCACAAATGAGCGTAAGCTGCACGAGCTAATATATGTTAAAAAATGCAGAGCAAATCATGACATACTATTCATGTGATGCATTACATAGATCTGTAATGACTGTGTTGACATCAAAGTTTGGAAGCATCGCCTCCTTTATATTTACTAAGTTAGAGTTAAAATATCCAACTCAGGCTTTGTTAATTACCAGAGTGGAAAAATAATATTGCAGAAATAAAGTAACCGACCCTTGAGATTAAAACATGTAGCATGTATTTTTTTTTTCAAATGACCATAGACTACCCTAGCCCAGACAGCAGAGAATGCAAGCAGATATACACATGTTCAGATACAATTTTCACAACAACAGAAACAATATATTAAAAAGTATTAAAGGGAATCACACTACTCAATCTTACCAGGCAAAGCCTATAAATAAATTATAAAACGGCCGCACTAACCAGTTCTAACAAAAACAGAGACAGTACTCAAAAACAAATGATTGAAAGCCTCATAGTACTAGACTAATTTGAAATATTGCCACGCGTGTCGCCGAACGTGCGCGTGCGTAACCGAGGGTTTAACTTGCTTGGCTTTCGTGCGGAGGCCCCTGGTTCGATTCCTGGGAGCGACGCGTATTTTATTTATTCTTTTAATTTAGTGTTCGCGCAAGTTCTAGAACTTTGTCGTCTGATCGAGGTACGAATGCTCTATGCGCCGAACGTTCTACTGCGAATGTTAAAAAAAACCCAGGTAATAAATCCCGTGACCATTTGAAAAGGTCACGGGAGTGACGTATTGACATATGATTCGTGGAGGCAATCGCCCCCCCCCCCCCCCCAAATCAGACGCATATACGTCAAAGACCTTTTAAAACGTAGATATAAATGTCGAACCTAGGTACCCTGGTATCGCTGAAAAGCTACGAAAGGTAAACGGAACCCGGCAAACGATAACAGCTCTGCAAAACTAGCACGAGCATCTAAACAAGTCCGGATCTGCCCGACGAAATGCGAACCCGGCGTAACTGGCGTAACCAGCGACCAGACACGGCCAAATCTGCTGGATCCTTCATGCAGGCCAAAGAGGCGGAACGCTAGGCGAAGCACGCGTGTCATACACCGGTCTACCGCTGAGCTCGGCGGTGTGATCAAAGCTTCTCGTTACTTTTCCAGTATAGAGGAAGTTTATGTGGGATATGTTTGGTTTACGTAACTTCCGAGAAAACGTTGCGATTGCATGCCAGTCATGTACTCGAAAGAAACACAAAACGCATGTCAAATTGGTTTTCTGTATCGAATTTGTTTTTTTACTTCTTTTCAGTAGATTCTAAACTCTGAATGGAATAATTCAAGTGTTTCTTTTTTTTTTTTTTCAAATGAAACTATTTTTGAACTTTATTTAAATTAAACGAAATTGGAGGAAGTTGGACGGCTAGATCAAGAGCTCTCCGCGATTCAATCATCTGAAGAAGGACGCCTATTTGGAGCATCTCCATTGGTTTCATATTTTTAAAAGGAAAGCTCAGATGCAAAAAAGTCCCGTCGGTCTTTATATTCTAAAGAGAGACGCTTGCATAATGCACCATTGTAGCTGTATTGATTCTAGGATCTGATGAAATTTCTGCGTGTGCCACGACTATGAGTTAGGAGAAAACAGCTTTTAGAGGAGTTCTCACCTGGTTGATACCCATATTAACTCTGAGTTGGCAAAGAGAGCTTCGCTGTAATCGCTGCACCACCTAAAGAATAAAGCAAAAAGTAAACAGAGGCTGCCGCCTTATTCCGCTCACGCTTTTCTTAAGAGGCGGAAAGGCAATTGAACAAATCAGGGAATAAGCAAGGCCGCCCGTCTAATCGAAGCAGGCAGCACTAAGACTGCCGTTGCCAGATTCGATAGAGCTTTAGTCGGCGTGAAGGGAAACGCACCGAGCAGACGGCCGCGAATCCCATGGACGCCAAGGGTCGTGTGGGGAGGCGTTGCAGACGGATAACTGGATTAGCCGCCATTACTGTTAATGTTCCGTGGAGAGTGACCCCAATCTTCCGGGCTCCCGGTCCTTGGCGGCTTCCTCGTCTGGCCAGAAAGCACAAAGTCGAATCTACTTTTCTTTCTCACGCACACACACACAAACACACACACGCGCACAAACACTTAAGCACGGGCACACACAAAAACTCAAACATACGCGAAAAAGCTTGAGAATAAGGGGAAGCCAAAGTCTTTCCGTCTTTGAACTTTTTTAGCTTCTTAGAGTCGGCTTGCGCTTTCTATCTCGGAGTCCCTGATTATGTTGAGGTATTTGCAAGCGACTATGTTTTTTATATTTATACTTCTTATGTATTGTACTTCCTGAAAAAGACAGATTGATAACGAAAGCAGTTTATGGTGCTCCTCAAAGCAGCGCAAGCTCTACAATTGACTCATAAGCTGCTGGATTGATAAATTCCGTTCTTTGATCACCCTGCTTGGGAGGGACGCGATAGATCTCGATTCCTGTCGTATCTGTCAGTCACGCAACTGTGGGTTACCAACCATTCACTGTTTATTCCAGCAGCCGTAAATATGTGCAAATCAACAGGTCACGTGACTTGTGATAACAGCGGAAAAGAAAGGTGTTGATCGACGCGTTGTCACGATGTTATCACAGCATCCTTATCGCCCCTCGCCAACTTGATGCCTCTCCTCTTCTTTTATCTTTCAACGCGATAGCGTTAAGGAGCTCGTGTCGCAGGAAAGCCGGCATCGGTGGCGTGCGCTAATATCCAGGATTGGTCAATAGGGTCATGACATCACAGCCACATGCCCTCGCGCTGAAATTTCAAACAACCCACAACGCTCACGCTAAACGTGACGTCATGCGTGTAATTAAAGTGATTAAAAAACAAGATGTGTAATACGAATTAAAGGTCGCCCCATGTCTCAATGATTTTACTTTATAACGAAATTCATTTGCCCTTAAAACAAAAATAAAAAAAATATATAGGCGAGATTCGAAGTCCACTACCGACTAGGCCACGGCTTAAAATGGGACACTGACAGGGTATTTATGCACACCGAAGTTTTTAGTTGTACGTGACATATGAGAGCCCAACTACCCAGAACAGAATTCGCGGCTCGAAATTCGTTTTTTTTTTTTTTTCCGCCCGAAAACCACCGATCGAGAACTGGCCGGCTTGAGTCGCGCTCACTCTCTTTTCCGTGGTCACGGGCCGTCTTCTAAGGTTGCGACGCGACCACCATATTTAATCAAAGTCGTGGGTCATTGAAGGCACGCAGTCAATACTAAAAAAAAAAAAAAATGAAACCCACCGTTTGTGGCTTCCAAAAAGCTGCAAATCCGTTGATTGAAAAAAAAAAAAAAGGTTGCACAGACAACCGGAAGCATTCTGTGCGTTCACTGCATAATTCTCAACATGGCATCGTTTCGCGTTTCGTGGGACTCGCGGATGGCAGCGGACGACGGGCGTGGGACCTCTACTTCAGAACTGTTGTTCACGGTACCGTCGAATTCTGTCTTCCTTCGAAAGAGAAATCTTGGACCGATCAAGAGAATTGATATTCATCCCGTACGACACGCCCGACCAGCAAGCCGATTGCACGAAGACGTCGCCGAGCCGTCGTCCCTTCTCGTGGCTGAAGACATCGCTCGCTCAAACGTCAAGCACGAAGTGCGTACTTCGAGTTGATTACGCACGCGTAAGGTTTTTTTAGTTGGTGCGAATGTGGCCAATGTGTGGTGCTGTCCGACTTCAAGCCGGGAGTGTATGTACTGGAGGGAAATCAGCAGCAAACTTTCCGACATACAGTCGAGCGGATGCATTACTACGAACGAAAGAGTTCCTTCAGTAGCTCAGTGGAAAGACGTCCGCTTCAGACGCAGCAGTCACGGGCGATCCCTAGTGTGGGCGTACCAATTTTTTTTCGAATATTTTTCGATGTTTACATTTTTTTTTTACAATTATCACTGAAAAAAAAAAAAACAATTGTTGTGGACGATACGTCGCTGAACTAAATGGCATGGGATTCCATTTTCGACACCTCTGCCGCACAATTCCACTTTCAGGTGTGAGGCAGCTCTTCACGCTACATCTTGGGAGTATTCTTTTCGGAGCCAATCACGGGAATTCCCCACGGGCACTCACTACTAATTTCCAACACTTAAATGTAGAAAACAACTCATCTTGAAGTACAGAACAGTGAGCGGAACAAACATAACTGCAAAGGAATCGCACGGCGAACGGATCCCGAACGCATTTCGTCTGCTGCACCCGGAAAAAAAAAAAAATATCGCACGGTCGGGTGTACCCACGTGACTTCCGCCACTCACTTTCTCCTCTCCACATCTCCATTCGGTGCGTGGGGTTCGGTTTCAGTTTCGAGCAGTTGCGTGTTTTTTACTTTATTAAAAAAATACGTGACTCTGTAGCAAAATATTAATTGGGTATTATTGCGACATCATAATGAATCGCCTTGCAAAAAATGAAAAAAAAAAGTTTTTTGTTTGGGGGGGTGTCGGTGTCCCTTTGAGAACGATCGGGAGTTTATATGCTTATAAGTTTCTGTATTAAGCTCCAGTTCTAAAGGCGAAGCTCAAGTGTCCTCCAAGTGGTTTGGGCACCTAGTTTAAAGAATCGAAATAAAACTTTTCGATGGCACTTAACAGGTCGACCTCCATCAGTGTAAAGCGGACATTGCGATACGATAGCCACATATTGGAAATACGACGCGTTGAGAGCTTGAGTGCTATAGCATGCATTAAAACAGACGCGCTCCAGTAGATAATGACCTGACACCAATGCTCATCTTCTATAGTACTCGTTGAATTGCAAGTGGGCACTTGAAAGTTCAAGCACTTAAGAAATAACTTTTTTCCTTGAGTTTGGCGTTCATTGAGGTGCGTTCTAAAAAAGCCAATGTGGAGCGGAAGTTTGTCTGCTTCTTGATCAGGTGTTGCGGTGACGTCAGGATGCTGATCTTTGATTGTCTCCCATTGGAAGGATAGTGGGTAGACCTCAAGGCAGCTAGCATTGAGTTCTACCCACTATCCCTCCGTGAGAGCCAATCAGAGCTCGGCGTTTTGACGACAGTGCAATCCCTGCGCAAGGAGCAGACGAACTTGCGCTCCGCATTCTCTTAAAACGAACTCACCCTGCTCATATATCCCATGAAAGACAAGATGTTCACTGCAGTCATGATGACAAAATTATCTGCGGAAACACATGAAGTACGTTCGAAGCATGGTTTCTTCGTGCATATACTTCGAACATCTCTGTAGGCGTTTTTTTTTATTGTGTGCAATGTAACAGGACTGTCATACAAGGAAGAAACAAGCCTCAGAAACTGTCTGCAGGCTGTCTTTTGTACAATGTGTTGGCAGTTCGACCGCGGCTTTAGTGAAACAAAAGATGCCTCTCCGAGGCTCCCACGAGGTTCCTTTTAATGCATCGGGTAATGGTTTTGTAAACACTTGTATACATCTGAAACTTCCCGTCTCGAACATCATCTCTCCCGGCTCGATGTAGTACACCCTCGTTTCATCGAGCCGTATCCAGGATCACAGAATTGGGGAAAACAAATCAGAAATACAATGCATCGTACATTCCGTCTGATCGACCATACGGGCCAACATTTTCCGGGTCCTAGCTGCACACAGTGCATGCTCAACGGAATGGAGGCACGGGTGAGGGGTTGCCACTCGGGAAATTACTCTGAGGAGGGCACATGTGCGATTTCCGCCATCGCGCCACACGAGGTGCGTGCCAAACGATTTTTTTCTCTCCCGCTGTTCGTCTCGGTGAACGCGCGGGAAGAAAGTATTGTGGTAACATACTTTCGAAGGCTGCGCGAAGAATGGCCGAGATTCATTAAAATAGTAAATATAAGACGAATCGGAATAGGCGAGCATAAAATCGCGTTTCATCTGTCGGAAGCATACGCACGTTTATATTGCTTTCTGGTGAACTCGGAACGCAATAGATTCTTTTGGACACTCTGTCTGGCAACTTTGATCAATATCCTGATATAAGTGTATGGCATCTGTGCCGAATTAATGACGGCCTTCTTGAGGAAGATGGAGGAAGTAGTTGAAGAAACTTCCAAGCGAACTACTTTGGAAACAACAACAACAACAATGAGGCACGCATATTCAAATCGGCGGTATAACTCAACACATAAATTAGATAGAACAGCTGCGCAAGCGTTTATTTTGAAGTGTGGTCCAATCAACATGTTGGCACAAGTAAGGCTCTAAAACCCTTTAATGATGGAAATTTTATTGAGGGGTTTATCAGTCGCCCCTTTGGTACTGGTCAGTTCTTATGTTCACACTATCAAAACTGAGGCGCACGAAGACAGAATTAAAAAGTGATTGGACAACCAATTATTATCTGACCAGTGACTGTTAATATTCATTTTTATGACCGCCGTTGGTTTGTCGAAAGTGAAACTGCCTTATGAGTTATCAGATGGCACTGAATATTGAATAGTGTTTGTAGCACTTTTCAAAACTGCGCCTCCTCCAGTAGCTGTTGCGTCGATTATCCGAGCCGCCATATTTTGGGCACGCACTTTGAGCCGGCATGGGTACGAGTGCTGTGTCAGCGTTTGGGGAGTGCTCGGGTCCAAATCTACTCGACCCGAGTACTGCGTTAGAGCTCGGCGTAAACTCAGATCGAGTCTCACCCTTCACTCAGGAAGTGACGTCACAAATATGGCGGCCCCCAGTGTTGCTTCATGACCTTTTGGAAATGGAGTATATTCGCGAACCTTAACTAACTGGTTAAGTGATGGAACGGTATCGTGCCCTGATGGCTGTGGTACCGATGCCGCGACTGGTGTGGTACCGACGACAGAGGCTCTCATTCGGCGTTGACCAGTTCACCGTCAAAGAGATGCTGACCCGAAATTTGGATTTCGCCAAATAAGGCCGCAGAGGCGCTGAACGAACTCCAAACATCACTCATACATCGATATCTAAAACGGATGGCCGTAATTTTGGAAAATGAGGGCGTTATCAAGCGAGAACTCTGACGTCACAATCTCCCTGGAGCAGTTAAGAATGAGGGGAAGCGTCCTTGCGTCTCTCCTCCTCGCTTCGGTTCAGCTGCTCGAGGGTACGAAGAGAGGAGGAGATGGAATGAGAATCGACACGTGTCATGTCTCGTCGACCTCTTCGGCCGTGTTCCATCGCGTACTTCTTTTCCAAAAATACAGCCAACAGTTAGAGAGATTGCTTAATGAGTGATGTTCTGTGGTTTTGTAGCGTGCCACCTATGTTTCAAGTCTCGTTTTGTGAGCTCCAAATTTTGGTTCAGCATCTCTTCAAAAGGAACCTGAAGCGGTTTTGTATTTGAATAAAAACCTTTAAATCGTCTTCACATGACCTCGAGGATCAGGAATATCGAGATTATTTTGCGATTTGGTGCACCGAGGCTACAGAAAATCATTTTCAAAGTACCTCTGAAGCCCCTCCTTCCCGGAGCGTGACGTCATAAAAGGTGCTTTCAGAATCTTCGCTCTCGCGCCGCTTCAGCGCTTATCAAAGCTACGACAAGCGCACTTGTAATTTTCAAAAAGAAAAAAAAAAGAGGGCACGATTGGTGTCAGCGCGGGGGAATATATCTGGCAAACTTGCAACAGACCTGTTGCTAAATTACGCAAGCATCGAGGAGAATGCAGGGATTGGTGTTCGACGCGCCGCACGTGCTGACCTCAGCAGTAGTAACTTTTATAGAGCAAATGCCTAAAACAAAGTGCATCTTGCAGGCGCGTTCGTCAACACTTTATTTTGCTTATTTACTTCGAACCTTTTTTACGGGGAAGGCGTGCGCGTGTGGCGCGTGGAACACCAATCCCTGCATTCTCCTTGATGCTTGGGTTAGGGTGCCTTCATGTGCCCTTTGCTTGGGGTGATGACATCTGGCCATTTTGTTTCGAACGCTTCTTTTTATTTTTTGTTCTCAAGCGCGTGAAAGAGCGCGTCCCTGCACGCGCTCGTGGCGCTGACTGCGCTACGGCGACATTTTGTTTCCTGCGATTTCTTTGTATTTTCCCTGTGAGCGCGTGCTGTCAGCATCGGGTACTACAAACGATGGCATCACCCAAACAGAAGGACATTGAGGCACTCTAGCTTGGGTAATATAGCAATAGGTTTATTGCACGTCCTACCGATACGAGCGACACGCGGTTGGTGGCCGAAAGATCTGCGTTTGACGTAACGTCCGGTCGGAGATTTCTCATGTTTTCTCGCGTTTAGATACATTTTCCGGGAAAACGAACGTGATATAATGATTCACGGGATAAAAATACTCTCGAATTCTCCCCTAACTCGTTTTCTTCGAAAACCTCTTCAGCTTCCCTTTCAAGGCCGACGTATATTTCGAGATTTACACTTCTGTCCGTCTCCTTCTTTCCTATATCCTCTCCCCTTTTTAACTATCCCTAATATGGCTCCCCCCGCAGCTTAGGAGAGGGGAGCACTAAGATGATTATCTTCCCCGCAGAAAACCGAAGTGGTACGTCGGTCTATAACGCTCCGTTATGCTCCGACGTAGAGAGCAGCAAACGCGGCGTAGCGCAGCGCGCACAGGTACTGATTGGTCGCAGATGTCGGAATCCTACTCACCGGACAATGAAACTGACGCGTTCTGCGCTCATCTGCTTTCGCTGCGCTCAACGTCGGAGAACGTTTAGGCGTCTACGCGTCGCATGTTCCCTCGAGATGGTTCTGTCGCTTGGCTGAAGAGGCGAGGGATGTTTGATGAGCTCGGGAAAGCTGAAGACGGGCAACAGAACCAAGCGCAGAAAGGTTGAAATAAACCAAATGCTAAATGCGCTTTTCCGTGCGGAAAAGCACATTTTCCCCGCTAAATTTAGCGGGAAACTTGAATTGGTGCTTGACGTCACGTGGCGTCAATTTTCCTGCTAAATTTAGTTGGAGGACGAGGAGGAGGAAAAGAAGAAGGAAAGGAGAAGGAGGAGGAGGGAAGGGGAGGAGGAGAAAAGAAGGGGGTGAGGAGGGGCAGAGGAGGAGGGGAACAGGAGAGGGTATGGAGCAGGAGGAGGGGCATACCCTCCCCTCCTGCTCCTCAAGAGCTGCGCTATAATTTCGCATTACAGAGATTTGTAAGCGTCTTCCATACTTTTTAGTTACTTTTTCAAAAAGTATATAAGTTATCGTTGCATTTACTTAAAAAAGGATTATTATCGAGTTACAGTCCAACGCTACCAAAAAAGGAGCGAGTTACAGTATCGCGATACAAGTATCACGATACTACCCAAGACTGCCCCTGAGCATCTAATTACCGCTCTTCAGCCAATCAGGTGGCGGCATGAGCCGACAGGACGTCGGAGAACCAATCACGAATCAGGAACACAATAAACCACGCCCTGCAGCCCTACCGAAAAATCCAGTATAACTTTTCACTGTCCGGATTATGGAACCGGAAATTCGTTTCTCGAAACCCGAAATCCAGATTCCAGACAAAAGAATAATTTCTGAAAGCCTAAAATCCAGATAGAGTCCAGATAGAATCCAGATAGATTTCCGGTTCTATAAACCGGATAGCGAAAAGTTATACTGGATTTTTCGGTAGGGATGCGCTCGTTAAATTGAACCCTTCCCTCGCTGAAACTGCACAGCAAACAAATCGCGATATCGATCGCCCTTCTCATTACCCGCGCATATTAAAGCAGTGGAAACCATCGCTGTTTTGAGAGTATCGCGAGGCAGAATATGAACCAGATGACTTCTGCGGGTGATACGCGAACAAACCTGGGTCGTACAAATTATATGCCGACCCTTGTGTGGTCGCTCTAAGTCGGAGAGCTCCGAATGTGGGCATGCGCAGAGACATCGCTTTTGGGTTTTTAGGGCAGGTGCAGAACTCAAGTCATAGCTGCCGTCGGCAAACGCGCTCGTGTATAAACCGTAAATTTCGCACGTAGCCAGGCTTTACTTAAGGGGGCAGACGTGCAGACGGAGAAATTACAGGGTGTTTGCGGGAGGAAAAATTCCCATTTTTCTCAACGCGAAAATAAACTACTCATCGCCAAAAGCTCGTGGTTCTGAAACATGCTTCTCTTTCGAGAAATAAAAGCGTGCTTGAAACAAACGAAAAACGAAACCGGATTTATAAACCAAAACACAATGTTTGAGTTTTTGTATTGGATATGTACGTAAGAAATCAACTTTCTACCTTGCCTTGTTGTCTTCGTCCGTTTTTTTATTGTTCCCCATCGCAGGGTCTACAAGATGTCGATTCATTACCATCTCACCTGCACTCGATCACTGCTTATATATTACTTGTTGTTTTCCTCTTGAGACTGATCTTCGACTTAGTAAAAATTCCGAAGTCTCTCTCTATTTCAAAACTTCAACCCGGAAATAGAAGCATATTTTAGAGCTGCTCAGTCGCGACGTAAATATTTCGGCGTGTACAAAGAAAAAGTTGATTTTGTACCGAACGTATCCACAGCGCGTTCATTTAAGTCATGAAATCGCAATTTATGACTAAAATGTCTCCTACGATTCAACGTGTTTCACGAAAACTGTACACTCGACCGTAGCTCTTGCGAGAGTTTGGTACATTGTGCCGTTCACCCAGGCGCCTGTGATAGGTGTCACTATTTTCTGTACAAGTGACCGGCCGGCGAAATGCAAAAATAAATGACCGACGACACCAATTCCGGAGCGCGATTGTTTTCCCCCCCCCTGCAGCCTGTAGGGAAACGAATCGTGGAGCATCGATTCCGTTGCCGTAAGAGCCCGATTTATCCGAAGCCATCTTTATTTCCTGCATATTTTTTGTTTGTTTTGTTTTTCTGTATGCGTGGGGGAAACGAACGCACGTGAGGTTGCAGCACTCTTGAATCTTGGAAGTGCTTAGAGATCGTATGCAGGAGAAGAAAACGAGTTTCTTTTTTTGGGAAGGCAAAGTCTGGGGGAAATGGCCGAATTTCGAATAGCGCTCGGAGGAAAACAGCAAACAAAAAAAAAACACGCTACAGTTTTTTGTGAGAGAAAAACAGGGAGAGGCGATTGCGTGGAAAAAAGGGAAACATTTTGCCTTTTGAGTTTGGTCACGGCATCGCCGCCGCCTTCCCCAGTTTTCTTCTTGCTCCATTCCCTCAATTTCTTTCGTTTTTATATTATTTTCTAACCGGAGCAAGACGACCCGTGACTGGCGATTTGTTCTTTATATTCTCCTTTTCTTGACAGAGGTCAATTATAGCGCGGACCAACGCTCAGGATAAGAGAAAGAGATGTTTTTTTCTTTGTGAACCGACTCGAAACCGTGGAGGTTGACGAGGCCACCCGCCGCGATCGATCCGAGTTCTGTAAGTCCCGCACCGCTACACATTGGGTAACCTTGTTTCCAAGAATTTTGACCGGGCGCAAATTTCCCGAGCACCTGAAGGAATAAAACATGAGAGCACTTTTTGTGCGCTTCTTTCTTTCTTTATTGGGATTCTTACCTGCGTCGCGGGAAAGGAATGTCAGGTACAAGTAACACTTCTACCTGAGAGAGTACCTGTCCACCAAACAGTTCTACTATATTCTACTATAGTACACCAAACAAATCCACTATATTCACACTATTTCGTAATGGCAATATAGAAATACTAAAATCTGCAGATGAGCGTTAATGTACGCAGAATAGCTGGACGAGGCAGAGGAACACCAAAACAAAACTCCACTAAAAGGAGCGTAAAAGCGTAATTACAAAATTACGAACAATAAATATGAAACATCTTCTTATCTCATACACATAATGCAAATGTCATTCATTATGTAATAGAGCGTTCAATTTTATTTTAGTTTATGATCTCTAAAGCCTGCTCGAAGAATATTTTATGAGTACTGTAGTAGATGTACTAGAATATATCCTAGGGATCCTTCATTCATGTCGTTCATGTTCAATATTTTGTAATCTCTTCTAAAACATATCCAGTAAGGATAGAGATATAAATGATTAAATTAGGGGAACTTATGTGAAGTCGAAAAGTAAACTCCCGGTTTACCTCAAATGTCGGATGATGGTGCGCGCTAAGGTATTTTACAAAAATACCTTAGCACCTAAAGCATCGCACCTCAGAGCATAAAAGGGCGGTGAAACGTAATGCACCAAATTCCGAAATTGCAAAACATGTACATAGACGAATGTAACAACTGTGAACCAGAGTGGGAGAGCACTGAAGTCTTACATGAACACTAAAGAAAGCAGTAGGTGTGTGCTAAGAAAAACTACCCGTATTATTATTTCTCGAAGTTGTATCAGTGAACCCTTTTTGTCTCTTTAAGGGAGCGAAAAGTTTTCTGAGTTTGTGCTTATCTGAAAATGGTCACTTGCCGATTACAATGTTTGTCCTTTAAAATGTTGGGAGATTTTCTTGATTTGGGTTGATTCTTTTGTGTATTTCTTTATGCTCTTCCTTTGTGTTTTGGCTTTTTTTGTGCGGTCTCTCCGTATCGGTTAGAGGTTACGGAACACAGTGTGGTTTGGGCGAGCAGATGTTTTGAATCGGTCGAGGAGGTGGGGTCGTGTATATTTTATTTTTATTTATTTATTTCCAATACCACTAACCCCATTCGGGGTTGTTGTAGGGTGGTACAGTTTGAAATATTACATGCAAAAACAATATTCAACACACAATTTACAGGTCAATATTCAACGAAAATATAGAAGTCAAGAACGAAAAATTAGTAAACAACTTCAATGCAATAGACACATTGCACTTTTAAAAACAGAATAAAATATTAATTTATGTTGAAGCGTGGGCATCTACGTAATCGAGAAATATTTCAATAGAAGAGGAATGAACAACATTTTGAGGCAAGTGGTTTCATTCGTTAATGGTTCGGAAAAAAAAAATTAAAGCAGTTAATTTGAGCGACGTCTTCCTGATAACGATTGCCATGGTTGTACCGTGTTAATCGTTTGATTGTATGGATAATTTTATTTTGTAGGTTAAAGTGATCGTTGAGTAATTCGTATAGAAATTTAAGTCTAACCATTTTCGCCCTCTTTTCTAGAGAGGAGAGACTCAGTTGCTTGCAAAGTTCGGAGGGAGAGACGTGCCTCCTATATTTATTGCAAATAAACCTCGCTGCCATTCTTTGAACTCTTTCTACCTTATTGATGCCGGAGACTGTCTGGGCGAACCAGACGACGTTGGCGTACTCGAGCGTAGGACGTATTAAAATTTTGTAGGCTAGTAATTTAGGGGCAGGAGATCCAAATTTTAAAAAGCAATTTTTTGTCGAATATCTTTCAAAGCTGTGTTTGAGACTTCGTTGTTCTGTGCGTGTTTATTATTCCTCCGTCTCGGGTTTACACGGAGGTATTTTGCATCTTTAAGGTCACCCACACGCACGCCGGTACACACGCAGGTGCGCGCACGCGCATCCACACAAACACACACATACACACACGCACGCGCGAGCTCGCGCGTGCACTGAACTGCATTGCATTACAAGGTAAACAAACGATGTGGCTTCGCGCTAAGCTTGCATCGTTAGCTAATGACACCATGCGTAGAGCACTCTAGGCCTCTTAATCGATTGTTATGCCCCAGAATAGGGAGATAAAACACTTTTTATACGCTCACAGATACAGTTTAGAACACGTACAAGAATAGCAATTACGCCCGAGCTCAGAAGGTGAGTTACAAATTAGGTTTTCCCCGAAGAATAAAACGAAATAAGTATTTTTGTTATTTCTTTTTTGTCGAGTGTTTTCGCAGCAATGCCGTAAAAATGGGCAATACTTATTTAGCTGTTGGTCTCAGCACTGTCGAATTCGGACACCTCGCCGAGAAGCGGACCCGGGCGGCGAGGGACTTGTGTGCCGACTCAGCCAACAAAAACTCAAAGACAAGGCCTCCACATGACATTATCGCTAGTTAATCAAAAGCGGCAAACACGCCGAAGCTCGACGAGAGCAAAGCGGCAGACGCGTCCATCTTAGCGTCGCCGCCTGCTAATTAACTTCACATTCGTTGGGAGATACTGCAAGACGCCCTGGCGGCGATGCTAACCACTAGCGATTACATCTTGGGGCGAGAAAAAGAGGGGGGGGGGGAGGGAGGGGGTTTCGGGCTTTAAATTTTATGTGGTTACCTCAGCTCGCATGCCGGCCGACGGCGCGCGCAGTTAAACGGCTCAGCGAGGAAGTTCAAAGAGGAGAGGGCTCACCCGACATACATAACCACCCTAGTGGAAGAAAATCTGGGGCCTGCATCTAGGAACGCAGTGAGACCTATAGGAGGGCTGCTTGCATCCCGACTTCACCCGTCGACGAGGGAAAGGATCGACTTCCATCCTGCCGGTGACCTCGAGTGGAGAAGCTGACCTTCTCGAGAATTCCTTAAAGGGGCCCTGCAATCCTATGTAAGCGTGTACCTTTTTTGCGGTTTCCACATCTCCTGGGGTTCGGGCAAGCCAGCGGGCACGGGGAGAGTAACTAAATATCAGTGCATCATATTTTAACCGGACGACGCGGAAACTTCCTCCACCTATGGGGCGACCCGCGGTGCGGAAAGCGCGCGAAATGGGACGTTTTTTGGTCCTGGCCTTACTACCGGTCAGAGCCGCTAAAAGCTGTTTTTTTTAGTCGAAATACAAAATATAAAGGGCGCGAACCGTTTCCATTATTTATGAAACTAGTTTTTCTTCATTGTTTTAGATTAGAAAAGAAACAAATGCAGTTTATAAAGTACGGAAACACGAAATGACCCGTCGACATACCCGCCCCCAAGCGGTGGAAAAGGCGGCGCATTCTAGAAAGGGGTAGTGGGATCAGTCTCCGACGAGCGGCGAGCGTAAAAAGGTCCCGGATGTACGCGGCGGCGCTGCCGTCGAGGATCCGAGTGGTTCCGAGCGTTCCGAACGCCTTCGGCTGCTTCGGCGAGCAGGTTTGGCGGTATGGCAGCGCGAAGTGGCTCCCGTTCTGAACTGATATTTACCCCGTGTTTGCTTTCGTTTGTGGCCAATGAATTGTCATGCCGAATTAGTGTTTAATTACGCCGCAAATGCAATGCGAGCCGCCCTGGCCGCCCGCTTCATACAGCCTATCTAGCACATGCTTTAGTGGCGCCATCTCGAACCGTCGACACGGAGTGCGGCAGTCGTGAGCGCTCGCTGAGCTCACTACCCATCCACTAGTTCACGGTCACCCAAGCAACCAAGGACATCATGAGGGAGGTTACTTTTTTCTGTTTTTGTAATTTTAATTTGCCTATAACTTTTAAAATAAAGCGGAATTCTAGAGAATAGACGTTTCCTTAAGTTACTACGTTCAGTGCGCTCAGGTTCGGTGCAAATTGAAAACCAGTAAAAAAAGTCCTTGCAGGGCCCCTTTAAGCCGCTGTCACGCTGCTCATACATCATACCATAGGCTCTTCTATACTCACAAAGCCTGGCAGTTCGACGACGGAGCAATAGGGTGCCCGGTCGCAGATTTGGAGCGCGAGGATCTGGTAGCACAGATAATTTCTCGGGGAACCTGGGCGTCAGCGCACAGCTTTTGCAGTGGCGAGGATCGGAAATATAGTTTTCAAACCCGACGAGAAAAGGAGCGGTAGCGCGAGGAACGCGAGGGGCACGAGCGAACATTCCATCGCTCGGGAGAAGTGTGTTTCGGCGTCTCGCCGCAGCGAGGCGCAAGTCACGTGGCTCTCCTCTCATCCGTTGTCGGCCGCTCTACCTTTTCAATTTCGGCGGCTGCGTCGTGTGGCGATCTGCCAGGCTTTTTTCTGTATAGAGGAGGCTATGATCAAACAAAAGACACGCACCCGTATTCGCCAGGCGCAAGTAGCGCCTGTTTAACGACTGACTAGTGACAGTCATCGACTAAAATGATTACATGGCGAGCGATAGTCGCCGCTAAGTGAGTGCTTGGTATTCCCCGGTCGTGTTTAGGGCCTAGTCGCCCCGCGCGACTAAGATGTCGACTAACAAATCTTAGTCATGGGGTAGGGCTAGTTTACCCGGTGTTTAGTGGGTGACTATCCTCAGCGCCTTGGCCGACTCGTATCACCGCTGACCGCGAGCGCTAACGAAGCACTTACTGTCTCGGAACGCTGGGGGACACATCCAAAAAGAATTGGAGGAGCAAATAATGTGTAAATAGCCATGTTCAGCGGTCAGAGATACCGGTAAAGAGATCTCAGCAGGGCGCTGGACGACGAGAAAAAAACGCATTTACGGGCGCTTCTATATTTGTTTATGTCGCCGGCAATGCGGCTTCCGTGTTTCTCCCTGACATTGTTTTTAAAATTTTCTTTGTAAAACTCTCTCTCGGACAATATGTCTCTCATTGTAACTTTTCTTTCCTGATAAACATTTAAAGCTTAGTTTTTATACGATAAAATACCCATTTACGCAGTGGGGTTTAAGTATGCATATGCGTGACCTATCTTTTTACGTCACCTCCGCTTGTTAGTTCTGACTAGATAGTCATTAGCTCGCTTCGCGCTCGTGAATACCGCAAGACATAATCGCTCGTTAGTCGCGGATTTCTCGTTTAGCTCGCGACTACTTAGTCGTGCTACTAACCTTAAAACGGCGCTAATAAGTCGCGCCTGGTGAATACGGGTGACGGCCTTCGCTGCAGACGGGATAATATGCGGATTCGCCTCAAGCGCGTCCCAAGCATGTGTACTCCATGTATTCTTCGAACATGTATGCGGACAGCGCTTGTATGACCAATGGGACCGTCATAGTAAAAGCCTCAGACAACGTATGCAGACCGTCGTTTTTGAACGACGTATTAGCAGTGTGACCGCGGCTTTACCTGGCCGCTTCATTTCTCTATGTGGTTTGTACTCAACCATGTACCTTCGAGCACCATTTTGTAGCTTTGTATCAAACTAGACGTTGTACACTGTATACAATGTTGCCGTGTCTTCGACGAAGATAGCCACCGGGACGTGTTATCCGTGTCTACTTTGATTGAAACTCCCGGGGAAGTATCTCACTTTCAGCTTGAACGATCAGCTCGGAGATTAAACTCTTCCCATTATTAAAACATCTAACAATTTAGTTTTTCTTTACTCGCGTTCGTTTTTGCAGAAAAGTAAATTTATATTCGTGTTTCTTATGAGTACGGTCAGATCGAGTTATGCAAAAAAATAATCTGAAACCAGGGAGATGTCTTAAAAGAAATGAATACACCGACTTAACGCAACATAAATAAATAAAAAAAAAAACACATGAAACACTTTTTTTTTTTATGTGGGAGTGATCATCACTCGTTCAAGCGTTCGCACTTTCGAATCGACGACGTTCTTTCGAAAACATAAAGACGCTACCTGCGGCCGTAATAGAGCACAAAGCTGTGGAATTATAAGAATTCCGGCGGTCGTTACAAGCGTCGCAACTCTATCAAAAAGCGCTAGAAGCCTTAAAAGTATGTAAAAGCAATACTACCTAGAAGACAAGAAACGAAATTACTAGTCAATCCACGCATCACCCTCTAGCTTTCGTCATCAACGTCGCCAGCGCGTCTTGCAGCGCCTCGCAACAAGTGTGACGCTAGCACATTGCGACGTGAAGCATTCGCTAACGATGACGTCATGCGCAGGACTTGTCTTGTAGGTGGTATTCGTAAACGTTTCTGTTTGACCCAGCACTTCCACTGGGTTCGCTTGAAGAGAGATTCACGAGCGCACACCAACGTAGCCGGCGGAAGCACGCCGCACGCTAGGCGGCGCCAGCAGCGTTGAAAGTTTACGAACCCAACCGTCGCATATACCACATGACCTTCAGTCGCGTTGAAACGATCTGATACTTGAGCCTTCTTTATGAATCCACTCTGCTCTTTTCGCGCTAATACATGAGTTGTGCAAACACTTCAATGTCGGGAAAGTTCACAGAACAAAAGTTGCAACAGCTGCTGAACTTAAAACGGTTAACGAAAAACTCACGCTGTAAAACAACGGTGGTGATTTTCTCAAGGTTGTTCTCATGTTGCAAGAGAGTCACGCAATCCAACTGTTTGTCTTAAAAAAAAAATTGAAAAAAGCTTCATGAAGCCGCTTTTTTGTAGCTCTCTTTATTATTTTATTTTCAATCTTTATATAAATTTCATGGAAGCTTCCTACTCCTATTTTGCCTTCTAAAAAAAGAAGAAAAGAAAAAGAGAAAGTTCCTTAGCCATTGCCGAGACGAGCGGCATCGTTTATGAGTCTGATGCCTCCTTCGAAATAAGACATTGAAGGACGTGCATTTTTCGACTATATCGATTCATGATTGATTAAAAGCGGTGGACATAGAACATTTTCGCAAATGTCATTTGTCCATTGCCATTCATCTAAAACGTTCTGGTAGCCAGGCCACGAGAAAGGTATGGAACGCTGCAGGCCTTACTTGTGCTTCTCGCTAAGTCCGCTGAACTTAGCGAGAAGCGCCCTACGACCGCTGGACGTCCGAGTTTCAAAGGGGGGCTATTATGAAGATGAATGTGTGCAATGCAAGCGAACTCTGTCTTTATTTTCATACAGTGCTGAGATCCACTACTTCGTCAGCGAGGCGAAATCAAAATAATGCCATGATCCTCTCCCTGGCCAAAGAGGTCCCATAATGCAACGTACTCGGTGTTTCATGTCGGGATTTTTGGAATTAGTTCACTTTTACTTCACGTGCTCCAAGCCGGTGTGAGCGAGCTCACTCGGCCACCGAGTAGATCAGTCTGTTCCATGGAATTGTACCAATCTTTTGATATCTAAAGTTAAAACAATGCAAGGCTTCCCATGAGAAGGTGTCAACAACTGACTCAACCGCTCAGAGTTCCTTGATGGATAACTCCGTTGAAAAGGCGAGCCAAAATAAATTATTTATATTGATTTACGGAGATTAAATTCGCAGCTTGTTAAAACGGAGGTTCGGGCGAGTTGGTTGCAAAGATGCACAGGGGGAACAGCGTACCTGCAAAACAGTCACTCAAGTCCACGCACACAAAATAAGTTAAGGCTCGTTCACACAGACTCGTCTTCTTACTTTACGTTACGAAAAGTCACCGGGAAATCTGTGCTCCGCATTAAGCATGGCTATCAATTCGAGGAGGTATACCTGGCACGCGACATTCGAGACACGAATGCTTCGGTGACTAAGACGTAACGTAAGAAAACGGTGCTGTGTGAAAAGTTGAACCGAGCTCAACGTTACGTTCCGACGAGCCTTGTGTCCTTGGTTGCCACGGTAACTCACCGTCCTAACTCGTCGTCACCGAAACATTCGTGTCTCGAATGTCGCGTGCCAGGCTATCTCCTGGAATTGGCAGCCACCCTTAGTACGGAGAGCAGATTTCCCGGTGACTTTTCGTAACGTAACGTAAGAAAACGGGTCTGTGTGAACGAGCCTTTGCGCAGCGCTGACCAACGTTATTAGATTAACTCAGTTACGGAACTGTTCATAGACGCTGCATGCACGAACAGTACCCCCCCTCACTCACCACGACTCGCCAAGATTCGCTCGACGCGCCGCCGGACGGCTGCTTTGGTAACTGAATCGGGATACGTTTGTTTCAACGTCACTAGAAACGTAAAAACCAACGAAAAAAACTCTTTTTGTAGTAACTTTTATTGGAGATTAGTACAAAATGGGGGCGGGTGATGTTTTCTAAAATTTTTAGTTTTCAAGGTTTTGCAGCACAATTAATATTGTTTTTATACAACCATGCCTCAGCGGGGATTTCAGGTAGCGCGTCCCGACCTAGGCGCATATTAACTGTGGGGGTATTTCGCGGCGCGTCCGCAAGGGCGACGGGGGTGGGACCCCTGTAACCCGATTGAAGCCAAAATAGATGTCACGTGCAGTTCCTCGAGTGACCGCTGCGGGAGAAATGGCGGCGTTGTGATCGCCATTTGGCGCTTCAGCTGTGCTCTTTAGAATGCACAGTTATGAAACGAAAATATAGATGGCGCTTCGAACGACTCTAGGCGGATTGAGGTGAGTGAGGGGGGGTACCCCCTTCCGCGGGAGTTCCACAACTGAGGTAATCTAGTAACGTTGGCGCTGACTAACAACTCTGTGGTATCCATAATACAAAACAGAAGACGAAGAGAAATGTGTAAATATACCAGAGAGTTGTTAGACAGCGCTGCGTAAATGTCTGTATTCTTTTGTGTGCGTGGACTTGAGTGACTGCTTTGCGGGTGCGCTGTTCCCCCTGTATGTAAATTTGCAACTTTCACGATCTATTGGTGACGTGCGCGATCGAAAACGTCGCTTTGGTCGGCCTTCCACGATTGGGCGAATGCTGAATACGACGTCAGCAAAAGATTTCTCATCGACGGAAATAAGAGCAATGGAAGAACTTCAATTTTGGCGGTGTTGGCAGTGATGGTTTTGGAGCGCAATACTTTTAGGCCTCCACCGTGTTATTTACAAATACCATCGAACTTGTTGTTCGCAAGATAATGACGTCACAAGAGGGAACCATAGGAGCGCGCCACCAAAACATCTCGCCTAGAGTTCCTGTATTGGCGACGTGAGCGATCGAAAGCGTCGCTATGGTCGACCCACCACAATTTGCCGAATGATGACTATGACGTCAGCAAAGGATGTCTCATCGACGGAAATAAGAGGAATGTAAGAACTTCAATTTTGACGGTGTTGGCAGTGTTGCTTTGAGACCGCCATGATTTCAGGCTTCCAGAATGATCATTACAAACACCATCGAACTTGTTGTTCACAAGGTAATGACGTCACGAAAGGTAACCGAACGAGGGCGCCACCGAAACATCTCGCCGCCTCGAACGCGCGGCGCCACGATTCGCCGAATTCAGTCACGTGAGGAGCAGGATCAACATGCCGTGCAGGAAAGACGGCGCTACGGGGAAGAACGCGCAACTCTGGCTCCCGTAGGGAGCCTATTAGCCCCGTGCGCGACCGAAAGCGTCGCTGTGGTCGGCCTTCCACGATTGGCCGAACGCTGACTATGACGCCGGAAAGGGGATTTATCATCGACGGAAATAAGAGGAATGAAAGAACTTTAATTCTGACGGTGTTGGCAGTGTTTCTTTGAGAGCGCAATGATTTCAAGCTTCCACCATGCTATTTACAAACACCATCGAACTTGTTGTTTGCAAGGTAATGACGTCACAAGGGGGAACCACAGGAGGGCGCCACCAAAACATCTCGCCGCTAATAGACCTTTTTCGCATAACCTCAAACCAGCCAGTAACTGACGTACCCTCGATCTGGTGCATTTTTGGATTGCCCGCTGACACAGGGTATGGCAACCGCCAAGGGTATGGGCGAAAAGGCTTAAAAACGGACGTCGTGCATGAGGTAGTTCCGAGTGCTACTTTTTACTGTGCTTTCCGAAAATCTACGGTTGTCTGGCTACCACTGCGTGGTCGTCGGATGGATAAATGATTTTAAAAAGCATAAGAACCATAGCAGAAAGTGTGCCATGAGCACAAGAAGCTGCAGCGCGAGTGTGGCTGCAATGTTATCGAGCTTCGCATTGTCCCCAAGAATGCTTATTTATGAAGTCAGTCGATTGCAAGCTTGAATCGCGAGAGATTCGTATCAGACTCAACGTCACGTTTAAGCTCACGACCACTTCGTCTACGACAAGAGGACCGATTTTAATTCCCGGTGCAGGAGGTTCAATTAGGTTATCACTGCAAGCCCCATGGTATGTGAAAGGTATGAAAAAGTCTACATGCCACCACTCAAGATGGAGCTATCGAAGGCCGAGAGCTTACCTGCATAGCTACATTAAACTGGTCATATATACTTCGCTGTGGAAACTCAATCAAAACACCCTACCGTTTTCGTCGTCGTTCTCTCGAGGAGGCAAGGTGATGGCCTGTGAGTGCTGTGAGTAGCCAGCTGGATACAACCGGACAAGCTCCAAGCAAATTATTGCAGCTCACCATAGCCAAGTCTAGCCAAGTTCCCCCCATACCCACACCGTTGCCTACCCATATAGCTGTGCTGCCAGAACTAGCCGGTATTTCTTTTTCTAAACCGCTAGACGGCGTCGTCGGCGCCGTAATTCTCAAGATGGCGCCGCCGTTAAAGAAAAGGTCTATAGACCTTTCCAAAAAAGGACACTTGGCAGGTTCCATTTTCAGTGTTCGTGCGTATGGCGCGTGATTTGCTCGCTTTCCGAAGCGACGAACGTGCGCGTTCTGGACTGTGATTTAACACGTGTGGACTGTGATTTTTGTAAACAGTGGAAACGTCTATACAGGAACTCGAATCTCGCCTAGAGTGCCTTCATACACACGCGCGCTTTTGCTTGAGTGGTGACATCTCAGCCATTTTTCCACCCAATCGTTTTTTTTATCATTTTGAAGTGCGCGCGATCCAATGTCACTCAGCTCGAGCGCATAGATTTGACTAATACATAGACGCCAATAGACCCTTTCCGAAATTCAGTGCCATCTGGTGGTTTGTAAAGCAGTCTAGGTTTTGCCATAACAATGGCGGAAATAAACTTGTATCGGCACCGTCACTTTCGCAAGTCAACGGCATGCGAGGAATTGTTCAGTGTGAGTTCTTTCTCAATCACTCTCAGTTCGATGGTGACCAAGAACCCGCATTCTGAACAAAGCTACAACGCACTCGGATGCCTCGAGAAAATTCTAATACACCAAAGTGCTTCAAAGCCGATTGTGTACCGCCCACAGATTGACTGAATCTGAGTTATTAGAAATAAACGCTTACGTAGCTCTTGTGTTCGTCCCGTCGTCGCGTCGTACTGACCCGTCAGTATTGACCCGTCGTACTGACCCGTACGACGCGACCTACATCGCGTCGTACTGACCCCCTGAATGTACAAGCCTCGCAACATTCGCTTAGGAGCATCTTCAACGTCTTCCTTTATCAGTCACTAGAAGGCCGCCATTCGTATGGCACAGATGCCGTTCCACAGATGATGATAGTGATCAAAGTGGCCAGACTGAATTTCGGAAAGGGTCTATTTACAGCCCAAGTCACGCACCGAGTGCTCGAGAGCGTCACGCGCTGGCACATTCAGGCAACAATAGATGTCTTCACCCTGAGACAGACAGACATGTAGGCACCCTAATCTCGCCGCTAATAGGGGCCGCACTGGGGCCTCTCAGAATAACGCCCCTCTATCCTGGGAAAGGTGGCGCCATCCATTGTTGGGGAAATGCTCGAGCCACGGGCCGCGCGCCACTTCTGGGAAGAACATGGCGTCTGAAATCTAGCTCAGTGCTGCTCTGTACCGCCATGATCTTCCCAAGGGTTGTATGTTGCACGTGCCTCTTTCATCGCCGCACATTGAGCTGCTTTTAAAACATGAAGAGGCTTTATATCAGAATGGCTGTGATCTGGATGATCGTCGTAGATCAGCAGGACGAGGTAGGGTCTGTGACGAGTAAGTTATTCTACTTTATTAAACTCCGAGCGATATAAGGGTCTTACTTCATACTTTTACGTCAGAAAGATGTAAGCGAGCGTCTTGATTGTGAAGCTTATCATACATGAGCTAGGAAGCCCGATTCTCACACGGTGGTACCACCATCACTGAAAGTTGCGAATACGAGCCCTGCCAAAATATTACATAAATGGGAATCCGCCATAATAATTGAGCTTCCTGCAGAATCAGCTTAGCCAATGAGTAAGGCGAACAGCATCGCGGCTCATTCCCATTGGCCATGCCCCCTCAGTATCAAGAACCCGCCCAACTTTTTTTTTTTTTTTTTTATCATTTTGAAGTGCGCGCGATCGAATGTCACTCAGCTCGAGCGCATAGATTTGACTAATACATAGACGCCATTTTATCGCCCAAGTCACGCACCGAGTGCTCGAGAGCGTCACGCGCTGGCACATTCAGGCAACAATAGATGTCTTCACCCTGAGACAGACAGACATGTAGGCACCCTAATCTCGCCGCTAATAGGGGCCGCACTGGTGCCTCTCAGAATAACGCCCCTCTATCCTGGGAAAAGTGGCGCCATCCATTGTTGGGGAAATGCTCGAGCCACGTGCCGCGCGCCACTTCTGGGAAGAACATGGCGTCTGAAATCTAGCTCAGTGCTGCTCTGTACCGCCATGATCTTCCCAAGGGTTGTATGTTGCACGTGCCTCTTTCATCGCCGCACATTGAGCTGCTTTTAAAACATGAAGAGGCTTTATATCAGAATGGCTGTGATCTGGATGATCGTCGTAGAACAGCAGGACCAGGTAGGGTCTGTGACGAGTAAGTTATTCTACTTTAATAAACTCCGAGCGATATAAGGGTCTTACTTCATACTTTTACGTCAGAAAGATGTAAGCGAGCGTCTTGATTGTGAAGCTTATCATACATGAGCAAGGAAGCCGGATTCTCACACGGTGGTACCACCATCACTGAAAGTTGCGAATACGAGCCCTGCCAAAATATTACATAAATGGGAATCCGCCATAATAATTGAGCTTCCTGCAGAATCAGCTTAGCCAATGAGTAAGGCGAACAGCATCGCGGCTCATTCCCATTGGCCATGCCCCCTCAGTATCAAGAACCCGCCCAACTTTTTTTTTGTTTTTTTTTTTACGGGAGGTGGTTGCATTTTTTATTAGGGAGTTTTGGTTGATCGTTTCGATACCTCCTGTAGCGGTACCCGATAACGGTATGATCCATGCGCACAGGCGTCGACAGACTATCGAGTATCGTTATCAGAGTTACCGAAATGATCTACAATAACTCCCTGTTGGCTGAACTGGTCGAAAGGAAGAAAAACGCTCAGCGTTTCAAAGGCATCTCGTGACGCAGCTTTTGTGCTTTCTAAGTTTTTCTCCTCCGTCGTCCCCTAATGCGCCATTGGATGGCCGATACCTCACGGTTACATCCCAGAGACAACTTTCAACTTCACTCTGCCTCTCTCTCTCTCTCACTCTCTCTCTCTCTCTCTCACACACACTTTCTTTTTTCGGCTACCGTTCCCTGAAACCCTCGAGGGCGCCCTTTGCGACACACACGCTGCTCTAGGGACGAGACCATCCAAATGTCCCGAATCGGCGAGAGAGCACAAACTGAAATACCACCGCGCAGGCGGACATCCGAGAGATGCCGCAATACCGGTCGCGTCCGGTACAGTGGCATGTTGCAAGAGCCGTAGGAAAAGAAAACGGAAAGAACCGGAACAGTATATGTGATCCAATGTCCGCCGGCGTGCCAGTGCCCAGCGCACTGCCGAGGGAAGCCGCGGGAAGGGAGCGGCTGCAGCGAGATAGCGCGGTGGCGGCAGCGTCCCCGAGCGCGGTCTGCCCTCCTGGCTTTTGTCTCGCCAATGTCGTTTGTCAGCGAGGCCAGAATGGACGTCGTCCTCCGAGCGGACCGCGTACTCCCACACGGGAGAGCGAGCGACGGTTATTTGTGCTCGACGCGAACCAGTAACAAGCGCCGGTAATTAACTCAGCGTCGTTTGTTATGTCCCCAGCGGCACTTTTTATTCCTTTTTTTTTTCGTGTGTGTGTGTGTGGGGGGGGGGGGGGGGGGCGGGGGCTCGCACAAGGGACCGTGTTATGTCGTTAAAGCCATCTCCTTCTTGTTCGTCATGCTCGACGAACCTAACACAAAAAGGAGGCGTCCGGTACGAGATGTAACAATTAGGCTCGGGGATTCGAGGGTGCTGTAGTGAAACTCACGCGGTGGTATACGGTGTGGGAGACGTACCCGCTCTGCTGGTGCCAGCCAGCAATCCTGTAACTAAGGATTATAAAATGTTTCCGAGTCCTAACTTTGGTGAACTGCGTAATGGGCAGTGTGACCCAGGGTCAGGTTGGACGAGAAAGGACCGTGAGTCAAAGGGTCAGGCGTTCAGCTTTCAAGCAAAGGAAAGGCCTCATTTTTTGTTTCCTCCCGGGGAAAGGAGGGGAAAAATGAAATGAGCGGCCTATTGTTTTGGAGCACTGTCGCTCGAGCGAACAGGAGGAAAGCGCGGACTGCAAAATACAAGGTTCATTTTTAATCTTAAATCCCGCCCTGCCCGTTTTTTCCATATGAACGAGGAGCGCGTAAAAAAAAGGGTCTTAAGGGCTGTTTATACTCCGACGTTGAGCGCAGTGAACGCAGCGTAGCGCAGAACACGCGTCTTTCATTGGCCGGTGGCCATGAACTCGATCTCTGCGACCAATCAGTATCTGTGTGTGCTGCGCTACGCTGCGCCCGTCGACGTTACGTTGGAGTATAAACGTACCTTTACTTTAGACTTTGAGCTCCTTCAATTAAGTATCAAACCGAGAAGAACCGTTTAGGTTTACGTATCCGTCTTACTCTTCTGTCCTTCTTCTTTTGAATTTTGAATGTTCATACCATATATCTTTACCGCAAGGGCGCAGTCAATTAACTTGTGGTAAAAGTGTTTTGATCTCTCCACGCCAATGAAATGTTTTCACAAAAAAAAAAAAGGCGTGATTGTCACAGAATTTTGTTTTGCCTTGGGTATTCTTTCTCGCATATTCCAAGTTGAAATGTTAATTATTTATTTGCCCCGTATACAAAATAGGGAACCCACGTGACTCAGAACGAAAGGAAAAGAAAAGCGTCTTATAGACACTTTCAAGAATGTGTGCATGAGCGCCGCCATAACCTACCTTCAGCTTGTGTTTGCTCTTATTCCGTTCGCTTCACTTCATAATTACCACAACAGCAGCAGGTTATTGCCACTTTAGGTGCTACTGTGTCCTCCTCCCCAGCATAGGACTTTGTGGAGGGTCGTCAACGCCCGCTTCGGTGACTCGGCATCTCTGGAAGACAAGAGAAGGTCGGCCATGGCGGTTCAATCTGGCGCGTGTTTAAAGCGTCTATATAACTGACGAAGTGAGAACTGCAGGAAGAAGCTTCAGTTGTCCGCGTCCAGCGCGAACATCCTGCCATCAGCAACACTCCCGTGCCTCGTGCACATCGAGCGCGCTCGCGCAGCCGAAGCACGGCGGAAGGCGTAGATCGCATGATGGAGGGCGGCCGTTCGAAAGAAACACGTCCTGCCGTTCTCGAGCTACCCTTGACTGTACGCGACGCGCACGAAAACTCTAGGGCCGACTTTCTAGAATCAACGTCTAAAAGAAAACTTAAAAAAAGTTTTCCCCAGGTTTAGCAGGCTTTCCCAGACTAAGCTAAGACGCTGATTCTAACAAGCCGGTCTAGATCTCAAGTCTTGCAGACTAAATCGCTCCTTTACAGCGATTGACCGGTGTTGTCGTACCTCGGGGACAGAGCTACACTGTGTACAGTGAGTCCCCGAGAAAAGAGAACCGTGTTTTTCGGCGCGGGTAAATAAACTATTCATCGCAGAAAGCTCGATCTTTGTGAAGATGTGACGCTAGTGGTTGGGATAGGACGCAAAATGTTTGTAACATCACGTTGCCTGGCTCAAAATATAATCGAGGAAAACGAAATGTTTTTATGAGTCGACGTCCACTTAAGCCTAATATTGTCAAAGCAAGAAATAACACTTTGAGCTCCTTCAGCATCTTTTTCAGCGAAAAACAACTTGTCAGTAAGGAAGAAAATATTCTCCTCGTTCTTGCTGACAAGTTCTTTTTTAACTTAAATAGACTTTATAATCGCCCAAAGTTTTGTTCTTTTTTTGACGATATTACAGGCTTAGGTGGACGTCGGCTCATGGATAAATTTCGTTTTTCTCTATTTGTTTTTGTCCCGGTCGTGTGTTCAATCTTCCGCGTTCTACCCCAACCGCTAGCTTCATATACACACGGAGTTTTAGCTTTTTGCGGTGCATAATTGATTTACCCGGGTCGAAAGACACGATTCTCTTTTCTCAGGAACTCCCTGTAGATGTGTAAACATTAACAACGACCAATTTGTTGATTTTATTATTTCTGACTTTGGAAAGCTTTCTGAACCTTACGCGGCTCGCCTGCGGTTCCATGCAGTGGCACTTTCAGTCGCGATACACGAAGTGAATTGTATATCCTTCAGGAGGAAACATCGCCTTTTCAACTGGCTCCATGCATCATCGCTGCATGACTCAGAACGCTTTACTTTCTTGAGTCCCCCGGCCTCGGTGATAGATGTTGTTTCTCTCTAATCCATGCTTTATCATTCTCTTCTGTTTGCTCCTTTTGAATAATTGGATGTTTATCTTTTTTTATCCGGAGAACTTTGTCGCTCTTTCGCAATTTTTATTTATCATGAAAAGCAGCGGTGCCCCCACCAAAGCTATTTTTCAATACGACCCCTGATGCGGCTCGATGATTAAGCTGAAATACTGCGACATAGCCATGTTCTCTTTTGCTAAAACTGCTTCACCATTGAAGCACGTTACCAATCGTATTTGTTATCGATTCGTAATATACACTCAGGGACTTCTGAGAGTGTATCAGTGCTTTAAGATTTCTTACTTCTTCTCATCGTGTCTCTTAGATATAGTTATATGTTTTGCATGAATAGAAGGGAGAAGCGATAGTTTATCAGGACAGGAAAACGGCTCGATCAAGTCGCTGCCATCACCGAACGACAATTTCGTTAAAAGCGAAACCGAGAGAAAGAACGCGACGATGACACACGATCATGTAGAAAAAAAAGAAACAGCACGAAAAGAAAACAAAATGCAGGATTGACATCAATTGTCTTACTGTCACACTTCAACATAATCTGTATTACAAAGATATTTTCATAGCGAAAACAAATATAACCGTAGGAGATGAGGAATAGGGGGGGGGGGGGGGGGGGGAGGGTATTAGCCTACCGTATCTTACTACCAGGGCTTATTTTAATGGAGGTTGTTGACAAAGATGGACGTGGAAGCTAAATCAAACAAAGCACAAGCCTCGTGATGCAGTCCAGAAACCTCTTGGCAAAATAGAATTTGGCGGGGAAACGATGTTTTCCTTCCATCGATGCTGAGAAACCGTTCGAACACCATTCACATATTTCTCTCTGCGCAAGACGTCTCTTGTGATGGAGTTTTGGCGGGAATTTCGTCCAAGGTTCTGTTCTGTGGTGCTCGTATGACATTCGTCCTGAATTTTGAAGACAATGTTTCTTGTCTCGTCGTCAGCACTTTTGGAGGTTCCCGAACGTATACTCTCCGGCAATGCACTCGGAGCACCGATCATTCATGAAGAACCAATGGGAAGTCCGAGCCTCCTTTTCTTTAGTGACTACGCTGTTACGAAAATAAAAATGCGCAATGTAGCGCTTGGCAACGTTTGACTACACTCTAAAAAAAAAAGTATGCGAGTTCACTTTCCAGCAGAACACGGCGAAAACCAATCACTGCTCAAACTAAAAGGATATCAGCGAATGACGAAGGTCAGAATAAGATTAAAACAAAAGATGCAGGGGGCCCAGGGACCATGAGCAAGTGAACTGTAATAATCACGAGAGAGAAGCAGAGGGAGAGCGAGAGAACCAACATTTATTGGTTACTCCTGTGTTCGTAGCTCCGTTGTGGTGGTCTATCACTCTTGGCCATACTCATGAAAATTGTTAAATGAGCAAGTGAAACATCATAGTTATAACCACTGAAAAATTAGCAAAGGGAGCGTTATACTCATGAGCATTGTATAATGATCAAGTGAAACGTCATACTCATGGGCAGCGTACAATGAGCAAGTGAAACGTGATACTCATGGGCACTGTACAATGTGCAAGTGCATCGTCATACTCATGAGCATTGTACAATAAGCAAGTGAAATGTCATACTCATGAGCATTGTACAATGAGCAAGTGAAACGTCATACTCATGAGCAATGTACAATGAGCTAGTGAAACATTATACTCATGAGCATTGTACAATTAGCATGTAAAACATCATAATCATGAGAATTGTACGATTAGCAAGTGAAACGTTATACTCTAGAGCATTGCACAATGAGCAAGTGAAACGTCATACTCATGAGCAATGTACAATGAGCAAGTGAAACGTTATACTCTAGAGCATTGTACAATGAGCAAGTGAAACGTTATTATCAGGAACATTGGACAATGTGCAAGTGAAACTTCATCCTGGTGTTGTTTACCGTAATTGGTTGTCTTTTGTTCTGCGGGGAGCCTTCCTTTAAAGTTCCGTTGCGGGGGCGTTCGTTAAGTACGACTGCGAACTGCAATAATAACCAAGCGTTGTCCTACTTTGCTACCGTGATAACGTGCTTTCGCATCTTGACGTAATCCCTTGCAACCGTATTAAACGTAATAGTGTAAAGAATTCCACACCGCGTTGAAAAAGAAATACGGCGTTTCCTTTGTTTCCTTACGCGTTAGTTTGTATATATCCTACACACATTTGGTCTCCGATAACTCACTGGTATTTGTTTTCTTCTTGAAGTCATGCTGGATTGATGCTCGGCAATCTTCGTCCAGCGACGCGAACGAAGCTTCTCGGTCCGTCTGTCACGATCAAGAACGGGAGATACACCTTCTGTCTCGGCCGCGGGATCGCTTTTTCTCATACCCGGATTTTCCGGACGAGGAGCCCAGGACGCAGTAAAGTCCTTCGACCTTATTTTTTTCTTCCTTCGTGTACATGTGTCTCTATCGGTGCGTGGGGTGTGTGCGTTTGCCTGTGCCTTTTTTGGGAGTGAGCTTTGTGTCCCATGTTTCTTGTATATGAGATGGCATGCCGTTGTTCCAGTGTCACGATTCGTCATTGCGTTTTGTTTGACTGCTATGAGGGTAGAAGAGAAATGTCGGATATCCCTCGAGGAGTCCCCAAAGATAAAGCGTTAGTATATAAAGCAAGTGGAAGTTCACTAATAGAAACGGAGCTACGACGAGACGTTGTGATGCACATTCGAGCACGGTAATGCTCGCGTCGCCGAAACCCGTATTCAATAAAATGAAAGGGAGCGTGCATCCATCATGGTTGCGCCCCGTACACAATAGGTCTCGTCATAAACATGTAATATATATATATATATATATATTTTTTTTTTTGTTTACCGCACTATCGCATCGGGTTGTGTTTCGGAAGCCGCTTGAAGTGGCATGGCGATTCTACGATTCTAAGCTCGTTGACGAGAACTCTATCTGCTAAAAACGCCCCATGTATTCACGCAGAAAAGGCAGGTAGCAAACCCTCTGATACCGTTTCGCTCCTGAGCTATCGAGCATCACCATAACTATTATGTTATCGCTTGTTCAGTCTGCAGTCACTATTCGGAAAGGTTTTCGGACAGAGGTTGTTGCCGTTCCGATTACTTGTTTATTCTAAAAGGGACGCTGTATGCGCGGTTAATCTTTCTGTCGCTAACGTGTGCAGAGGCACGAGAAAAATGAAAAAAAAGCTGCAGAGTTTGCATGCCCGAAAAAGTCATTTTCAATACTGAAACATCGAGAAGAAGAAAATTCTTCATCGCCGCCTTCGTGAGTCATCGAGGGGTTTGAGATTAATCCTCCCACCCTGACAATCAAGTGTAGCTGCAGAACGGTTCCGAACCGCGAAGGATGGAATATAGCAGCTCATTCCGCCACTGATATGCGTTGACGATGTGCGCGTAATAATTGCGCGTATATTTAGACAGGGAGAAGTTAGTCAGCCCGAGTCGGCGTAGGGCACATCTCAAGGCTGCAGGCTGTTCCCTCAGCTTTGAGTCTTTTCCTTTGTCTTCGATGGACGCCACGGCAGCTTCCATTCGCTTTGCGCTGCGGGGGGCACCGTCGTGCGCGCTCTGCAGCACTCTAAAAAAAGCCTGTGCGTTTTCTTTCCCACAGAACACGTGGACAGCCAATCACTGCTGTTTGCGGAATCAGCTCAGCGAATGAGAATGCCGAAACATATGTTTAGACCAAAAAGCGAAGTCTGCGATGTAGCATTAAGCAATGCAAAACGTCACGCTTGCATTGCTTAATGTCACCACTCAGACTGCGTTTTTTGGTCTAAACATATGTTTCGGCATTGTCATTCGCTGAGCTGATTCCGCAAACAGCAGTGATTGGCTGTCCGCGTGTTCTGCGGGAAAGGAGACGCAGGGGCTTTTTTTAGAGTGTGCTTATCGGTTCCCACCGGTTTTGGTGCTCCGAAGTTCGTCTCGCAGGCACAAGTGCTCCGAAGCAGCTCTGGCATGACAACATGAACAAATGAATGTCCGGGAAAAACAGTCAACACCTAAACTCGTAATTTAGCCTAGAACCACTAAACAAGCGACGCGTCACAGTAACGACACCTGCGCCACCTCGGTGTTTAAAATCCTAGTTTCCATTTATCCGAGGCTTTATCTGAAACCGGAGCAGACGATTTTTCATCCTTCAGAGATGCAAAGACGGTGAACGACAACCTGGTCTTCCCGACTCCGTTTCTAAAGCTCAGGTCGTCTTATTTTAGGCTCGTGACGAAGGCCATTTTTGCTCCCTCTCTGCACCAAGAGGTAAAATGGCGGCGCTCACAAGACGATAGGGGAATCAAGTGCCAGTATCTTGAGCTGAGCTTATTTACTGCTTTTAATTAACCCCATTGCAGGTAGGCAATTCTACAGGGTGTTTCAAATAGCGGCAGGACTCTTTAAATCGACCTCAAAAATCATTTTTTTAATCTATCGCTCTACGATTTCGTGCAGCATTGCCTACAGGTGGTGCATTTTTTCTATAAAATTTGCGAAGAGCGAACTTACCTGAGGAAAAAGAAAAACAAAAAAGAAAAAACGCTTAACCTTTATGGAAACGAAATCAACCAAAAAGGTTAAGCCTTTTTGTTTTACTTTTTCCTCGGGTAAGTTTGCTCTTTCCAATTTTTTTAGAAAAAAATGCACCACTTGTGGGCAATGCTGAACAAAATCGTAGCGCGATAGGTTAAGAAACCCATTTTTGCGGTCGATTTCAAGAGACTGGCCGCTATTTGAGACACCCTGTAGAATGAATTTGAAATCTGTGTTTTGATGTCGTCATTGTGCTAACGCGATCCGTCTTGCGATGCTCGTAAGAAAACCAATGAAATCATTTTCTTTTTCACGTTTCTCGCAGATTTAACCCGAAACGAATGAAGCGCGAACAAATGAGAGTTTAACGCGCCCACCCAACCATTTGTGGGAAATGGCGACTGGAGTATCTGGCGCCAGGCCACTTGGTGCCGTCCACTCGATGTGGCCCAAGGGGCTGCTCATCGGTCTTGCGGGAGTAATGACGCGTTTATGCCATGCTCTCCACACGTCATGGGCAGAAGGTCACGAGATATCTCGCCCAGGGGCTGAGGTGCGGGCAGCCGCCGAGCCGCCGCAACCAGCACGCTGCTTCGTTCGTCTGAAGGTATTAAAGGGGTCATGAAACGATTTTCCTACTTCTTCCTCCTTAGCTTTAATCCTCAACTCAAATGCGAATTGTGAAATCACGTGGTCGTGACATTCCTTCGGCACTGGTGCGATGACTCCTAGATTCCACCGTGCTTTTTATGCACACCATAGAACTTGTCATTCCCCAGTGACAATAAGTTCCGTCAGGGCACTCATTGGCCACGAACGCGAATCCAAATATTCGTCGACGGATTGATTGTTGACGAGCGCATACGTCCGGGTGACGCAGTTCTCGTGTCCAATGCGTGAGCTGGGCTCTGCTGACGTCAGTTTGGCGCCGGTGACGCGCTTTTGGAACCGCGGATGTATCATAGTGAAAAGGCGGTGAGTTGTCGAAGGAAAGAAGGTACAAAATAGTCCGCTATATTTTCAAATGTTCGTATCGAAAAGCTGGCTTTTGACTTTCTAGCCTCTTTCTTTTGGCCAACTAAACGATATGCGATTAGTAAAGTCCCAATTTAAAATCATTCATCCCAACCCAAAATTCGTTTCATGGCCCCTTTAAGGCCGGTTCAGACACTTGCGTTTGAGTGCGTTTGACTGCGTTATGGCGAGAACCGAAAGCGAGTCACCGGCACATCTGTGCTTCGTATGAAGCGTGGAATCCAACTCAAGGAATCTTCTTGGCACGCGATATAAGCAGCAGGGATGTCCTGGTGTCTCGCTGCCGCAACGCAGTCAAACGCAGTCAAACGCAACTGTGTGAACCGGGCTTTAGCCCCGAGAGCGAACACAAGCGTCGCTGTGGTCGGCCTTCCACGATTAGCCGAACGCTGACTATGACGTAAGAAAGGGGTTTATCATTGACGGAAATAAGAGGACTGAAAGAACTTTAATTTTGACGGTGTTGGCAGTGTTCCTTTGAGAGCGCTATGATTTCAAGCTTCCACCATGCTATTTACAAACACCATCGAACTTGTTGTTTGCAAGGTAATGACGTCACAAGGGGGAACCATAGGAGGGCGCCACCAAAACATCTCGCCGCTAATACTCGCATCAGGCAGCAGCACGATACTGTAAAAGGAGTACCCGGAATCGTATTTCGCTCCACAAGTAATTAAGGGTGTTGCTGGCAAGCAAGTATAAGAAAACGCGTTTACTTTCCGAGTTAATCTAACTGGTGACAGAGGATCAGCTAAAGAAAATCTAGACGCGATACAAAACGCAAAACAAAAGGTCGAAAAAAAGATACCATGAAAATAACCGGCCTTGTGATTCCTCGCTCTCAAGCTTGCGAAGGACAGTTATTAAAGAAAAATTAATCTTGCCTCGATTATTTTGGTATATCCAAGAAACAGGGAATGTGTCATATGTCTTTTGTGCGTGCGTGATGATGTGCGATGCTTGGTTGTGGGCAGCCGTATGGGCAGCCGTAAGACAAGTTTAAATTTATTCGGGGTTCTGCTTTTTTTAGTAGGTGCGTGCCGGTGCCTTGCATTCTTAGTACTCTCGGATTTTTAGGAGCCCCTCGGGGCAACTGAAGCTTGTCGCGAGGGGAGGCGGTTTATCGCGTTTATGAATTTTTTCTTGTTTGAAGTTGCGGCGTCATACGCCCGCTCCGCTATGCCTTTGAACGTCATCATTCGACCCCTAATGACGTGAGGCCACGTGGAGAGGTACGCCTCGTCAGGTACCAGCTGCGCGCGCCGATAGTCGCCGGCGGACTGTACGTTTCAAGCTAAATGCCGACGACCAGGCATGAGATTCTGCAAGGCAGAAGATCCTCCTCACCATGGGGAGGAGGAAACAGGCAACGGTGGACAGGGTAAACGGAGAAAGAGGAGGAAGCGAGGGAAAAGTGGGAAAGCGCGAGCTGGCAGTCGGTCTTTTAGTTCGACCGGAACCGACGCTAGGATTCGATGCAGCCAATCAGACAGCGCCAAAAGTGCAATGTCACTGCGATAATTGTATTTGTAGGTTTCTTATCACCGACTAAATTAATCGCGCCCAATAAAGACGCCGGAATTCAGTGGCTGCTCCGGAATCCAGTGATTCCTGTCTGGGAGTCGTCGGACTCCATCTATGGAATCTGGTGACTTTCATGGTGGGGCCGCGTGATTCTAGTAAAAAGGGAGTCACCCGATCATGCTGGAAAAATACCGCTGATCCCCGTGAAAAGTAGTCGCCCGACTCCAGGCATGAATTTGGTCACCTGACGCCGCTGAGTGATCGAGTCACCATGCCCTATAGCGGGGCAGAGTCCACCGACTCCACTGAGCACTATAGTGCTCAGTGGAGTCGCTGTTAACGGTATCACCACGGGGACAACTCTGGACTCACCCGAAAAAAGTCAGCGTTGACTCTTTTTTTTTTTTTACATCGTCAGCACTTATGGGCTCTTCCCACAACCGGCAGTGACGTCCGTCGATGATGTTGTAGTTGGCGTTGTACGGCGTTTGTTGTCGCTGTCGCCAATGTCCTTGAAAAAGATCGCCCGCTGCCCGAGGGAATCGAACCTGGGTACGCTGCTTGCAAAGCGAAGTCGTTACCATCACCTTATGTTGTACCGCAGCGAAGGCTAGAAGCGCGAGCTCATAGCGTTGGCAGCTGTCCTTAATTTACTAGAGCTTGTGCCGCCGAAATTATGCTCTAGAGCAGTAGTCTCAAACTCATTTGAGCGTAGGGGCCAGATAGCCCACACTAGGGTGCCTTCATGTGCGCTTTGCTTAGGGTGGTGGCATCTCGCCATTTTGTCCCACACATTTATTTTCATTTTTTGTTCAGAAGCGCGTGAAAAAGCGTGTTCCTGCACGTGTTTGTTGCGCTGACTGTGCTATGGCGACATTTTGTTTTCGTCGACTTCTTTGTATTTTTCCCGTGAGCACGTGCTGTCGGCATCGGGTACTACAAAAAATGGCATCACCCTAAACAGAAGGATATTGAGGCACCCTAGCCGACACCGGGAAGGCCGAGGGCCAACGCTATACCCGTGCCACACGGGTAACTCGAATGCCATTTACAACGAATGAGATCTTAGCGGACGGCCAATCAGCGCGCGACACTCCGGGCGTGGCGCATTCCACGCGCGACAGATTGCGAGCTGATCCGCCGATCACACAAATGTCATTCGTTGTAAATGACATTCGAGTTGCCCGTGTGGCACGGGTATTAGATGGGGGGGGGGGGGGGGTCAAACGATATAAAAGAGAAGAGACGTCGTGTACTATGCTTTTTGAAAACTCAGTCTGGCCAGTGACTTTTTTCGATTTGATTTATTTATATGAGTACTTTGGGCCGTTGTGGCGTGGTGTGGCGTAGAGTTTGACGTTATTTCTGATGTCAAATTGTGGCGTGGTGTTTGACGTCGTTGTGGAGTGGTGTTTTGACGTTACCTCTGACGTCAAAATCATAAAAAAATACAATATCCCCTAAGGGGCTATATTGCCCATATGACATTGACCTGTGTCGTCGCTCGCTTCGATCGCAAAGAAGGTGGCACTGCGATCGAAGTGGCTTGGTTCCACCTGATCGCTATCCCCATTTTGAGGTGCAACTGAAAGCATGAGCGGAGCCTGTAGCTCGCCCCACTCAGTCGTTTCTATAGACCTTTTCTTTAACGGCGCCGCCATCTTGAGAATTGCGGCGCCGACGACGCCGTCTAGCGGCTTAGAAAAAGAAATACCGGCTAGTTCTGGCAGTACAGCTATCTGGGTAGGCAACGGTGTGGGTATGGGGGGAACTTGGCTAGACTTGGCTATGGTGGGCTGCAATAACTTGGTTGGAGCTTGTCCGGTTGAATCCAGCTGGCTACTCACAGGCCATCACCTTGCCTCCTCGAGAGAACGACGACGAAGACGGTGGGGTGTTTTGATTGAGTTTCCACAACGAAAGAATATATTAGCCATTTAATGTAGTCTATGCAGGTAAGCTCTCGGCATTTGATAGCTCCATCTTGAGTGGTGGCATGTAGACTTTTTCATAAATTTCACATACCATGGGGCTTGCAGTGATAACCTAATTGGACCACCTGCACCGGGAATTAAAATCGGTCCTCTTGTCGTAAACGAAGTGGTCGTGAGCTTAAACGTGACGTTGAGTCTGATACGAATCTCTCGCGATTCAAGCTCGCAATCTACTGACTTTATAAATAAGGATTCTTGGGGAAAATGCGAAGCTCGATAACATTGCAGTCACACTCGCGCTGCAGCTTTTTGTGCTCATGGCACACTTTCTGCTATTGCTCTTATGCTTTTTAAAATTATTTATACTTCCGACGACCACGCAGTAGTAGCCAGACAACCGTAGATTTTCGGAAATTGCAGCACGGTAAAAAGGAGCACTCGGAACTAACTCATGCCCGACGTCCGTTTTTAAGCCTTTTCGCCCATACTCTTGGCGGTTGCATACCCTGTGTCAGCGGGCAATCCAAAAATGCACCAGGTCGAGGGTACGTCAGATACTGGCTGGTTTGAGGTTATGCGAAAAAGGTCTATATCCTATTTCACCTTATGATGTACCGCAGGAAAGGCTGGAAGCGCGAGCTCCTTGCTCTGCGTCAGATCTCGGCGGCACAACCTCTCGTGCAATAAGGGCAGCTGCCAACGCTATGAGCTCGCGCTCCTAGCCTTCGCTGCGGTACAACATAAGGTGAAACGAAGTATAGTTCACTCTAGGGTGCCTCAATGTCCTTCTGTTAAGGGTGATGCCACCTAGGGTGCCTCAATGTCCTTCTGTTTAGGGTGATGCCACCCTTTGTAGTACCCGATGCCGACAGCACGCGCTCACGGGGAAAATACAAAGAAATCGACGAAAACAAAATGTCGCCATAGCACAGCCAGCGCCACAAACGCGTGCAGGGACACGCTCTTTCACGCGCTTCTGAACAAAAAATAAAAATAAACTTGTGGGACAAAATGGCGAGATGCCACCACCCTAAGCAAAGCGCACATGAAGGCACCCTAATGCCACCCTTTGTAGTACCCGATGCCGACAGCACGCGCTCACGGGGAAAATACAAAGAAATCGACGAAAACAAAATGTCGCCATAGCACAGTCAGCGCCACAAGCGCGTGCAGGGACACGCTCTTGCACGCGCTTCTGAACAAAAAAAGAAAGATAAAAGTGTGGGACAAAATGGCGAGATGTCTCCACCCTAAGCAAAGCGCACATGAAGGCACCCTAGTTCACTCTATACTCTGTTTCATACTTAGAATGCAACGCTGTCAGAACTACTGGCGCGAGCGTGGGGCTTGATCTCGTTGATCATTTGCACGCGTTCTCGCGCAAAAAAAGCCACAGATGAAGTCACGCGCTCGCGCCAGTAACTTTGACAGCGTTGCACGCTAAGTATGAAACAGAGTATAGGGTCGCTAAACTCGTCAAGCACAACTTTGTGCCCGAAGTTTGCGGAACGCGCTAATTGGACTCCCGCGACGCTGACGTCGCGCCGAGCGAGGTGTCAATCATTCGAACGCTCATTTCTTTGAGAGAGGCAGAATGTAGCAAAGTTCATCGAGGCGCGCGTGAGGGGCGCGAGGAGCCCGCTGATTGAACGGCTTCGCCGATGACGTAGCGCCCATTTGTCCCTACATCCCTACGCCAAGCTAAAATTAATGCTTTACAGATTGTCCCTAGGCGACCTGCTGACGCTCAAAATCCCTCCGAAGTTTGAGTTTGCTTAAAAAAGAAACCTCGTTTGTCGAAGTTGTCGCTGACGTCAAAGTGACGTTTCCGAACTTTGCGAGAGCCGTGGTTTGAGCTCGAGATCTTCGCTTCGGATCGAGGCGAAGTTAAACTTTGTCAACATGGCGGTGCCGTACGCTGCGGCCGAGCTTGTCTTCCGCCACCGTCGGCGTCGCTACTGAGACCACCGGGGACGCCTTTCAACTTCCCGACGATGACTTTCGGCGACAGTACCGGCTATCGAAAGCCGTTGAGCGTTGACTCTGCGACGAGCTTCGTTCGGCGCCCGGACTTCGAGGCGGCGGACAATCGCGTCTACCATGACCGTGGAACCACAAGTTCTTTGCGCGGTCCGGTTCTTCGAAACCGGTAGCTTTCAAGGCATTGTGGCGACTGACGAGCACCTGTCAGTCTCCCACATGACTGTGAGCCGGGCTGTCAGAGTTTTTTCGGCTGCCATCGCTTGTTTTTTTTTTTTTTTTCTGCAATATCCGAAGAGGTACTAATAAGCTGGTATACAATTCAGAATGTTGGAAAACAAACAAGAACCGGGATAATTCTTGGGTAGGTTCGAGTCTCCCGGCAGCCGGCAGAATTATTTCCCCGAAATTTTACTGGCAATCGTCACTCATTGGCGGTCAAATCAGTTCATCGAACGACGTGTCATCGACAGATCGTTTCATCGGCACGCGTTGTAATCACATGAAAGAGATTTTCTTCCGTTAGAGGTATATACAAATTGAACATTTTCACACCTTTATACATGTAAGTGGGGTGTCCAATAACTAACCCCCTAATAAGTGCAGCAATAGACCTTATAAAAAAATGCAAACCTCACACCTTTAAAAATGTGTGATTTTTAAACACGTTTCTTAAAGCGTGTAATAGTGCACTACACCTTTTTATAAAGATGTAAAACTACAATACCCCTTCTCGTCAGACACGTAGCCAGGGGGGGGGGGGGCATAAGGCCCGCCCCCCCCCCCCCCGAAATCTTCCATTTTGCTGGGGCCTCCTCTTTCCCTCCCCCTCATAGAGCACTTTGTCATGGGCGCCCCCCCCCCCCCCCCCCCCCCCTGAAACAAAATCCTGGCTACGTGCCTCCTTCTCGTCAAGGTGTAATTACCACAGTACATTCCTTTTTTGGGGTGTACACAGTGGCCCGGGACCCAATAAAATGACTGAAGAATTAAATTTCACAAACGAATCGCCGAAACAACATGTTGCTTCTTGGCGAGTGTCGAGGCAACTTCGGCCGATAACCGGCTTCAATATTGGCCGGATGTACGGTTTTGCGCCTCGTCCCGACATCCGGCAGGTATAGGTGTACCGATGCAAATACACGATTTATGTCTAATAGCACTGGCACCACTGATCTCTTATTAGGCTGGATCGCAGATAGAGGCCTGTATTGCTGGGGTCGAGCGGCACCACCGGCAGCCATCGCTTGACACGATCTAATGCATGCTGTATAGGAGAAACGGGAAAACTCAATTTTATTACGTTAGTAGGTTGTTCTCGATCATGAAACTTCTATCGTGTTTCCGCAAATAACAGTTAATATTGTGGGCAAGAATATTAAACGCGTTAGAATACCAATCTTGTTTAAATAAACGTTGTGTGGTTGAGGGTCGAGGGCGACTTTGTTGGGCGTTAACTGTGATATGTTTAATGAGGCAATGGCTACCGAGAGTTATTGTAGTGTCATCCGTGATCTCGGAGTCATCAGAGCTCAGCAAACGATAAGTTGGAAGGCCTTTACTGGGGACATTCGCATCGTTTTAACCGCTTGTACATAGTACTTCATGGTGAAAGCTTTTTCTTTGAACTGCTGTGAGGGCTTCTGTGACAAACTGAAACTCGGAGCGTGCCGTTCAGTCGCTGAACGTGCCGTTTATTTAGCAACCGAAGCAAGCGACGTCAGTAAAGTCGGTGGTGCTCCGGCCCATTTTTTTTTTTTTTTTTAAATCAATGTTCGAATGTTTGACGAATGTCTAGTTGATCTCCAAGCACCCGATATAATCATCGCAGCACGTCATAAAATACTGGCCCTCGCCTCATAAAATACTGGCCAAGCTTCCTATTTTTGCGTGTTTCTCCCTTAGACTTTCGTGTATTGCTTCATGGTGTAATACGCCAAAACAACAAGGACGAAAACGAAGGGAGAACTAGACGGGACGCGGCGTATTGCCTGTTGTCAAGCAATGGCCGCCGGTGAGGCCAGAGACGGGCTCCCGATCCGCGATCCAGACTTGCACTGTGAGAGTTCTAATGCATTGCACCCGCGGAGTGCTGCACGGAGAACAGGCCCCGGACGAACTTGCCGAATGCACCTAGTGCAGACTGATGCTGTCGCCACAGATGTTGTAGAAAAGTACCGACGTCAAACCGAAACTAGCGCCTTTTTGTTCGACGTGATGGGTGGAAATACGGGAGCGCAGTCGCTGCCATCGTTTATCTATAAACGTTGGTTGCTGCAACGTGTCACTTATATTTGCGATGATTTCCAATTAAGGCTGTCAGAGATATCTACAGAAGGCGTAAGTTTCCGAAGCCAGCTGACTACAAAACAGCATACACTTGAGAAAATTTATGGCACTGTACGCGCAAAAGCTTGCTTCGTTTTAAGCATAGTATTATGAGTGAACCTCTGAAAGGATACTGCTTAAATCTAGTTCTTTAGAATATCTAGCAATACGTTTCGTAAGACTTTTTTTATTTCCCTGGTGAGGGCATTGAGAACGAGAGCTTTCTCAAACAAAATACGACGGGGCAAGATAGCTGCCGTTCAATTATGACTGTGCTTGAGCCTCGGGCAACGTCTCCATGTTTAGCCTTCCCGGACGCTGAGTGAATGCGTCACAGGTTTCTGCTGTGTGAGCTATGTCGAAAAATGTTCCACTTTTCACCTGCACACAGATGATGCGAGATCTCGCGGCCTCTGTGTTTGTCCTGGGCCTTTCATTACACACTGGTAGGTTTCAGCGTCTGTACGGCGACAAAGCGACCCAAATCTTGCAAATAAAACACGGGTCGTCGATTCCTCCCTTCGTGGAATATCAGACGCTTACAATTCAAGCTCGCGTTTGAGTATGTGGCCCGCGGGACGCGATTTCGAGCAGAATACCAACTTGTTCTTTCAGCTCCGCTGTGCGAATGCCGCCTCGTAGCAGACGAACTCCCTTCGTCTGCTCTCGCTCCTCGCCTGGGCGAGGCATGACGGGATTGTCGGCGCTAGAGAGCTCAAAGACAACGTACAGCTATTAGCGGCGAGAAGTTTTGGTGGCGCCCTCCTGTGGTTCCCCTTTGTGACGTCATTACCTTGCAAACAACAAGTTCGATGGTGTTTGTTATTAGCATGGTGGAAGCTTGAAATCATTGCGCTCTCAAAGGAACACTGTTTCATACTTAGTGTGCAATGCTGTCAAAGCTGCTGGCGCGAGCATGGGGCTTTATCTCGTTGATCATTTGCACGAGTTCTCGCGCAAACAAAACCATATATGAAGCCACGCGCTCGGGCCAGTAGCTTTGAGAGCGTTGCACGCTAAGTATGAAACAGAGTATACAGCTGTAGTACAGCGAGCGGCGTGAACGCTCGCCTCCCCGCGCTGTCTCGTGCTCTCGTGCACCGCCTAGGGATCGCGGGGGATTTTTCGTCAAAAGTTGCGAAGTTGAGCGCGCGCAGGGAGGAGGAAACTTTGCGGCGTTCTTTTGGTCACTCCCCCCGCTACGTCAAAAAGCGAAGAATGTTTTGCTCCACGCGTTTAGCTACCTAGCACTGTAAATGCCAGAAACTCGTGCCGGGAGACGTGCTTTCACGCGGTCCTGAAAAAAAAAAAAAAGCGTTCGGAACAAAATGGTCAGACGTTTGTTCCCAACGCTTTTTTTCACGCACCCCACGGTGCGTGAACGGGATGTCGATGCCCAACGACGTCGCCGTGACGTGACGCAGCTATCGCTGTGATTGTACTCTGAATTAACGCGGGACTCCTACATTCTTTTAGAGTGGAGTTTTAAAGCATCTACAAAAGAAGTTGACAAATTTCATTACAAATGGGCAGTGCTTTGGTTACGTGTTTTAAAGGGGCCATGAAACGAATTTTGGACAGGAATAAATGAGTTTATATTGGGGTTTTACGAGTAGCATATTGTTTAGCGGGCCAGAAGAAAGAAGGTAGAAATTCAGAAACCTGATTTTCGGTACGAAAATTTGAAAACATAGCGGTTTTATTTCGTACCTCCTTCCCTTTGAAAGCTATCAGCCTTTTCCCTGCGATACATCCGAGGTACCCAAAGCACGTTACCCTGCCCCAATGCACGTCACACGACACCTGACCCCACTTATACCCTTCACCCCTAAGCTGACAGTGCGGTGGGAGCTACGCGCTTGCCGGACCAATCAGCCGCCTCCCTTTCATCACCTGTCCCCAGTCTCTGCGTGTGGGTATGCGCGAGGGAGCGTAATCACGTGGCAAAAGTGTGGCTGGCCCAACGAGCACGTAGCTTCCACAGCACTGTCAGCTCAGAGGTGAGCGGGGTGGGAAAAGCAACTTTTGTCGGATTTTCGAGCGACGGGCTAATCTTCTAAGCGGAGGATGGTAATGTCCGGGTACAGAAAGGAGGTCGGAACAAGGGGGAATTCCTCCTTTCCATCTTCTTGAACGGTTTGGTACGCTGCACGATTTCTGAGTTGAGGAGGGATGCTAAGAAGGAAAAAGTTCAAAAATCGTTTCATGGCCCCTTTAAGCCGCAGGCTCGTACACCATAGGAAGACAACGTGTTCGCTGCAGAGATGTTGTCATCTGCGGACAAAACTCGTACGTGTTCGAAGCGCTTCCTACATGCTTCGAACACGTCTGCAGATAGTATGACCATTGTGGTACAAGGAATGCCTTAGACAGTGTCCGCAAACCTGTCTCTTGTGTGATGTATCTGTAGTGTGACCACTGCTTTACACCGCATTCCCACCTGGCTCATGCATGAGCCGGTCCAGTGCGCCCTTTAAAGGACGTCTGAAGTCAAGCCCCTGCGCGACGCGAGAGGCAACAAACTATGCCGCATAAAAGCAAACCAACGACCCGATGAAACGATGGGGCTCTCCGCGCCCCCACGCACCTGGTATTAAAAAATATAGCCGCAAATAACGGCACGGGCCGGGCGCCAGGAGATGTGCGATCCAGTCGGCTGGAGAAAGAGGGGGAACGGGAAAGTGGGACAGGAGCAGCAGCGTCTCTTCTCCAAAAACCGATCGGAGGTCGCGGGCTTTAAATAAAGCCACGCCGGAAGTGTCCGTATTGTAGCCGGGGACAGAACCGGGCCCGGCTGCTTGTCAGCCTCGCAAACAACGGAGCTGCCGAGAGGCCCACGGCGACAGAGCCAAGTTTCGATTTGCCGCGGGTCAGTGGCAAAAGAGCCTCCATGCGGCTGTCTTGGGGTTGAGAAAGTCCCTCGATGCAATCCTGCCGGGCCGATATTGCCCTGTCACAGAGAGCTTAAAGGGCCCCTGCAACAACGTTTTTACTGGTTTTTAATTTCCACCGAACCTGGGCGCACTGAACGTAGTAACTTAATTTAACTTTTCTTTTCTCGAATTTCGCTTTATTTTAAAAGGTATAGGCTAATTAAAATTACAAAAAACAAGGAAAAAATAACCTCCTTCATGACGTCCTTGGTCGCTTGAGTGGCCGTGAACTAGAGGAGGGCTGGTGAGCTCAGCGAGCGCTCACGGCTGCCGCACTCTGTGTCGACGGCTCGAAAGGGCGCCAATAAAGAATGTTCTGGAGAGGCTGTATGAAGCGGGCGGCCAGGGCGGCTTGCATTGCATTCACTGCGCGATTAAACACTAATTCGGCATGACACTTCATTGGCCACAAACGACAGCACACGCGGGGTATACGATCAGTTCAGAACCGGAGCCACTTCGCGTTGCCATACCGCCAAATGGCCAAACCGCAAGCCAAACCTTTTCCCCGAAGCCATTTGCAACGGTCAGAACCGTTAGGATTCTCGAGCCCGTAGACGACCGCAGCGCCGCCGCGTACATCCGGAACCTTTCTACGCTCGCCACTCGTCGGTGCCCGATCCCACTACACATTTGTAGTATGCGCCGCCTTTTCCACCACTTGGTGGCGGGTATGTCGACGGGTCATTTCTTGTTTCCGTACTTTCTAAACTGCATTTGTTTCTTTTCTGATCTAAAATGCGGACGAAAACCACTTTTATAAATAACTGAAACGGTTCGTGCCACTTATATTTTGTATTTTGACTAAAAATAAGCTTTAGCGGCTCTGACCAGTAGTAAGCCCAGGACCAAAAACGTCACATTTCGCACGCTTTCGGCACCACGGGTCGCCCCCGTAGGTGGAGGAGGTTTCCGCGTCGTCCGGTTAAAATATGACGCACTGATATTCAGTTACTCTCTCCTTGCCCGCTGGCTTGCCCGAACCCCAAGAGACGTGGAAACCGCAAAAAAGGTAGACGCTTTAATGTGATTGCAGGGTTCCTTTAAAGGGAAACTGAAGCGGTACATTCTTAAAAAAAGGGTTCTGTAGTACCCTCCTTAAGGGGGTAACCGACTTGCACACAGGGCAACCCCTTTTGGAGGTATCGTTATCCCTTGCAGCGAGGGTGCAAACGTACCCCCTTGGTTAGGGTGCAACATTGCCTCCTTTTGGAGGCAACCTTAGTTACTTTTGGTGTTAAAAGTGCATCCTTTCAGGGTCAGCCTTTACCTCCTTTAGGGGGGAATTTCAACCCTTTTGAGAGGTAAGACGACGTAATTGAGGGCGCTGCTTTTACCTCCTTTTGGATTGAACTATGATCCACTTTGGGGTTAAATATACACGATGAGGAAAACAGCTCAGAAATCGCGGACTACGAAGAACAAACACGACAAAAAAGTGCTGTCCTGTCGTGTTTGTTCTTCGTAGTCCGCGCTTTCCCAGCTGTTTTCCCCATCCTGGATAACATCAACCAACTGGCCCAGTTCACCACTTATTACAGGTTAAATGCACACTTGATGGAATCACTTTTACCCCCTAAAGAAAGGTACTATGGCCCTTTGTGGTTGTGATGTTACGTGCTTCAAGGGTGGGCCTTATAATAGATGAAGACGGCCTAGCTCTGAAAGTAAATGGCAATGTTTTATTGTGGCTGTCACAAACAAAATGGCATAAAAATCAATTGCATGACTAGACATCTTGTAAAAATTCTAAGATGAAACCACTAAGAGCAAAAAAGGCATCTGGAACAACACTTACGGGGCTCTAGTTGTAGCTAAAGATGAAGGCAACCAGGACTGCCTCAGCAGGCGACGCGGCTTCGAGGTCTCCCTCCACTGCCACATAGCTGGGCGCCTCAGGATTAATTAGGCTTGAGCTGACAGCCACCGGGTAGATTGCACTGCCTGCCTGGAACCAAACAAATGTGGGAATCATGTGATATGAAGTTGAAACACATCATCCCCAATTTGATGAAACTCTGAAGGAGTATTAGATTGTTCTAAGACGCATTTGGAGCATTTGATGGGCCACTGATTCCAGCATTATAAAGCATCGACCATACTTACCAGACGTGACCAGTTTAACTGTTGACTAACTACCACTGACTAAAATTATCACATGGCGTGTGGTAATTGTAGATTAGTAAGCACTTTGTATTCACCGGTCATGTTTAAATTTGTCACCCCGATTTACTTAGGTGACTAACAAATCTTAGTCAAAGGGGTACAACTACTGTAGCAGGTTAGTATATACAAGTGCTGATTGTTGGGCGAGTTGGAATTATACGTGAGAAAACATGATTGCGCTTTAAGACAAGGACAGAGGAAGAACATACACCACAGAGCGCTACACCACATTAGCTACTCAGCACCACAGCAGATCCCTATGACCGCCAACCCTAACTGCCGAACTTTGGCAAATATGCAAATATGTTTGCTGAAGTTCTATGCCAGATTAAAATTGAATTTATGTTTTATTTAGACATGAGAAGAAGAGGACACAAGGACGAAAACACAGAAAGAGAACACACCGAAAAAGACACACTCAAGCGCCTTGTGTGTCTTACTCTAATTTATTTACTCGAAGTATACCCTCAATTTTCTCTGGAAAATGAATGAACACCACACACACAAAGAAAATATAAAAATCAAGAACCTCATTTCAAGTGCCCAAATGCGAACAAGAATATCAAAATAATATATCTGACTACGCTTACCTGCAGCTGCGTCCAAGGTAGCAGGCATCCAGTACCCTCGACGAAATCACCCTACAACGTTGACGCAGTAGGAAAGAAATATATTCAATCAACTTCAAATAATGCAAACGTAGCCATCTGACTTGCCTATTGCATGATCAGCTTTTAAAAATGCCTGATCACACGCAAAAAAACAATGTCAAGACAATATACTTGCTAGTCTCTCTGCCGGCAATAACTTAATGACCTTCTTCAGTAATATACTACTATTAATATTTGCGAAGCGAACGAATAATTTCTAACTGCCGGATGTCGAACTTTGGCAAATATGTAAATTTTTTTGCCAAAGTAATTTGCCAGATTAAAATTTAAAATTGAATCTATGTTTTATTTATACATGAGAAGAACAGCACACAGCACGGAAACACAAAAAATAACACCGAAAAAGACACACTCAAGCGCCTTGTGTTAAGTAACGAATGATTTTGTTAGAAATAAGTAAGATTTGTTTTAGAAAAGTCTATCTTTCTACAGTTGCGTCGGCATTGTTTTTTTTTTATCTGCCTATGTTTGTGTCCACATTTTTGGGCGTTTGCTCGCGGGCCCGCGGCAGGGGGTGAGAGCATGAACGGGAAGTCGTCTTGTTCACTCACGCGCGGGGGGCTTCGAGCGGCCGCGGGGCTCGGCAAAGACGAGTCGGACCCCGGTCGTTTACAAACGGATTGTGTTTCAGTTTGGGGCGCCGGAACATCGTGTCTCGGGGAGAGGTACTTCTGTCCGCACTTGTGGCTTTTAAGCGGGTGTGCTTGTGTCCGGTGTATTTCGCCGCTTAGTGTAAAATTGTCGCTTTTTGCGCGAGGTAATAACTTAACTGTGTGGCGCCAGCTAGGCGGCAGCGAAAGCATGTAGTGACTCTACACGGAATTTGAAATTAACGTGGCCACATTTGCCATCGTAAACCAACCAACGTCGTAATGTGTCCAGCGGGATCGAACAACTTTTAGTTTGTTTTTTTCTTATTCGACTTCCCGGGGGACTTCCATCGGGCGAACACCATCATCGGTCGCCACCATTCTGACCGACCGCCCCCTTCCCTGTGGAAAATTGACTGGCGCAGTCGACAGGATCCTGCTGACTTCCTGCGACGGGCAGTGAGCGAAAACGACGGCATCAACGGAGGTAGGCGGAGCGCACCTGGGCTCTATGCGACAAGTGTTTCGTCTGCTGGATTGCGGACAAGGGTCGCGTCTGCTGGACTGCGAACAAGGGTCCCGTCTGCTGGACTGCGGACAAGGGTCGCTCCTGCCGGAGTGAGGACCGTGGCAATATCTACGTGAGAAGCCCGGGGGGTACAGTTACCCAAAGAAGTCGTGGCGTCTGCTGGACTGCGGACAGGGCTCGCTCCTGCCGGAGTGCGGACCGTGGCAATATCTACGTGAGAAGCCCGGGGGGTACAGTTACCCAAAGAAGTCGTGGCGTCTGCTGGACTGCGGACAGGGCTCGCTCCTGCCGGAGTGCGGACCGTGGCAATATCTACGTGAGAAGCCCGGGGGTACAGTTACCCAAAGAAGTCGTGGCGTCTGCTGGACTGCGGACAGGGCTCGCTCCTGCCGGAGTGCGGACCGTGGCAATATCTACGTGAGAAGCCCGGGGGGTACAGTTACCCAAAGAAGTCGTGGCGTCTGCTGGACTGCGGACAGGGCTCGCTCCTGCCGGAGTGCGGACCGTGGCAATATCTACGTGAGAAGCCCGGGGGGTACAGTTACCCAAAGAAGTCGTGGCGTCTGCTGGACTGCGGACAGGGCTCGCTCCTGCCGGAGTGCGGACCGTGGCAATATCTACGTGAGAAGCCCGGGGGGTACAGTTACCCAAAAGAGTCGTTGCGTCTGCTGGACTGCGGACAGGGCTCGCTCCTGCCGGAGTGCGGACCGTGGCAATATCTACGTGAGAAGCCCGGGGGGTACAGTTACCCAAAGAAGTCGTGGCGTCTGCTGGACTGCGGACATGCTGGACTGCGGACAGGCTCGCTCCTGCCGGAGTGCGGACCGTGGCAATATCTACGTGAGAAGCCCGGGGGGTACAGTTACCCAAAGAAGTCGTGGCGTCTGCTGGACTGCGGACAGGGCTCGCTCCTGCCGGAGTGCGGACCGTGGCAATATCTACGTGAGAAGCCCGGGGGGTACAGTTACCCAAAGAAGTCGTGGCGTCTGCTGGACTGCGGACAGGGCTCGCTCCTGCCGGAGTGCGGACCGTGGCAATATCTACGTGAGAAGCCCGGGGGGTACAGTTACCCAAAGAAGTCGTGGCGTATGCTGGACTGCGGACAAGGGCTCGCTCCTGCCGGAGTGCGGACCGTGGCAATATCTACGTGAGAAGCCCGGGGGGTACAGTTACCCAAAGAAGTCGTGGCGTCTGCTGGACTGCGGACAGGGCTCGCTCCTGCCGGAGTGCGGACCGTGGCAATATCTACGTGAGAAGCCCGGGGGGTACAGTTACCCAAAGAAGTCGTGGCGTCTGCTGGACTGCGGACAGGGCTCGCTCCTGCCGGAGTGCGGACCGTGGCAATATCTACGTGAGAAGCCCGGGGGGTACAGTTACCCAAAGAAGTCGTGGCGTCTGCTGGACTGCGGACAGGGCTCGCTCCTGCCGGAGTGCGGACCGTGGCAATATCTACGTGAGAAGCCCGGGGGGTACAGTTACCCAAAGAAGTCGTGGCGTCTGCTGGACTGCGGACAGGGCTCGCTCCTGCCGGAGTGCGGACCGTGGCAATATCTACGTGAGAAGCCCGGGGGGTACAGTTACCCAAAGAAGTCGTGGCGTCTGCTGGACTGCGGACAGGGCTCGCTCCTGCCGGAGTGCGGACCGTGGCAATATCTACGTGAGAAGCCCGGGGGGTACAGTTACCCAAAGAAGTCGTGGCGTCTGCTGGACTGCGGACAGGGCTCGCTCCTGCCGGAGTGCGGACCGTGGCAATATCTACGTGAGAAGCCCGGGGGGTACAGTTACCCAAAGAAGTCGTGGCGTCTGCTGGACTGCGGACGAGGCTCGCTCCTGCCGGAGTGCGGACCGTGGCAATATCTACGTGAGAAGCCCGGGGGGTACAGTTACCCAAAGAAGTCGTGGCGTCTGCTGGACTGCGGACAGGGCTCGCTCCTGCCGGAGTGCGGACCGTGGCAATATCTACGTGAGAAGCCCGGGGGGTACAGTTACCCAAAGAAGTCGTGGCGTCTGCTGGACTGCGGACAGGGCTCGCTCCTGCCGGAGTGCGGACCGTGGCAATATCTACGTGAGAAGCCCGGGGGGTACAGTTACCCAAAGAAGTCGTGGCGTCTGCTGGACTGCGGACAGGGCTCGCTCCTGCCGGAGTGCGGACCGTGGCAATATCTACGTGAGAAGCCCGGGGGGTACAGTTACCCAAAGAAGTCGTGGCGTCTGCTGGACTGCGGACAGGGCTCGCTCCTGCCGGAGTGCGGACCGTGGCAATATCTACGTGAGAAGCCCGGGGGGTACAGTTACCCAAAGAAGTCGTGGCGTCTGCTGGACTGCGGACAGGGCTCGCTCCTGCCGGAGTGCGGACCGTGGCAATATCTACGTGAGAAGCCCGGGGGGTACAGTTACCCAAAGAAGTCGTGGCGTCTGCTGGACTGCGGACAGGGCTCGCTCCTGCCGGAGTGCGGACCGTGGCAATATCTACGTGAGAAGCCCGGGGGGTACAGTTACCCAAAGAAGTCGTGGCGTCTGCTGGACTGCGGACAAGGGCTCGCTCCTGCCGGAGTGCGGACCGTGGCAATATCTACGTGAGAAGCCCGGGGGGTACAGTTACCCAAAGAAGTCGTGGCGTCTGCTGGACTGCGGACAGGGCTCGCTCCTGCCGGAGTGCGGACCGTGGCAATATCTACGTGAGAAGCCCGGGGGGTACAGTTACCCAAAGAAGTCGTGGCGTCTGCTGGACTGCGGACAAGGGCTCGCTCCTGCCGGAGTGCGGACCGTGGCAATATCTACGTGAGAAGCCCGGGGGGTACAGTTACCCAAAGAAGTCGTGGCGTCTGCTGGAATGCGGACAAGGCTCGCTCCTGCCGGAGTGCGGACCGTGGCAATATCTACGTGAGAAGCCCGGGGGGTACAGTTACCCAAAGAAGTCGTGGCGTCTGCTGGACTGCGGACAGGGCTCGCTCCTGCCGGAGTGCGGACCGTGGCAATATCTACGTGAGAAGCCCGGGGGGTACAGTTACCCAAAGAAGTCGTGGCGTCTGCTGGACTGCATACAGGGCTCGCTCCTGCCGGAGTGCGGACCGTGGCAATATCTACGTGAGAAGCCCGGGGGGTACAGTTACCCAAAGAAGTCGTGGCGTCTGCTGGACTGCGGACAGGGCTCGCTCCTGCCGGAGTGCGGACCGTGGCAATATCTACGTGAGAAGCCCGTTGGGTACAGTTACCCAAAGAAGTCGTGGCGTCTGCTGGACTGCGGACAGGGCTCGCTCCTGCCGGAGTGAGGACCGTGGCAATATCTACGTGAGAAACCCGGGGGGGTACAGTTACCCAAAAGGAGTGGTGGCAGCTGACAGGTGGTTCTGGGCGTCATCTACGTCGGAGAACAGGACGACCTGTGGCTTCACCTGCGGACCGGCGAAGCATCTTCAGCGAGCGGCGAGCCCCAAGAGGAGAGACGAGATCGTCGCTGCAGTGCTGACCTTCGTTGTGGTGCCGGAAAATTGTGCGTTTTTTTGTGTGTGTGTGTGATGTTTTTTTTTTTTTTTTCTTTTCGGTCAACGGAGAAGGAACCGAGACTTCCGGACGACGGGCACGATCGCCACGCCGAGTGGGGACACTGCGGCAAGTGGGTGGCGGCGACTGGAGGAGCAGCTAATTGGATGTCGCCAGACAACAGTGGGTGAGTCCCTTGCCCGTTTTCTCCGAGGTTCACCATGACCAGAGAGAGCGTTGGCTCGCGGACCTGCGGCAGGGTTTGCGAGCTCTTTGGAACGCGCAGGTCTGGAGACACAGATTCAAGTATAAACTAGGTAAAGCAATTTGTTTTTTCTGCTGGCTTTTTGGATTTGCTTGCCTGCAGCCACAGTTAATTTTTTTTTTCTGCTTTTGTATAAATACTGGTCATGGTGGAATCTGGAACGTGCGGGTTTGGGTCTCACCGGGCTTTGTTGTGTTGTTTTTTTTTCTCTGTCGCCCAACAGGTCTTTTCGCGTGGGATATAGCTCCTTTGTTGTTGTTTTTGTTTTTGTATGCTACGCGTCTGTCTCGGAAAGGGGGACAGATGTTGCGCGAACAGCAAGTGTTCTTGCAACATTCTTGGTGGGGAGGCGTTAAGTAACGAAGGATTTTGTTAGAAATAAGTAAGATTTGTTTTAGAAAAGTCTATCTTTCTACAGTTGCGTCGGCATTGTTTTTTTTTTTTTTTATCTGCCTATGTTTGTGTCCACATTTTTGGGCGTTTGCTCGCGGGCCCGCGGCAGGGGGTGAGAGCATGAACGGGAAGTTGTCATGTTCACTCACGTCGGACCCCGGTCGTTAACAAACGGATTGTGTTTCAGTTTGGGGCGCCGGAACATCGTGTCTCGGGGAGAGGTACTTCTGTCCGCACTTGTGGCTTTTAAGCGGGTGTGCTTGTGTCCGGTGTATTTCGCCGCTTAGTGTAAAATTGTCGCTTTTTGCGCGATGTAATAACTTAACTGTGTGGCGCCAGCTAGGCGGCAGCGAAAGCATGTAGTGACTCTACACGGAATTTGGGTTTGACCGTTGGGGAATCGGAGGGGGGTCACGTTGACAGCTCGCTGATCATTGGGTAAGACTGTACCACGTGACAAAGGGCAAATTTGAAGTGATTGGTCCGTCTCTGGAGGGGAAGGAGGCCCCTACGAGTCTAGAAAAGGGCTGCCGAGAGGATTCTCGGGGATTCGGTTTTTGAGATCAGGAAGATTCGGCTGTTGAGACTGGGGCTAAAGTATGGGTTTTAATTTTGGGAGTTTTGTAAATTACTGTTGACTTGTTGTCGTTTTGTTTTGAAATAAACGTGGCCACACTGGCCATCGTAAACCAACCAACGTCGTAATGTGTCCAGCGGGATCAAACAACTTTTAGTTTTTTTGTTTTTTTTTTCTTATTCGACTTCCCGGGGGACTTCCATCGGGCGAACACCATCATCGGTCGCCACCATCCGCACCGACCAGCCCCCTCCCCTCGGAAAGTTGACTCCTTGTGTGTCTTACTCTAATTTATTTACTCGTAGTATACACTCAATTTTCTCTCGGAAATGAACAAACAGCACACACACAAATAAACATAAAGATGAAGAGTCCCATTTCAAGTGCACAAATGGGAACAAGAAAATCAAAATAAAATATCGCACTAGGCTTACCTGCAGTAAAGAGTGTTAAAGGGAAGATGGGGCACTCCTGCATTTGCACTTGTATTGCGTTCATTTGGCCTTTAGAATAACAGATATCACAATTATGTTTCAGTGCGACGCGCCGAAGAGCCATAAGAGCAATTTCAAAATAGTGCTGAAGCCCCGCCTTCCTAGCCTTGGGCAGCCAAAAGATCCGTCGATGACATCACGTACAGCGACTGTCTTTCGCGTTTTCTCGCGTTTAACAATACTTGCGCAGCAAATTGTTTGGGTATTCGGGTTCACGGAGTAAAAATACACTGGAATTCACTTCTAACTCATTTTTTTCAAGAAGCTCCGTAGCTTCCCTTTAAGAACTGTCACGAGATGCGTCCAAGGTAGCAGGCATCCAGTACCCTCGACGAAATCACCCTGCAACGTTGCCGCAGGACGAAAGAAATATAATCAATCAACTTCAAATAATGCAAACTTGAGCCATATCTAACTCACCTACAGAATGAGTAGACTTTTAAAAAATCCTGATCACACGCAAAAAAAAAAAGCCAAGACAACACTATAATTGCTAGTCTCTCTGCCGGCAACAACATAATGACCTTATTCCGTAATATACTACTTTTAATGTTTGCGAAGGGCACGAATAATTTCTAACTGCCGAATGTCGAACTTCGGTAAATATGTAAATATTCTTGCCGAAGTAATTTGCCAGATTAAAATTGAATGCATGTTTTATTTAGACATGAGAAGAACAGCACACAAGGACGAAAACACAAAAAAAAGAACACCGAAAAAGATACACTCCAGCGCCTTGTGTGTCTTGCTCTAATTCATTTACTGGAAGTATACCCTCACTTTTCTCTTGGAAATGAACGAACAGCACACACACAAAATCAACATAAAAATCAAGAGCCCCATTTCAAGTGCACAAATGGAAAAAAGAAAATCAAAATAAAATATCGGACTACGCTTACCTGCAGTAAGCAGTGTTAAGAACTGTCACGAGATGAGTCCAAGGTAGCAGGCATTCAGTACCCTCGACGAAATCACCCTATAACGTTCCCGCAGGACGAAAGAAATATATTCAATCAACTTCAAATAATGCAAACTTGAGTTATATCTAACTCGCCTACTGAATGATCAGAGTTTTAGAAATGCCTGATCACACGCAAAGAAAATGCCAAGACAATATAATTGCCAGCCTCGCTGCCTGTAACAACTTCATGACCTTATTCCGCAATATAACACTATTAATGTTTGCGAAGCGCACGAATAATTAGCTCAGACATTTATATTCGGTATTTCAAGGTAACGTGATATTTTACCAAACTATTTATTAAAGCTCGTTAAATTAAAAAAAAAAAAACACAAAAAACGTTGATATTAAAAACCAGTGTGTAACACTGACTTTTACAAATATCAACGACGTTGAGAATTAATCGCGCCGGTTGGTTGGTGCCGCCAATGAATGCCTGATCGACTACTGCTCTGCGAAAAAAAAAAAAAAAAAAAAAACCACGTTATGAGATTTTCAGATATTTGATCAGATCCTCAATTTAACGTCCGACGCGACACACCAACGGCCCCAAAAAAAGAAAACCTCATACCCCCTCACGCCTTAAACGTAGGCGACCCCCGATTCAAAAGGCGTCTTGTCGCCCGGCCGCCCGGCTCGCCGATCCGCCGCTCTCCCCCTTCCTCCACCCGCACACACATACACCGGGAAAAGCTGCTGGCTACGCCACTGGTTAGCGTATGTCAACCTTCTAAATATGCGCTAGTGCATGCGACAGTCATTCCTGTTCTTGCTCTTTATAAACTTCTATGGTCTAAACAGTGTCTGCGTTCGCGCCACACACTAATTTTATCGAACGCTCGACGCCTTCAAACGTGCCAACATGTCCGCCAACCCTTTGTCTAAGAAAGACGGGGGTCGCCTTCCCGGGCGGTCATAACCGATGCCAACTGCCCCCCCGCGCAGAACATTCCCTTACCTGCATACGGTGCACACGACTTGGATCTTCGACTGAAGTCAATGCAGCGCTCTCGGTGACCTCGTAATAAGAGACTGAGCTGAACAGAACAATAAAGAACGTTCCTTCGCAGGACGCCTCCGTCGAACGTTCGAGAAGAAAGACCGTTATGCCGTCATGACCGGGAGCGTCGGCGGGAAAGGCCGCGCCAACGCTCCCGGTCGGCCGGGCAGGCGCTCTCCCACGCGTGCGCGAAGAATGACGTGTCATACGAGGAGACCAATTAGCGAACTCGTTTGCGCCTTCCCACAGCCAATCGCAGCGCCCAGGCTCTGGCAGTGCCCAAACAGGTGCACCCTCAGGGAGGTAATACTTGCCTCCTTGGTGCTCCTTCGCGGCGAACTTCACCTGGTAGCACCACATTCTTACTGTCTGCTGCGCCTGAGGAGGTAACAAGTAGAGCGCTTCCCCCCTGGCCGGGAGGAGGGTGGTAAAGGCGGTCTGTTACCTCCTTTTGGTCCCCTTTTTTCTCAGAGTGACTGTATTTGAGAAAAACAACAACAAAAAACTCACTTAAGTTGTCTTCGTTTGGACTCAAGAATATTGATATTATTTTTCGACTTTGTGCCCGGAGGCTGCATAAAATCATTTGCAAAGACCACTGAAGCCCCTCCTTCCCGAAGCGTGACGTAATATCCAGAGTTTTCGGAATCTCCGCTCTCGCGCATCTTCAGAGCCTATCAAAGTTATGCGCGCGCACTCTCGTTATTTAAAAAAGGCCAGAAAAAGATGTCATTACTGGTGTCAGAGCGGGGGAATATTGACTTCTCCGTTTCCTTTCGTTCTCAGTCCTGTGGGTTTCGTATCTAAACCTGGAATATGTGAGAAAATATAGGTTAGGCAAAACGAGAATGTGTGTCAATCACGCATTTTTCGTGAAGACCTTCCAGTGGCGTGGTGAGCTCAAAACGATGTTTTAACGCATACCAGAAGTAACGACATTCAAGATGGCTGTATAAACGATTGCAAACAAGGCGACTGGCCGCCGCCATGTCACTGCTCGTATGGTCAAACCAGTGCAATAGACCGATCTCACCGGCCAGTTTGACTACGCCACCGCTGCCGCAATGCATCGAGGGAACTTTAGACTTTCTGCACGTGCGACAACCCCGCTGGAGCTCTGCGCGTGTAGAGCACGAGACGGCACAAGCCCTCTCGTGCATTTACTTTTGCCTCCTGTGAACTAAAGTTATGGCGGCGCCACGCATGCACCGAACTGCTTGGTGAGATCGGTCTATTGCAACTTGCCAAAGCTATGCTCAAGCGCATCCTGCACGTGCGTGCACTCATGGGGCACCAGTCGGGGCGCTATGCTTGCAATTGTCTATACCTGGCAGTGACAAGCTTGCAATTGCACGCGCTGCCCACACGATCGGCCGCGGACCGATCGATCACGTGATGCGCGGCCCGCGGGCCGTCCGGCTGCAATGAGCATCCACACGGCGGACCAAAAGAGCAGACGACAGTGTGAACGGTCCGGTCTAACCCTCGACCTCACAGCTCCGCCAAACGCATGCAGCCAGCTGCTTTGAGGCTATTTGTAAGGAGCCAAGATAGAGGTGGAACGAAAGAGACGTTTGGCCGCGGTGGCCCTGGCGTTGACTATTGTGGACGAGGAGGACTTAAGTGAACCGAAAAGGGCATGCTGGATAAAGTCCTGGATGTCCAGGAAAGATCTTGGTCTGCATATTCAACTCTTTTCGCCATGCCGCCATCGTCGCACAACAAATGGTTCGTCTTCTTCGTCTTCAACAGTTGGCGCCAAAAGAAAGCGACTTTGGATTTCGATTCCAATACAAATCAACAAAAGTCAGCTTGTTGCCAGACTTAACGCTTCAATTATACTAAAAACGCCGCGGTCCGCCGCCAAGGTCCGGGCGAGAAAAGTCGCTTGGCATTTCTCAGAAGCGCGGGCCACGGACCGCCGGCGGACCTCGAAAAACGGTGACGTAAGATCACGTGATGCGCGGCCCGCAGGACCAAAACAGCAATTTGGTCCGTCGTGTGGATACACCTTTAGCGGCCGAAAGATCTATACTCTGTTTCATACTTAGTGTGCAACGCTATAAAAGCTACTGGCGCGAGCATGGGGCTTGATCTCGTTGATCATTCGCACGCGTTCTCGCGCAAACAAAACGATAGATGAATCCACGCGCTCTTGCCACTAGCTTTGACCAACTCTACTAGATCAGCTCAGATGACAAGCTCCGCGTTAGCCGCGCTTCGGAAAGCCGGCCCCCTCCGTTCGCGCGAGCGTGGTGGCGCAGTCGCCGCAGCCCGCCCGGTCCTCAAGGCCGGCCAAGCTCTGGGCAAACTCGGGGCGCTGGCTTTTTAATGCGAAATCAGGCGGTCGGCGGCACGTCGGCGGCCCTTGCGCACTTCTTTTTAAGAAGTAGACTCTGCAAGTAGATTCTGCTGCAGTCACGATTGTAATTATGCACGCTAAGGATTTCTTCGATTTTTACTCTATAATTCATCGAATCCTGAGTGGCTACAGGGGTTTCTTGAGGAATTGAAATTGAGTGTGTGTGGGGGGGGGGGGGGGGGGGGGAGGGGTCTATATTCTTAGGGGGGGAGGCATTGAGAATAGAAGAGTCGTTGTGAATTAAGAAATTAAGGGGGTGCCTTCAGAAAAACAAAAGGCGGGGAGGGTTGTACACCCCCCCTAGGGTGTGTGTAGGGAAATCGCTGGGTGCCTAGCTTTGGGTCTGGCTTCCGAGTGCGATTCTATGTTCGTGTAATATAAAAGTACACCGGGATTTATATCATAGTTGATATCTCTCATATTCGTCTATTACCAGCATCCACAAGAAGGAGCTCGCGTGCGTTGTCAGTGCCGTATGCAGTTCTCGATAAACGCTCCCACTTGTAACAAGGAAATGAACACAATACGTTTTATGCCTTTTATTTCTTACCGCAACAAATCTTCAGCAAGGCTAAAATTGCGGATGAATGCTGTGCAACGTTTATTTCTTTTTGCATGTAAAAAATCGCGAGCAGAATGCAGAAACACCAGGACTAAAAATACCTCTAGTTGGCGATCACAGGACCCGATCTTTCTTGTTTGCTACTGCCACATTCTCCGTCATCTCTCGATTGATGTATCTCGCGCAGAAGAGCATTTGCGTTACAACGAAGAGGCATTGCAGTTCTCAAAAGTGGTATTTGCACCCCCGCCTTCCTATGTCGCATTATCAGGGTAGCTAAAATGTCTTTATTTTGGCTTGAGATAGATCGCAGAAACATCACGAGATCAACAAAACAACATTATCATTTATGGACCACTGCAACGTTAGGAAAATAGTAGTTAACATAAAGCGAATTTAAATTAACGCGCGCTTATAAACACGTCAACAAGCATGTTGCTGTCAGGCACATGGAGCATGCATACACTTACACAAATGAACTCGTTTCACAGTAGTCAACGAGGCTGTCTCACAATTCGTGTGCTGTTGCCGCGTAGCTGTAACAGTTACTGTAAAATAACGGTTCTAATATCTACCGCACGTTCACAGGTAAATCTACAAATATACACACACGAATCCGTGCTGATCAGTTGATTGGAATTTGGAAGTGATGCCTCGATATTCTTACCCCTTACTCACACGTCTCCGAAATAGCACCCACACGCAAGAGAGCGAGGTTGTCACACACGTAAAGAACACACGAGAGGAATAACTCAAGTATTTTCACCAGTAGCAGGCCTCGACGTAGCCGAATACAAATACAAAAACAGTCCGATTTTTTCGAATGACGAAGACGTCTTCAAATTGTCATTCTTTCCTAATGCGGCTTTGGTATGTATGCAGCAGTTTTAAGCTTGAGCTTCTGACACAGACACAGAACACCAGAAGAGGTAAGTCCACGGTATTTTAGTTCGCAGACGACCAAAACACAACGGTCCATGTGCCGGAAACCATGAACGATAGACGCAGCCATTTCTCCGTGCTGCTTGCCTTGGTGCCGAATGTCGGAAAGCTGCCAAAACTAAGAAGGCTCAGCGGGCGTGCATTTACCTCAAATGTCCCAGGAAATGTTGTCTAAATCCGGACATTATCACACTGGCAACAGTCCTTAGTGATACACTTGTACGAACCTACAGAAAGACAATGTTTCACGGCGTATCCACGGGTACCGAGGCCAGTAAGGCTCAACGGGTCGGGTGGGCTTGGACACGAGCGCCGCTACGCGGCAGTGAATGGCAGCGCGTCAGTTTGTTCTCGGAGTTTGTCAACTTCTCCGATCCAGTAACGTTGGCTTTGACAGTGTTGCACGCTATGTATGAAACAGAGTATTGCTGTAAATGAAGTCACTGGATCCTGGGAAAGTATAGCGCCAAGCTCCCCGTATGGTTCCCATCTTGGTCCGTGAAATGAGCAATTTCTCCTTGACCCCTCCGTTCTTAGGAACCGCTCATCATCGATTTCCAGGAAAACATAACTGCCATATGATCAACTTCCCTCTGCATTCTTATCGGCTGCAATCTTATCGACTGCAATCAGAAGGTGCGCGGGACACGCTCTGCGTTTGTTGAGCCGTCAGTGATTATAGCCCTTAATAACAGAACAATGTGATAGCCTCGTGTGCAGGCTGCCGTTGGGTCTAAGCGGCGAAGGAGGTAGAATATTACCGGTCTGAGCTTGGGCTATGTATAGTTCTGTAGCTTTTCTGGCATATCTCCGCATTATACTATAAACTACATAACGAAATTGAAATCGACGATATTCCCCGACATGGGTCCAGTTGACTACTCGTTTGGAATGTCTCTCTTTGTTCCTTAGAGTCCTGAACCAACGGCTTGAGTTGGCTGTATACGTTACAACATTGAACATGGATTGACTTAGCACGGAGGAAACTTTCCAGGTTTTGTGGATTTATATCTTCAATTCGTCGAGGTGTATCGCGGCGATTCCGTTCGAACGTCGGTAGTCATCGTCGCGCTTAAGGGATCTTATGAATTTTTGTGAGCGTGATAGAATGTTCTATGTGTGAGTACGGCCACGTTGCTCTATGCGTGGTAGCGGTCATGTCTTCACCAATCAGCCTTGTGAGTGGAGTTTAATTTTTTTTTTCATCTTGCACACTTGGTAGCTTCCAAACTTCAGTCGCTTCGGAAACTCTTTGTTTTACTTGATCGAGTACCACTTGCCCATGTCATATATTTGTATATCAAGTGAATGGTTTTACTCTCCACGCGTTACCTTCTTAATAAAATTGAATGGCGCCCTTATAGTCTAATTTTTATTTGGAATGTTATAAACATTATATGCTTCAGAAGTACTCCTCGAGACACCATGCTTCACAAACGTAGAAATGAACCCAAAAAGAAATAAAACATTTGCCGGCTTTAAGGGGGGGGGGGGGGGGGGCTTTACCGTCCTTCTAAGAGATACTGACATACTCACACACACGCGCATGCCCGCAGACACGCGCCGGAAAAATACCCAACCAGTACATACGCACAAACAAACACACAGATGCGCACGAACGCATGCACGCACACACGCATAGAAAAGCAAACGCACACACGCAGGCACGCACACAAATACAGACGCAGACGCGCACAGAAAATAATGCAATCTCGTTGGTGTCCACTCGGTTAGTTTGGTCGTGGTCCGGTTGCCCGACGAACCGCAGATTCACCAAAAGAGGCGAGCTTCGGTCTGTCGGCCCACGGAAAGCGCGAATCGGCGCCTTCGCTCGACCGACATAATAGATTCAGCAGGGTTGCGCGTACCAAGGGCCGAGCGAGTGAGGAGCAAATCGAATCCAGAGCGAGACAAACGACAGGCTCGGAGGCCCAAAGACGGCAGCCACGGGTATGTGTACTTTGACCCCCGCGCTTGCGGTTCCTTAGACCCGCAAATGCCGCATTGGCCGCGCGGGTTGACAGACTGGAGCGCGGCGCGCCTCAATCAAGCGAATTCGAAAGAGGAGTCGATGAGGATCTGGAAGGAATCCCCGTCGACGTGTGGGTGAGTTACAAAAGCGCAAAGGGAGACCTTTCCATCGCATATCATTCGGGCGAAAAATGCTGAGTTTCACTGAGCTGTGGCCGCATGCGCAGCGTCTGATATCCCGCGCAACGGAGCTACAGCGCATGCTCAGAAGGCGCTCCACATCCCAGCAGACACATATAGACGCTTTACAGCAGCTTTGCATGGGCGCCGCCATAACTGACCTTCAGTTTTTGTTCCCTCTTATTCCGTTCGCTCTACTTCATCATTTCCACAGCAGGAGAGGTTATTGCCATTTTAAGTGTTACTGTGTCCTTCCCCTCAACATAGGCCGTTGTGGAGACTCGTCAATGCCCGCTTCAGTGGCTCGGCATCTCGGTAAGACAAGAGAAGGGCGGCTATGGCGGCTCAATCTGGCGCGTGTGTAAAGCGTCTATAGGAGGTATTCACTGGCCGCCATATTCGAGGTCACTGTTTAGAGCGCATGCTCAGAACGAGCTCGCATTAATAGGCTGCCAAAACCGGCAATCTTGGTGGTGCGGAATGCACGTGGCGAAAGAACAAGGCTCTGTAAAGGCTCGTTCGCGCAGTTGCGTTCCAGTGCGACTGCAACCACTTGTGCCTCGTTAAGACTACTTGCGTCGAGCTGTTGCTATGGCGACACTTACGACGAGCCTATGGGGAGGCGCTGTGCTGCACGACGCAACGCGGGGCAACGCGGTCGACGCAACTGCGTGAATGAGCCTTTATACCCCAACGTCGATCGTACACAAACGCGGCGTAGCGGAGCGCACACAGATACTGATTGGTCGCATATATCGAGTTCCTGTCTCCGGACAATGAAAGACGCGCATTCTGCGCTACGCCGCGTTCGCCGCGTTCACCGCGCTCAACGTAAGAGTATAACGGAGGCTTTAGTACGCGTATGAACGCCGAACCCCGGCGTCCTGGGTTTCTCGTTCGAACACTGAGTTGAAATAAAGGCTCTTGGGTCTCCCCACTAATAACTCTGCTCAGAGCTCGGCGTCCTCCTCTCCATCGGTTTCTCGCCGTATCCACTGACGGACTTGTGAGAGTCCATAGTCACTGAGGGCGCAAAGCGGGTTTCACATGCAGCGATTTTGGCCCTAGAGCGGGCTGATTTCTGCCGTCGCGGCGCTCTGGCCAGCCGCAGCGGCTGAGCGGCACGGTTCCACCACACTCTAAAATAAGCCCGTGCGTCTACTTTCCCGCACAACACTCAGAGAGCCAATCAGCGCAATTTACGGAGGCAGCTCACCGAATGACGATGCCGAAACATATGTTTAGACCAAAAAACGCTGTCTGAGTTGTGACATTAAGCAATGCAAGCGTGACGTTTTAGCATTGCTTAATGTCACAACTCGGACTGCGTTTTTTGGTCTAAAACATATTTTTCGGCATCGTCATTCACTGAGCTGCCTCCGTAAGTTGCACTGATTGGCTCTCCGAGCGTTGTGGGGGAAAGTAGACTCACGGGATTTTTTTAGAATGCAGGTTGGAAATTTTTCGCCGCGGCAGAGCGGCAGCTTCCGCGTTTGCCACTCACAGCGCGGCGGGAGATGACGTGACAGGAGGTGAAACATTGCGGGAAAGCTGGCGCTTAGGACGGCGGCGTTTTTACGTTCTTGAAGCAGACGACAAGCAGAGAAAGTACGCAAGAGACTGGTTTGCGGTTTCTTTTTTCTGGTGGATCGAGCATTTTTGCTTCAGCAGTCGCGTCGGAACTGTTCAAGATATTATGGAGGAGGGGGATTGCTGTCCCCTTACTCAGAATTTGTTTTCTTAATGATTTACGCGGCTCTTTTTCATTTTCCTCGCCTGAGTAACAACTGTAGCGAGCGCAAGAGACGCTAATCGGAAGCGGCTTGTGCGAGCACTACTGAGAAAAACAAAAGAAGAACTGAGCGACATTGACGAGTCTGTTCCAACACAAATGGTCACACCAAGTAAGACTGGATGTATCGCGCCAAGTTCAATGAACTGCTTATCAGTGAAGTGTCGAAGCGTCGGGTTATTTGGGACGCGCAGCTCAAAGAACTTAGGAACAATGGTACCAAAGAGAAACTCTGGGAAGACGTGACTAAGGCCGTCTAAGTGATCGACAAAACCAGTACGAAACCACTGCACTACTACGTGTTTTAACGCCGTCCAGGAGGTTCGGGTCGTCCATATTCGACATATCAGTTGGAGTCTTTATTTCCGAGGAAGGCGCTGCCCGTACTGCTGCCGAGAATGATCCGAGGTTTCATCCTCCGCGACAACAAAGTTTGAAAAAACAAAAAAGAAAAAGAAACATAAACAAAATAAGATAAAGGTTTATTTAGTATTTTAAAAGCTTTTTTTTGTTTTATTAGGGTCAAATTAAAGGTGAAACTGAAAACTGAGGCATTAAAATTGTTGTTAGAAGCCGCTGTAACCGACTGTGCGCATCTGCTTGCAGCAAGCAACATCGGCCATCGCAAATATAGAGTTATTACAATGAAGCCTGGTTCAGACAGTTGCGTTTGACTGCGTTCGACTGCATTGCGGCAACAAGAAACCAGGACATCCCTGCTGCTTATATCGCGCGCCAAGGCGATTCCTTGAATTGGATTCCACGCTTCATACGAAGCACAGATGTGCCGTTGACTCGCTTTTGGTTCTCGACGCAACGCAGTCAGATGCACTCAAACGCAAGTGTCTGAACCGGCCCTAAAGGGGTCATGAAACGATTTTCCTACTTCTTCCTCCTTAGCTTTAATCCTCAACTCAAATGCGAATTGTAAAATAACGTCGCCGTGACATTCTTTGGCACCGGTGCGATGACCCCTAGCTTTCACCGTGCTTTTTATGCACACCATAGAACTTGTCATTCTCCAGTGACGATAAGTTCCGTCAGGGCAATCATTGGCCACGAACGCGAATCCGAATATTCGTCGACGGATTTATTTTTGACGAGCGCATACGTCCGAGTGACGCAGTTCTCGTGTCCAATGCGTGAGCTGGGCTCGGCTGACGTCAGGTTGGCACCGCTGACGCGCTTTGGGAACCGCGGATGTATCATAGTGAAAAGGCGGAGAGCTTTCGAAGGAAAGAAGGTACAAAATAGTCCGCTATATTTTCAAATGTTCGTACCGAAAAGCTGGCTTTTGACTTTCTGCCCTCTTTCTTTTGGCCAACTAAACGATATGCGATTAGTAAAGTCCCAATTTAAAATCATTTATCCCAGCCCAAAATTCGTTTCATGGCCCCTTTAACTCTATGATCCCAACGGCAGAAAACGGTCATGTGAAATGAAATCTCGCGATCCGTGCCACCGCGCCGCTAGCGGCAGCGATTTCGGCCGCGAAATCGCTGCATGTGAAACTAGCTTAAGAAACACAGGGCATGGTGAGCGTCTTATATTATCGCTCCGCAGCCGACGAGGTTGCGATATTAGCCGATCACAACGCCCAATCACGAAGCGTGATCATGATAGGCCACGCCACACCCGTTGTCTGTTGCTGGCTTTTCTACAGACAGTTGTTATCCACTGTTTAGCCTTCGATGCCCGGCGTTGCCCCGCAGCCACGACTCAAGAAGGATCTATTTTCGTCGGCGTCACGTGCGCCACAATAAATGTAGACCGCCCTCTGTCGCGAAAGTGAGTATATGTGCGCTTAGCAGTGGAGCGTCGCAATACATATTCAAATCATATCGCTAGTCCTTTCAAGCCAAAGCCGACAGTGGACACGAGGTATGATTGTGTGCATTACTCGTCTCGAAACTGGGAGAAGGAAAACGGCCGCAAATATTGCAAATCCAGTTACACCTTTCTCTAGTGTACAAAATTCGAAATGCGTATGTGCCTTCTCCCAGATCGTAACCGCTCACAGTCGTTCGACTTAAAGTAGTGCTGCGAATGTCCAATGCTATCTCACGAGCTATATTTAAAAAAAAAAGAAACACGTTTAGGAGAAAATGTGAGTTGACCAGATGTCTGTTACTCTGTGTGTTCTAAAATCACTTCAAGTTTTGTAGGTCTGCAGTATTTCAAGTGATGTTTTTGGCATGAAAAGGTAAATTTTCAAATAATTGTATATCTATTCATTCTCTCGTGCTTACATGTTTAATTGAGGGGATCAAGAACTTCGTTCCGTATTTAGAGACCGGCTATTTCAAGACAAATGGGGGGTTGTGAGCTGAAGCATGAACACCCGAAGATACGACCTGAAAATTTAAAGTGTACATGACACTTTTAGTGAGAATAAACCTGTTTTCTTTGCTCTTTGTTTCTCAGTATGGAGGGTACTTTAGCGATGGAAAGTGTTCAGTCGGGGTGGCAATTCTAGCGTTATATTTTGATGGCCTTCAGTACTCTCTCGAAGTAAAATGTGAAAGAGTGTCGTGTTCGGCTAACCCTGCCGTGCAGTGCACGTGTCTTGTGAAACTACGGTGGATATAATAATATAAACTAACGCTCGTACTATCATCATGTAGTGCGAGCGAAGATATTTCCGAATCATCATGTATATATTTCCGAATTTCACGTTTGCACGTTAAAACTTGAACCGCTGCGACCGCCTTATCAGACACTTCAGTGACCCCGATTCCGAATGCGCGGTTGGAACATTAACGATATATGTGTCGAGCGTTTCAAGACACATTGAATGTTCAGCTCATATCGCCTGTCTGGACACTTTGTTGCCGCCCGGTGCGGAGAAACCGTTTGAACGTTTTCCCGCATCCTCTCCGAGAAAGGAGACGTGATGGGCGTACCCCTCGATGGGGCATCGCCCAGCGCTCCGCCGCCGCCAAGACAAGCATTGCCGGCCACCGCTGCGTTTTATGGCCCTTCCGTCGCCGCAATCTCCGTGCAGTGGCGCGGCGTGTGCCACCTAATTGCCCCCAAAAAAATCGTAACGGATACGCTGTCAGAATAAACCTCGCATTTTGATTTCGGCCAGTTTGTTTTTAACGTTTTCGAAGCTTATGGGCGCAAGATGGCTCTTAACGAGATGGTAGTTTTTTTTTTTTTCTTTAATTGACAGTGCTGAGAAATATCGGGTTACGGCGCTTCGTTACTCAGTCATTTGTCATATTCCAGCATTTTGTAGCAGAAATTGCGGGTTTTTTAATCGTTTCGGTTTCTAGAACGTAACACTTACTCGAAAGCAGGTCTACCCTTTTCCGCACGCCCACTTTCTACAAAATTTCGCGAGGGTCAATGAACCTTCCGCAAAGCGTGCAGCGTTTTCCCCTGTGCCGAAAGGAAAGCTCGAAGCGACGGAGGCGAGGGAGGAAACGCGGGCGAATGGGGGAGGTCAAGCTGGCAACTGCGGAATCCTCTTTTGCATTCTTCGGTAACACATGGTGGATGCTGCGAGGGCAAGGAGGAGTGTTCAAGAAATAGCGCGCTGTTTATGGGTATTTCATTGTGAAACCATTCAGAAAGTAGCGCGTTGTTTGTAACGCGTCACGTCTGTTTCATACTTAGCGTGCAACGCTGTCAAAGCTACTGGCGTGAGCGTGGGGCTTGATCTCGTTTACCATAGCACGCGATCTCGCGCAAATAAAACCATAGATGAAGCCACGCGCTCGCGCCAGTAGCTTTGACAGCGTTGCACGCTAAATATGAAACAGAGTATATATTCTCTCTCTATTCGCGACTCCAGAGTAGGAGACTCTACCCACCGGCAAAGACGTGACATTTAGAAATGGGGATTTCACACCTGTCGAAAACGCGCAGCGAAAACTTCCGCGGCCTGGTGTCAAAAATGTGAAACGCAGGAACGGGGATGTAATGCGCACCATTCGAGTCGCGAAGTGCAGTTACCGCGCGAGCTCTGAGCTCTCCGGACACGCGACGCCGAACGATGTCGTTCCCGTGCCGGCGCCCCCTGAATGATTAAGCGATCCGCGAGGCCTGGCACCTTGCGGCTACTTCCCGTTTCCAGCCCCAAAGGCCGCGCTTCCCAGCGACCCTCGAATCCCTCTTGGGCCGTCGAGTCCCGAGAGGGGGAGCCAGGTGTGCCCAGATGGCCTAGGGAGCCTAGATTTCAGAGAGAGAACAACTCGAACCAAGAAGAGTGTCTGCAATTTAATGGCGGACGCCTCCTGCGCCGATTGGTTGCAAGTGCGCATGCGTTGCGTCGTCGTCGCGTGGAAAGGGGGAAATCGGTCGGAGAGGAAGAGACGTTTGCAGACGATCATCGCTTCCGTCACCACCTCGCAGCTAATACTGCAAACGCGACTCATGAAACAGGCGATACCGATCGAGCAGTTGGCAACACTCTGGAATCTGGGCACACTGAGATGGGCGCGGAGGTACGCAGACCTGCCGTTTCGTGAGCTCGTCGACCTCGTGTGACTCCGTTCGCCCTGGGCTGGCAGTGCAGTGGAAGCTACGTGGAAATGGAAAGGAACGTGATCACGAGGCGACGAAGACCGACACGTACGTCTGGTGCAGCGAGCATGGAGCTTCCGCCGCACCATAAGCTTAGGGCTAAAGAGAGGTATAGCGTATTTACTCGAGTAATAGCTGCACTATTTATGAACAATGCTTTTGCGTCTACTTTCCCACAGAACACATATACAGCCAATCATTGCGTTGCGCATAAATAACACAGCGAATGACCAGATCGAGAACATGATTCTCCAGACAAATGCAATCTTCACAGATGATATCTTCGCACGAAGACGTTATCTCTGTCCTGTAAGCAGCTGAAATCATGCCTTCGATAGCGGTGATTGGCAATCTGCGTTCTCCGCTGAATAGCGAAGCCTCAGGTTTTCTTCATAAACAGTACGGCTATTACTCGAGTAAATACGGTACTCCGTGTCACAGTGCAATGACTCGCGGGGGGGGTTTGAGCCACACCAGCCCATCCAGTCATGCTCACGTGTGACGTCACTACGCTCCGCATGTGTGGTCCTACCTCTCCCTGTGTGGTCACGTGACATTCGCACGGTATTGAATTGGCCCAGTTGGCTCGTGGCGTCTGTTAAGTACGGAGAAATCCTGCTTATTATTTCAGGTGATTTTTGTTAGAAAAGTTGATTTTTCCGGAGTTGTGTCGGCGTTGTTTTCCTTTTTTTTAACTTTCTATGTCGGGTTCGGTGTTTTGGAGGGAGCTTCCGCGGGGTCATCGCGGAGGAGGTGGGAGAGCCTCCCCCGCGGTCGTTAAGAGACGTCTCGGGTTTCGGTGCGGAGAAAGCCCGCGCTTGGAGCTGCGTGTGGTTTTTAACCGAATGTTCCTGTAGATAGAGGGTTTCGCCGCTTAGTATCAAATTGCCGCTTTTTACCCGATGTAATAATTTAGCTGTTGGCGCCGGCCAGTCTGCGGAAAATGCAGAGAACGATTCTACAAGGAATTCGGATTTGGCGGTTGGAACGCCAGGTTGACAGCTCGCCGACCATTGGGCAACAGTGTACCACGTGGGAGTGGTGAAATTTGAAGGGATTGGTCGGTCCCTGAGGGGAAAGGAGGCTGCTACGAGCCTACAAAAGGAGTGCGGAGAGGATTCTCGGGGATTGGCTTCGATTCGATTTTGGGAGACTGGGGACAAAAGTACGGGGTTTTAATTTTGGAACTTGAACTCATGACTGTTGAGTTGTTTTGTTTCGTATAATTTTGGAGTTTTAACTCATGACTGTTGAGTTGTTTTGTTTCATAATAAACGTGGCCACACTGGTCACTGTAAAGCCAACCATCGTCGCAATGTGTTCAGCGGGATCGAACAACTTTTAGTTTTTTTTTATTTCATCTTCCTTGGGGCTGTTGTCATCGGGCGAGCACCATCATCGGTCGTCACCATCCGGACCAGGACGCCCACCCCCAACACGACCGGATCCTCGAGGAAGTTGACTGCGTCCTTTGCAGTCCACCGCAAGGTGAAACGCTCCTCGTGACCTCGGAAGAGGAAAGGGGAAGGAAACTGACCTCGCCTTCTATTAGGCTCCTCCGCCTCTGATACGTTTTTTTTTTTTCGTAGCGGAGTTCCCTTCGGCGTTTTTTGTTCTGTTTATTTTTTCTCGTCTCTTTGGTAAATTATGGACCCTCACGATGGAAGAAGCGAAGTAGCAGTCTTCGCATGCGAAATCGCGAACACGGATACGCTTTTAGATCGTGTTTCTTTTCAAGGTGTTCGCATGAAAGGTGGAAAGATGAAATCATTTGCCTACTCTTTTTACTAGCTTGCCGATCACGGCATATTAAAGAAGGAAAGATGAGATACGCCCCCCCCCCCCCCACGTTGTACTAGCTCGGCGTTCAACGCTCATGATTAGTTATGTATAACTGTGGGTATCTTTAAATATAAATAATTTTTTGTTTTGTTTCTGGAGCCCAAAATCTATCGCATATCGGCTCTTCAATTTAATACACCTAAGCATAAAAGCAAAAAAAAAAAAAAAAGCAGTGAAGACTTTTAAAGTTTTAAATGCACAGAAAAACGTAAGTTCTGCTGGAAGTACGCCTAGATTACAAGCAGACTGCAACATCTAACTAAAAAGCGGCACGAAAAATTGTCACGGAAATGTCAACGTGATGTGAAACGAGGCTGCTGTAAGATCTCAGAATCAGAGAAGGCGGAGAAGTATTATACGTATTGTCAACAAACATCCAGACAAATACAATGTCTGCTAGATCATCGAGGAGCATAAAAGTTAACTTTGCTGATACGCGAAGGCTACTAAGTGACACAAAGCATCATTAACTTTAACCTTGCGCAAAACTTTTAGAAATGTTTTTCTAAACCAGAGATGTCAACAAATTCAAAATCGCCGCACTAAAATCAAAAGTATGTTAATTGATTAGGAGAATAATTGCTAACTTTCAAATTTCGGCTTTACCCCTTCCCTTCTTATAAAGAGGGCAAGGCAGAAAAAATACACCAGAGAAGCGTCGCTTGACGGAGCGTGTCCTTTCCGTCAGCAACAGAAGAAAATATTATACGAAGCGCGAGATTATACACACATTCTAACCACCAACAGCGCGGTGACAAACAGGCGAAAACAACATGAACAGCACTGCCAAGAATCATACATCCAAAACCTGAGAGCAACGAAGGCTGCTGCATTCACTGGCATCTTAAGAAACCCAGGGTGTGTTGAGTCCCGATCTTCTCATTCTCGCTCCGTAGCCAATAAGAGAGCGGCCAATAAGAATACCGAAGGAAGAATGACGAAGGAAGGAGCTTGATCATAATAAGCCTCCTGTTTGTTAGGCTTTCATTGATTATAGTGAAAACTCTCGTTTTATACCATTGTAACGTTTTCCTTTGAGCTTCTCAAGTCAGGTAACGTAGTTCGGTGAATACGTACGAATGTAACGAGCAGAATTTATTCGGGCGACATCATTTGAGAAGTGGACGTTTCTGGCGTCAGCTTTTCGGGTAGGCCCGATCTAAAGGCCAGGGAAGAGCAATTAAGGAAGATTTACGTCCCAATAAGAAATGGGGAATTAACCAAAAGATCGCGCGGCAAGGGCGGTCGAATAATAGATTAAACAGCTGATCACGAGAAAGCGCAAGGAAGGGTGGACAGTGCCCGACTGAGGTGGCCCGAGAGAAGTCCCGGGGGTCAATCCATTCGACTACATTAGATGATTCGTGTTTGTGTACACTGTCAAACGCCTTGCTTGTCTACCGCCCCGTGATGCGATCGGACTATAATCACTGCTCTTCCTTTAATCAGTTTAGCCAATGAGAGGGGCGAGTCGTGTCGCGATCCCAATGGTCATGACGTTTCAGCAATGAGGCCCACCGTTTTACTGCCGAAACTTCACTGCCATTGGATCACGATACCGATCACTCTTAGTATTAATTAAACTGCTTCAAAGAAGACCAATAATTGGTGTTCTTAGTGCACCGAGATGCGGTATTCACTCCGGAACGCCAACAGTATAGACTACAAAGCAGTGCTCGTTGAGTGTCGAAGGATGTACACTCCAAGAAATGCCTGCGCGTCTACTTACCCGCAAAACACTCGAAGAGGTTGCATTTCTTTAATGCCAGAAGGCAGACTTCATTTTTAGGTTTAAACAGATGTTCCGTCTCCTCATTCGCTGAGCTGATTTCGTAGATCGCAGAGATATGCCCTTCGAGTGTTTTGCGGGTAAGTAGACGCGCAGGCATTTCTTAGAGTGATGCAAAAGGGCGCTCTGCTCTGACCAACAGTGAACAGATTCAATACGCATTAACACACGCGGGATTGGAAGCCCCGCCTGAAAAATTCTGTTCCTATTGGAACCATTCAACTGGCTTGAAGTCCTCGCCATAAATGAAAGCAGATAGATCAATAGATTATATATTTATTTTGTATTTAGTTCACTTTTTTGCCAAGTCTTCGACGAAAGAAATAATACTTAAACAGGTAATGGCTCAACAAGCATGACTTTTTTTTTATTCTTATACCGGGTGGATCAAGGAGACGGCAGGCTCTTTTAATCGACCGCAAAATTCGGTTTCTTAACCTATCGCGCTACGACTTTGTGCAGCGCTGCCCACAGATGGTGCATTTTTTTTTGTAAGATTTGCAAAGAGCAAACTTACCTGAGGAAAAAGTAAAGAAAGAAAAAGGCTTAGCTCCTATGGAAACGCAGCGACGCCACCGGTCTGCAAACAACACGGCGCCGTTTCGCACGGGAGACAAGAGAGGGCGCAAGCGGTCACGACGCCAACTGCTGCCAACGAACGGGCAGACGACGCCGAGAGCCGGCGTATTTAGCAGACAAGGAACTGCAGTTGCTTGTTGTTACCGCGCCTGTAATTGTTTCCGCGACTGTCGCCGCCTGCGGAACGCGCGCTGCTTTTGAGTCGAAAAGATTGTCTGCTAAAGACGCTGGCTCTCGACGCCGTACCCATACAAAAATGGTCTATGGACGTTTATCGAAAATCCTATGGTGAGCTATCACCTTCTATAGCCCTCTATGGTCAGCCATAAGAAACCATAAAACACGCTATAGACACCTATAGAAATATCTATGTCTTCAAAGCTATAGAATCTTGACCATTCTGATTTCTATAGCTGGCTAAAGAATAATTTATGGCTATGCAGCTATAGACTCGCGACTATTCAATATCCTTTAGCGAGCTATAGAAATATGTATGTCCTTAATGCTATAGATTCGCGACTATTGAATGTGCTTTAGCCGGCTATAGAGCGGTGTATATCCTTAAATCTATAGACTCTCGACCATTGAATTTTCTTTAGCCGATTCTATAGTGTTTTATGTCACCAAAGCTATAGGCCTCCGACCTTTCAATGTGCTTTAGCCGGCTATAGAGCGGTGTATGTCCCTAAATCTATAGACTCACGACCATTCAATTTTCTTCAGCCGCCTCTATAGTGTTTTATGTCACCAAAGCTATAGGCCTCCGACCTTTCAATGTGCTTTAGCCGCCTATAGAGTGGTGTATGTCCCTAAACCTATAGAATCGCGACCATTGAATTTTCTTTAGCCGACTCAATAGTGGTCTATGTCACCAAAGCCATAGCCTCCAACCTTTCAATGTGCTTTAGCCGGCTATAGAGGGATGTATGTCTCTCGAGCTATAGACTGGTGACCATCAAATTTTTGTTACCCGACTCAATGGTGTTTGATATTGCTTAGGCTATAGGCCCGCGACCTTTTCTCTTTTACTGCAGATGTAGGAAAGTGGAAGACAGTCATTCATGCACTCGATCGGGGCGAGAATTTTCTTAAGCCAGGTTAACGGGCCGTACGTCGCCGCGGCTATACGCCCGCGATCACAATAGCGTCCTTAGCTGCCTATAGGACTATTGCAGTTTTGCCGGCTGCTTTACCTGCGCATTGCCTTATTTCGGCGTCGACGTCATGTCAATCTTCCGTTTTTTTTACTCTAATTATTTGTCTTTTCCAGTGTATTTTGTAAGTATATGTATTTAGTAGCGCGCCTTCTACTTTCTCCGTGTCCCTGCCATGTTTGTATTTCTTTCTGCCTGCTGTATTAAATATTTTTAATGTTTTTGTGTATATTTCGTCGTTCTCGACGCGGCGTCAACGAACATAAACCCGCTGCTTACGCCACTACAGAGGTGAGCTCTACTCTTGTCACGACGGTCTATCGCGCTATAAAGTCGTCTACTGGACTCGAATAAAGTCTCGAGAGGGCTGTTTCGAATGCCGGTGCACATGTCATCAGTGTAGGTAGAGCAACGACGGTGTAATCGCGACGCGACAGCCGACTGCGCCTCGATCTGGCCGGCCACGCTCGCTCTGTGGAAATGTAAGCTTGGGACTCTCGAGCAGTGTTAGCTTACTGAAGATGCAAGACGCTACTTTGTCGTCGCGAATCCTTTGCCCTTCGAATGGCTGCGAAGCCGTTCCAGCTCCCGGCGTACACTACGCAGCGTCATGATCATCCCAACAACCGTTCGCACAGCATCGGAACCTTCCGTCTGCGAGCGCCGGCGGTTTGTCGTCGCGGGGATCATGTTCGCGGGAGTTCATGTTCGCGGGGGTGCATAAAATGCTCCAATTCAAGTCGCGACGATAAATCGTCGGCGCTCGCAGATTGCCATTAGGCTCCAGAAAGATTGCGATGCTGCGCGGGCGGTCGCTGACAGGCGCTGCTGCATAGGGTACGCCGAGCACTGGAACGTTTTCGCCGGCGTTCGCAGGGCAAAGATTCTCAACGACAAAGCAGCGTCCTGCATCATCAGCAAGCTAACGCTGCTCGAGAGTCCGACGTTCACATTTTATCAGAGCGAACGCGGGCAGCCAGATCGAGGCGCAGTCGTCTCTCGCTTCGGGATTGCTGCGTCGTTGCTCTGACTAAACAATTGACACAGTTCTCTCGAGACTTCATGAGCGCTAAATAGGCGCGTCTATAGCGCGATAGAGTGTCGTGAAAACAGAAGAGCTCACCCCGGCAGGGGCGTAAGCAGCGGTGCAATGTCCGTCGACGCCCGTGTCGAGAACGGCGAAATACAGAGTGTCGAACCGGAACCGAACCGAACCGAAAACCGGAACAGAACCGTTATTTTTTGCCGAACCGGAACTGAACCGAACCGAAATCTTCGCCGCCATCTTGGAACTGAACCGGAACTGAACCGGAAAAAAATATAACGGTAACCGGTTCAAAACGGTTCACGGTTATTTGTTTATTACAAAATGAGTGTTTGAGGAGTAAAATGGGCATCTGCATTGCTATATAGTGATCAAATTGTCATAAACCAAATTGCAATGTATACGAAATTGTGGTTTTCGTGGCGCTTTTGTATTGGCACTACGATTAATCGTGTCACGTGGTCACGTGACGTCATGGTTTCAAGACATGCTGTCAAATAATGTCACGTCACGTGACCCCGTGGTGTAGTCGCATTACTCACCGCGTCAAGTCGACTTAAATTCAGAACGTCAAATTCCGCCTCTCTTCTCCAACGTTTCGTCTGCTCCTTCCTCCCCGGCTTTCTTTTCCCTCGCCCTACCTTCTTGAGTGGCAACGGAATATAGATGTATTAGCATTGTTGACACCGTGACGTAACATACCATCACTAAAGCCCCTTTATACAGAAAAGTAGCGACATCCTTTGAAGAATGCCGCCTGCTATTTTGGGCCAAACGAGGCGGCCCTGTACCGTCGACGCGAGGGTGTAAAAAAGGAAAACATAAAGATAACAGGTGTGCGCGTCAGAGGAGGAGGGAGAAGGAATGCCTATGCTGTCGGAATGCAGTGCATACTATGAGCTCATGTCGCCAATCAAATAACACCGACTGTGCAACGTCACGGCTTTCATCGTCTTTCTTTGAGCACATCCTTCGAGGCTGGTAGACAGTGACGGTGCGCTTTTAACCTGTATGTATTTGCGTGTCTTTCAGCCTTTGACTGCGCTCTGACTCAAGTATAGGAAGGCCGTGTGCTATCTTGGTCCAAACCAAGCGGCGCTACAGTCGACGCGCGGGTGTAAAAAAGCAAAACATAAAGATAAAGGGTGTGCGCGTCAAAGGAGGAGGGAGGAGATGTCGCTACCTTTTTTATTCAGGGGCATTAGCCATCACAACTTTTCACCGCTAGTCGTGCGACACCGTGACGTACTCAGTCGTCATGTGCCTGAGCCGAGTGCTCGGGTTCTTGACAATCAGCATCTCCAAACATTCGATCGTGTTGGGTCGTGTTCAATCAAAGATGAGAACAGCCGTATTCTAATAAAGCCTAAATCTCAACCAATGCTTTATTCTCTGCCACCCCCAGCGCACGACTATGATGAACGCTTGCGGTATACAATTAGCGTCAGATCACATTGCCACCTGTTCTAATAGCGAGTTGAAGCAATACCACTTAGAAGATAAGGCCTGCGCATGACGTTTCGTTAGTACATCCCCGAACCGCCCCAAGCGGCAAACAGGCTGAAGCTTGACGAGAGTATAAGCCACGTCGCATTCACTGGCGGCCACAGCTGTGTGTGCGACTGCCGAGCGGGAGATGATAGCCAGCTTCCAGTTCATTTGCAACGTCCATGCGAACACTCCGTCGGCCAGGAGCGCGAGCTAGCACGCGCTCCTGGCGTTGAGACGTTCATTTCTAGCGCGCGCGCTCGTTCTGCGGAACAACGCTTCAAAGCAGCGACCTCGAGGTCCTCAAAAATTGCGTTCAGTGCCAGCGTCCAGCGTCCAGCTAAGGGCTTTGCAGCCCTTCGCACAGCAGTAAGGCATTTTCACTCATGCATTTGACGCTCCACGTGAACGTCTAACTTTATCGTATGCTACAGCAACAGACACTTGGCGTGAGCATCTGTTTCATTACCTGCTACACAAACCACTGAAGCAGGCGACGGAGCAGACGATGTTGCACACGATGTAGCAGACCAGTGGTTCTTAATCATCGATGTTTCGCGGACCCCTTGTGGATCGGCGGAGATGATTGAGGACCCCATTCGTGGTGAGGGGAGGGGCAAGGTATAGGTTAAAAATGATAATGATTTAATAAATGGATTTTACTATGGGCTAGTGTGAAGTAGACTTATTTTATTGACATACACACGAGATAATTCGCCCGAAAATTTAACAATTCCTTCTCGATCTGAAAAAACACAACTTTTATTGCCGGGCTTGACTGATGAAGCAGGTCTTCGCGGACCCCTAGAATGCTTTCGCGGACCCCAAAAGGGTCCGCGGACCCCCATTTGAGAACCACTGTAGCAGACGATGGTGCCCATCCGGGCTAGCTAGGGGGCGCTGAGGGGATCTACTAGTGATGACGTTAAGAGGAGGAAATGCGCAGGCCTTTTATTCTAGGTGGTATTGGTTGAGGAGAGGAAAGCTGTTTCTTTCCTTTATTTTTTGTGCGTCTGCCATTGAGCAGAGAGGAAAACTAATGGATGTTTTTGCAAGCTATCAACGTCAGGGATTACCTCTTAGTGGCATTTGCTGAAAGTGCAAAAACTGTTACATGAATTATTTTACATGTACACATCATTGAGGCACTCAAACATGTTTTCGTTGTTGTTGAATTGTCTGAGAAACTTGTCCACGAGAATAGAAGCATTGAAAAAAACTAAATATGGCTTATTAATCTGACGATAAATAAAACTACAAGTGTGTATGGCAGGGATACCTGAAAAGAAAGATTCTAATGGCCTTTGAGGGGCAGCCGAAAGTCGGCAGCCGCTCAAATTCTCGTAGTTTTGTTTAAACTTCAGTTTTTGGATGCAAAATAAACGAAATTGAGAATTACTGCTAACAAATGACAGAAATATTATTGTCGAATTGGCACCCCCAAACAAAGGAGGGAGTCTCTCAGAAATGAAAAGTATTTTCTGGAGGAGAATCGTCAAATTATCAAATAGAAAGAAAAGGGGGGGGGGGGGGTTTAAAAACCTACTGTGTTGTAAAGGTTCCGCTGCTCCGCATCTTCGCCACAGAGCAGAGAGCGTGATCCTGCAAAACGACTTCGTTTGCGAAATCACTCGTGCCAGAAAGCGCGTTTTCGTGGTGCAAGGCGCTCGCGTCGTTCCTCACGACGCTGCACCAAGAAAGAATAATTTTTGTTTCTGAAAACATGAGTAGCACTGAGCGCGAACCTTCTGCAGCGTGCATTTTGCACCTCGGGATTTGATTTTCTTAGCAAAAAGAAATCTCTGACCACTCGCATATATACTTCGTCTCACCTTAGCATGGACTAACTGCGAAGGCTGTGCAAGCGCGAGCGGCCAGCCTTGACTGAATTGACTGGAGCACTCGCTGCACGAGCGCCGGTGCAGCCGCCGAGGCTTCATTCGAAGCAACTATTAGCGGCGAGAAGTTTTGGTGGCGCCCTCCTGTGGTTCCCCTTTGTGACGTCATTACCTTGCAAACAACAAGTTCGATGGTGTTTGTTATTAGCATGGTGGAAGCTTGAAATCATTGCGCTCTCAAAGGAACACTGCCAACACCGTCAAAATTAAAGTTCTTTCATTCCTCTTATTTCCGTCGATGAAAATCCCCTTTCCGACGTCATAGTCAGCGTTCGGCCAATCGTGGAAGGCCGACCACAGCGACGCTTTCGGTCGCGCACGGGGCTAATAGCTCGCGCTTTTAGCATGCGCGGTTAACAATAGTCCATGCTTAGGTGAGACGAAGTATAGTGCGATGATGTCACGTGCAAACTATGTTAAACAGTTCAGTTTTCTGTTGAAATGTGATGTTCTCAACACAATACTCCGTTTCACTTTAAGTGTGAGCGTATTAAAAACTAAAAAAGCGAGCTCCGGGCTTTCAGCGTCCAAGCACGCGCGCTCCTCCAGTGCAAGTGGTCGGGACCAAAGGCTCGTGCTTGTAGCATAGTAAAGTGGAGATTTGGGCCAGTTGGTTCATTGCGAACAAAAAGCGCCGAAAAAATACAGGGACACAGACGAAGAGAAACAGGACAAGGCGCACTCTCAACTGCATTTTATTGAAACTTCACACGTTATATAGCCACAAAAACCCTGTTTACCCTATCTGCTCAGCCCGCGTTTCAAAACTTCAAACTCATTTGTAGATAAAGATACGGACGTGTCACTTACACATTTATTCTCCCTGGTCCTAATTTCATATGCCTCGTGTAATTCTCGCGACACTTTATCTTTGTACCTAGCCGAACTCTTAGTGTTTGTTTGTAGCATAAGCTGCATCTGGACTTGAGGGGGCCATGCAAAGCGTTTCTGGACATTATTTTTTTTTAATTTGCATTGCTTTCGCTCCAATTAGTGGCTGGGACTCTAGCAACACAATAAACATCAAATAAACAAGAAATCTGGCGTATTTTGAACATAATAGCTGAAAAAGGTTCAGAATTTTGAGCGCATTTTCTTTTGTTGATGACGTTATTGGTCTGAGCCAATAGAGAACCTAAACGACAAGAGCGTGAAACAACCATGCGCGATCTTCCTAAGTGTTTAAAATTAACATCCAGTTATGAAGATGTGAGCGCCCCACCAATTTACGGTTGTTCCAAGCAAATATATGAGTGAGAGTCACGTGCTTGAAAGGATCAAAAGGGGTACCTTGCGCCTATTTAGCCAGTTCTACCTCTAGAATTCTATGTCATCATTATCCGACGCTCTAGACCAATGTCGTCACTGAACGCTCATGTTTGACACTGATAGGCACGCCGTTCGAAGCAGCATTTGCTTTTCTTCGTCCCTTTCCAATGCCCCTTTAAGCTGAAACAAAGTATAGCAAAAGGGGGTTTCCAAATTGTAAAGTTGTGCAGTATATATAGCAGTCTCGCGATGATATGCATGCAGCCTCATAAAATGTCAAAGCGCGCATGACTGATAAAGCACGGAGTTGTAAAATCAGGCCACAAAACAAGTGCCCGTAAAACCAAATATCACTTTAACCTCCCGAGACAGTATTCAGCGAAGTTTCAAGCTCGTGCAGTCCGATGTCGTCCTAATGTGATTTAAATTGGAAATATATTGTCTGTTCTTTGCGATATTTATGTGTAATTAGGAACACCATTACACGCATCTCTACTAGAGAAATACGCACCATAACCAACCAAGTCCTGAACAGTAAGGAGTTCGACGTTTCAAAACCGATTTTTTTGTGTTCTATTTTTTATCAGGGGCGACTATTTGCACGTTAAGAGCAGCAGCTTCTCTTCTATCTACGGTGTGTCGTTTGCTTCACTCACTTTTTCATCTTCAAGTGCCCTAGTCCGTTGACACACGCCGACGGTTAAGTGGCTGTAGACATATTGAGCCCGACCTATTGAAACTTCGGGCCACTAAATGTTTAGGACTTGGTTTGTGAAAGTATGTATTTCTCAACTTTTTGACCCAACCAGACGGAGTTCCGTCAAACGTGTTTACGTTTAAAACATGCATCCCTACATAGTTCTTTTTGCAGTAAGGCGTCGTGTATGGCATTATTTGGAAGAATTTAATTTATTATCTCTCTCTCTGCACATTTCGTGCATTTGCCCTCAGATCTATAACGTGAGCACACAGTTCTTTTTGGCACACCCCGCAACCTGGTGTTTCACACTGCCAAACAGCGAACAAATAAGCACGTTCCGCAGACTCAACAGATGGCGTATTTTAGAGTATCGTCCTCCCGTGTCGGTCTGAAGCGGTCGTGTGACCTTCGTACAGTTAAATTATTGATGACAATAACAGATATTTTCTAACTACCTCAAGACTTGACAACATAAATAAAGGGCCTATCACCATAAAGTTCTTTTCTGACGATTTTTATCCTCGAGAGGCACGTGTATAAGTAATTTGGGAGAAACCTATGCATTTTTTTTTTCATTTTGAAGCTGATTTAAATAACTTGTGTTCCTGACGCATATTCAACTTCTCAAACATATAGAAGTCAATTGCTTCTTTTATTTGATGAACAACAATGTTATGTGTCTGCGGGCTGGATGAAAACAAAGTACATACACAGCGTGGCAGAACTATTGCGATTGCGCACGCAGACCGTCAGAAAGTGACCAATTAAGTAGCTGTAATGTCGAGTAGACTAAGAAATACCACTTTGTTGTATTTAACAACAAATCACCAAGTAGCAAGGATGATGCTCATTTACAAATTGAATTGACCGGCATCTTGTCAAGAACAAACATCAAACGCCAAGCTACGTCGAAAAGGTGCACTTCAATGCGCTCTATTTTAGGTCATATCCGAACTGAATACGAAGGTCACTCTTTCTGCATTATTATTCGCCTGCATCACGGCGCTGAGTATAAACAATATTGGTCAGGAAAGCAAGCGTTGTGCTTACCGCTCAGAGTTTCTATAAAAGGTGGACTGAAAAGGGATTGTCCTAAAACTTTCCTGACATTTTGAAAATATTATTGCTTTAAGCCCAGTTGCATCGTCATATATATATATATATATATATATATATATATATATATATTGTGAAACGTAATTTATAATCTAGATTTCAGAATATATATGGCGAGAACGTGCCCATTTCATCATTGTATGCACTAATTAATTTAATTAATTAATTATTGTGCACTAATTAATTCATTATTCATGCACTAATTAATTAATTATTTTTTAAATTTAATTTTAATTTCAATTGCATGCACTAAGTACAAGAGCACAGCAGGACTCGACTTTTAATATTGCGACGCAAAGGTTTACTAATCACGCGCATTTTAGACGAGCCACCAGACTGATAACCTTTAGATTCGGGTAAAATATGTGCGACTGTGGTGAAAAGAAATAGATGTTGAGTCATATATGTTAATCTAGCTTTTCATTTCCTGTTTCATCGAAATTCAACAACGTAATTTATTTTTGGTACCTGAAAAAAAAAGTGGATTCAACAAATGATAAAAAGCTATATAGTTACTCATTTCACTCTTGAAAAAGTGCCTATTGCCAAAGGAACGCGGAAAATATATTCTCAGTTTAGCGGTTCAAACCGGTTCGAACCGGTTCAAACCGGTTCGAACCGTTATTTTTTGCTCCCCGGAACTGAACCGGAGCTGAACCGAAATCCGTGAACCCGAACCGGAACCGAACCGATAAAAATTTCGGTTCGACACTCTGGCGAAATATACAAAAAACAAACAAACAAAAAAAACACACAAGTTAACAGCCGAAAACAAAAATTAATATCGCTAGGCACGCGCTACCTTAGGTGCGTCCTATTATCTCTCTGTTCTGCGAATTCCACAAATCAGCAAGCGCTGTGGCTAATTTTTCTTCTTTTTCTTTAAATTATGAGACATTCAAGTCGTTGGAGCTTCTTGGAGCACACAGCCCCACCATGTGTCATCGTGGTGTGCAGAGATTGTAATTGATGACAGTGCTATAGACTGAACTCACGGATGAAGAACGCATTACGGCAAATTTTTTTTTTAACCATGCAATCAGAAATGCCACAACGATGCAAAGATTCCCAAAATTGAAGTTCAAAAATGCAAACAGGACAGCGAAGAAAAAAAAAATATATATATATATTTATTTATTTACTTGTGGACATCCTGCGCAAAAAAAAAAAGCATTCGCCATTAATGACGTAAAATATGGTTTCTTCAAACCTGCCCCGTTTTGGGTTACTTCTGGGAAGAGCAGCTTTGGAAGTCCAAAAGCTGGCCTTCATGGAGCTGTCCTGTTCAGTCGGTAGTGACAGCAGAGTAGACGCTATGCGTGGTTGAGGCCAATCGAGTCTCCGGTTAGGGTCACATGACAACAGTCTTGAGGCTGGTGATAACGCTGATCACGCACCTGCCTTAAGCCCAAGGCCACACATAGCATCCACTGCACTATCAACCTTGGGTCGAACTGTCAACAGGATATAAGTGACACATTCTCTCGTTGTGTTCATTGTTGGTATGCCCCTGAAGATTAGTCTTTGTGGTCGCACCCCCATTCTGGCCTTGAAAGAGCTCTGCTTTTCAACTCCTCTGTTTTCTCTCC